>VZTI01000620.1:283775-486378 GCA_013397865.1 Struthidea cinerea | reverse complement strand
CCGAGCCCAGACGAGCCCAGCCGAACCCAGCCGAGTTCACCCGAACACGTCCGTTTCTCCTCTTCCGATTGGTGGGTTTTGGCCTCGCCTCGGCTTTTCCGCCAATCAGCGCCCCGCGTCCGTTGCTAAGCGGCCGCTACGGGCCGGGCGGGCCATGGCGGGCCGCTGGCGGGACGTGTGCGGGGTGCGCATCGACCCGGCCGAGCTGCGCTTCAGCGACGCGGTCCCGGGGAGCCGCTACCGCGCCGCTCTCACCGTGCAGAACCTGCGGGCGGGCACCTGCCGCCTGCAGCTGCTGCCGCCGAACCGGCCCCAGGTGAGGGCCGGCCGGGAGGGAGGCGGCGGGGGGTGCCCGCGGCCGCCTCTCTGCAAACTGCGGCCGCGCTGCGTTTGCCTGGGGCCGCGCCTCCAGCCCGCGGGAAGAGCGGCAGAACGAAGGGAACTCTGAGCTTCCCGGTTCTTTATTCTGCCGAGGTCGTGAGCAATTTAGAGAGAGCTCCTTCTTTCTTAAAGCCATAGTTTCAGTAGAAGTAAACGGGCTTTCCTTACTACGTGGACCGTTAGCAATTGGACTCGATGATGCTGGAGGTCTTTTCCAGCCTTAGCAGTTCTGTGATCAAGTCCCTTGTTGGCAGCAAATCCTGCTTTGCCTTCTTGGCTGGCTTTGCGCTCTCCAGAATTCATCCTGCAAGAAGCCCACGAGTTCCTCGTAATTTTGGGGAGCATTCTGTAAAAATGGGTCACTTTGCAGTGGTGTGAACACCAAACCTGGAAAGTGACACCTCTCTTACCTAATTTCTGAGTTGTATAGTTTTAAGTTTTTTGACTGGAATAGTCCCCTTGTGGTGTTTGCTTGCTGGCAGCTTTCTCAGAAAAGAGGTAGCTTAAGCTTTCTCAGAAAAGAGGAGGTTTGTAGTCTTTTCTCAAGATAGTATGACTGCTATTAATAACATCTGATAAATTCTGGAAAAGTCATTGCATTGCCAGACTTTTTAAAGGCAAATGCATCTTTACAATTCTAACCAGTTGAGCCCTCCTAACCTGTGAGGCTCCAGCAAAACCCTACTGTGGCTAGTAGTTTATTGTTTGTAAATGATGTCAAAATTAAGATAAAAAGGTTGGGTTGAACTGGCATCAGGGGTTGAACAGAAGCTGATGTTGCTTTGGGTTCATAGCAACTTGAACTATGAATAATTCAGGGTGGTCATAAATATGATTTTCAGACAATTGAAGTACCTTGAATAATTTCACTGAGTAGTGAGCCTTTCTTTTTGAGGGCTTGATTCTTATTAAACTGTAGGTGAAGACTTTTGGTATGAGCTGGAAACTGTCGAGAGTGCTTGATTTGGTAGGGCTGTGCTCATTCTGTTTTGTTAGTTTTCATCAGCCTTATCAATTTTTCATGTGCTCCAGAAGTGAAAAGGCAGAGTCAATTTTAGAAAAGAGAAAAGGTTGCTAAATCATAGCTTTGTGGTTTTTTCCCTCTGTGATTAACTCTTGCCTTTTGCTGTATATTTTTATGCCATTGTACATGAGACGACCAAGATGACAGCTAGGGAACAAGATTCCACTTCACACCCTCAGTTCCAGGAAGGTCTGTTGTGTTGCCCCTTCTTATTTCCAGACCTTGTGTTGCTATCTGTGATTACAAGGCTCTTGAAGTGTATGACTCCTCTGAAGTACATTCTGATGCATTACATACACAGAGTGCACGCACTGAAAAATAAGCTTTCTTGAGCTGTCATAGTGCATGGCCAAGAAATGCCTTTCAAGGAATTAAGCTCAGAAAGCAGTTTTCCATAGGCTGTATTGTATGTTCTTGGTACAATGTATTAGTTTTGCCTTGTATAAAATGAATAAGCTTGGATGTTTAATTCTTTTTAGAGAACAGATACATTCTGCACACCTCAGAATTAAAACATGGCTGCTCTTTCAATATCAAGCCCATAATCATGATGTGCATGACATAACACATTTCCTTTAGCTGAGTATTTATACTGCTAGGAGGACTCTAAAGGAATAGAAGGAGATGCTCAGACAACAGAAACAGCAAGTAGTAAATTATGTTTGCATATTTAAAACATAAATTAGAACAGAAAACAGAGAATACTGGGAAGTATTTCTGTCTTTCAGAAATAAAAAGTATTTAAACTGGACATAAACAGCAGAAGACCACTGTGTATGGGGTACTGTGAATTGTAAGGAGACTGAACCACCAGAGGAGCTCTAGTCTTTGCTATGAGGCTTTCCTAGGAATGTGGGAAATGCTGGATTTCCCTCTATGTTAGTGGGTTACTTGTATCTTTTGTTGAAGGAAAGGTGTTGGATTTAAACAGATGGTTACTAACACCAAATCTAGCATTGTTTTTCTGAGAGAGGAAAAGATGCTCTCTGTCAGCTGCTTCTGGTTTTTTTCTTTTTCATTTGACCCCCAAGACTGGAGGTGCCTTTAAAGCAGATTTTCAGTGTGCAGTGAGACTTTCTGTTGATGTCAGTCAGACCTACAGGAAACTCTTACCTGTCCTGTTTTGTTTCTGCTTTGAACTGAGACTTAATCCTTGTGATTTTCTCCAGCACTAAAAATATTCTTCACTGAATAATAGTTGATTTAATTTTGTGTTGCTTCAGAAGGTTTTTTGCAACGGTGGGAAAAGCTCTCTTGGAAAGACTAGAAAATTTTCCTAATTCATTCTGTCTTTCTCTTTTCCCGTAAAAAGTCTGAATTTTGGTAAATAGGGAGGTAAAATGATAAAAGCCGACATGCAAGTTCATGGTAAGTTTTAAATCAACGTTTGTGTTCTTCTGAAAATAAACTACACATATATCCTTTTTAATCTAGAAATGTGTAACAATTAACTTTTTTTTTTTAAATTTCAGTTTAAATTGATTGCGGAAAATCCAGAAAAACCTGTTGCGTCTGGACTTCAATTTAAAGCTGTTGTGGAATATACTCCCAACCGTGCAGAAGATCTTCAGGATAAATTAATTCTTTTAGTAGATGATGACATAGTTGATATCCCCCTGCTTGGGTATGATATTCAAAAGTTCATGTGCTGCTCCTAATATTTGCAATTTAATCTTGTGAGAAGTTTACTTATACATATCAGATATGGCTTTGTAATTAGTCTGTCAATTGCATGGAAAGCAAACAGTAAGTTTTCTTACAAAAGTAAGATTTTTCTTTTTTTTTCAGAACAGTACATGGGTAAGAAGTTCATTGGTGTGATGTTCCTCTAAGATCACAGAGAGTCTGGGTTGTTAGTTTTGCCTTATTCTAACTTGGTTGTGATAATGTTGATAATCTTGAATTCTGTATTATTAGACAAGTCAACAACTACTCTTAATGTCTGCCCTTTGTACTGAATCACTGATACAAAAGATTTTACAGTAATTGTTCATAACAGTTGCAAATCTGGATTATAGTGAAACATATGTTGCCTAAGTCTAAAAATACAGTGCATGGTTTAGAGCAATGTCACTTGTTCAAGGATTTTTGAAAATTTTTATCAAGGTAGTATTGTGAAGGTAAGGCCATTTAGGATTATAATGCTACTGGTGATTCCTTTCTGGAAAGGACTGCCAATAGATTAATAGATTTCAGATCTTCGTGTGTACCAGTTTGTAAGCAAACTAGTGAGAGACTCGAAGTCAGAACTACAATTTATTAGGAAAATTAAAAATAAATGCAATAGTACAGAAACACTGACAGAGTCAGGATACGACCTGACTCCCTGCCAGGGGCAGGGTGGTGGTAGCAGTCTGATTAAATGGTGGCTGCACTCCTTTTGAGGTGATAGATGTGGTTCTGTTGAAGTGGTGATCCTGTAGAAGGGTCTGGTCTTCCTCAGAAGGTCCAGTGGTGGTTATGTAGCTCTTGTCCTCTGGGACCCCAGTAGGTAAGCACCGAGTGTGGTGTTCCAGACCTCAGATTGTATCCAGGTAGGAATGCTTGGTTCCTCCCCTTGGGCGGAGCATCTCACAGTGGGATGATGTAATTTGATGAGTCATGCAGTGAGGCTGGATGGCCCATTAACAGAAGGTATCTCTCCAGAGGGAGTGATCAGGGATGTGTCACGGAAGAGACGACTAACACTGCCCCAACTGGTTTTAACAGATGGTGATAGAATACGTACTTTTGGTTACATCTTACATTGTAACCTAAGACATTCATGTTTAAGTGTCTTTTGCAGGGAAAACGTTGACAGGCTTTAATAATTTCTTTTTGTGTGTTTGGAAAAAACAAAGTATACTTTATGATTTCTTTTAATCAGCGTTTTCCAAAATGTATTTTGTGTCACGCAAAAGCAGTAAATTCCAGCTTCATAAAAAAACCCCAGCCAGCCAGCAAACAAAAGCAAGCAAATAAACCTCACACTGTATTAAAACACTAACCCCAAACCTTTTAACTTGACTACCTCCCTTTTGCACAGGTCCGTATCTATTACAAAATCTCATTGCATTTAGAATGTATGCTTATTTCTGTCCACTTGGGAAGGGAGATATTTGGATCTTGAGAGGAGATATACTTTTGTTTCAGTTTTCCAGTAAAGCTTCTTATAAGAATGTCTGGATACTTGGAAAGTAAAATTTTTACAATTGTTTTGAGTGTACTCTAATCTTGATAGATGATTCCTATTTTTTATTTAAATTTTTTTGGGGGGAGTTTTTTGCCACATCCTACTGGTCTAGCATTGCTTTCAAGAATTTACTGCGGGGTTTTTTTTGCATTACAATAAACTATCAAAGATAATTAAAAACATTATATTAAAATTTCTGAAAGCAAATTCTATTGTGGCATTTCTTGATTCAGTTTTTTGCCTCTGTCCCTTCCTCTTCCCTTCCACTTTATGCAATAGAGTATTTGGGCAGGATCTACCTCGCTCAACCAAGGATATTTATTTTCCTTCTCCATTAATTCTTCTGTATTGCATGTAGTACAGATCAGGAGATGGAATTGTTCCTGCATGTTCCTGTTTGTGGCTAAGAAGAGATAGACTGCTGTGCTGATGAAAAATTCCAGTTGATTTGAAACAGTTTTATGTGAGATCAGAGATGTCATTTTATTGGAGTCTTTAAAATACAAGTTTCCTGAGGCATGTTCTTTTCATTATGCCTAAAAAGTATCCAATACAGTGATATCATCACACTGACTGAGGCTTTTAAATAAATAATAGAAGTAGCTCGTGGCTTGTGTCATTACCCACTTCTGTCTATTGTAATAACTTTTGCTGAAGTTACATAAAGTATGTATCAAACACAAGACAGTAAAAGGACACTGGCACTGCTTCTTCACTGCTTTTAGTTCAGGCAGCTCATAATAGCTTATGGTGAATTATTTGGTCTTATTTTGTGATGCAACTAACCCATGATAGTTTTATTTGAAGTACTGTAATGAAGTATTTAAAATGAAATAGAAATGTGTGCATTCAATTTTGACTAATTGTTTAAAGCTATATTGTTTTAAAGTTAGAATAGTCAGTCATTAAACAGGCTGATAGATAAGTACCTCTCTTCCCTGAGTATGCTGTAGTGCTGAAGTGAGTTGCCAAAACCTTGATAGGACAGCTAGGACTAAAGGAGAACTCTTCCACTGGAGTGCTTAATCAAATTTCTTTTAAAAAGCAAAGGTATTTTCAAGTTCTGGGAAATACAATGTTGTCTTTTCTCTGCAGATTAATTCCGTACTGTTGTCTGGAAATAGAGTCAGAGATTGATTTTGGTGAAATGATTGCAAACAATGAACTAATTACTAAAGAGATTAGTATTGCTAACCGTGGATCAACTTCAGGTAAATATTTAGTATGCATTAAATCATACAAATATTTTATTTTATTGGAAAACATAACTTTATGCAAGTTAACACTTCAGCGACCAAGTAGCAATTAACTGAAATTTTGGGTTATGTTGATGATGAGTATTGTAGCTGCAGGTGTTGTACATGGCCCACTGTTTATGTAGCCACTACTATGCTTCCATTTAGGAAAGAAAAGATACTTTAGAACTTTGAAAATTTTATGAGTTCTCTACTTTTGAGTCCCATTTGAAAGATGTAAAAATGATAGTTGCTCATTGCCTTAGTGTGCCCAGCATAGACAGCAGCAGATCACGTCTGCCCTTGCTTTGTGCTTCTGTGATCCCCAGACCTGTCTCTTGAATAAACAACTGTGAGTTCCCTGCACTTTCTGAGCTAAAGTCCTCTAGGATGGGAATTGAAGTGTATTTGTTGGTAAGATAATGAGAGGCCTTTTATCTTGCTGCCATAGCTTTTGAAATCCCACAGCTTTTACAACAAGCAGATCCCTAAATTTCTGTGAGCAACTATTCCAAGGAGAGTAAGAAACATGGCCAAAGGAGCATAAGAATGCTTATCTGATCCAGATAACCTGTTTGATTGCCTTTTGCAGTGGACAAAGCTGCAGACACCTTTCTCCAGAAGCAGGCTGGCAACTATGCTGAGTTTCAAACAACAAATTTAAGGCAGTTAATTATTTTGGTTCCTCATTTGTACAGCTGTTGTTACATTACAGGCTGTCTTTTTTTGCATTAGGCCATGGTTGTGGGAACATTTGTCTCCTAGATTCTCATATGAAATACTGTACCAAGAGAAAACACATGATTACAGAAACACAGAGATGAGTGGCACTATAAAAAAAAAAAAAACAAAACAAAAACACCAAACCAACAAAACCAAAAAGAAAAAATCAAATTTCTGTCTAGATAAAGCAGATTTTAACATTTTTTTCCCCATGAAGCAAAAGGAGAAGTTACTGGGGGGGGAGGGAGGGGTGGGTCCTAGCCAGTTCAACTTAAAGATGTAGTATGTAGTCTATATAATGTCTTTCTCATACATGCTAAATTATTACTTTTAGCAGTTATAAGTAGTTAAAGAAAATGAGATAACCTACAGTACGTATGCATCTACAACTAATTTGTATGGTATTATTTTTTTCATATTGTATAGGGAACTGTCTAATTATGAACTCTGTTGAATGATACATGCAGGCTGCATGGTGGAGTTTTATAGGATGGAATGAAAATTAGAAAGAAGGTGATGGTTGGTAAAGAATGTCTTGAGGGCAGACAAGGGAAGAGCAGCTGAGTCTGTGTTTCTGTAGGCTCTGTAAATCATAGTACAGCAGGTCACAGTACAGCACGTAAACTCTATGAGCAGAAAGTACTCTGTGCTGGCCTGAGACTTGAGAATTGCATTTAACTTGTCATCCCATGCACTAAACAAGTCCTTTGTTCCTGTTTCTGATCTCATATCAGAGGTTATGATTTCTATGAAATCAAACAGTGCATTTTTTGGTACATTTTAAACAGCTTCTTTGTGTCTATTATATAATGACAGATAATTAACATTGTTTGTTATATACAGGGTTTTTTTGCATTTAAAAAAATATAACCTAGAAATACTTACTGTTTTCTTCTGCAGTAAGTTGTGTTGGATACAGACCAAATCATAGAAGCTGTTGTTACCTGTGATATGCACTTAATTTTCTGGCTGCTGTATCTTCTTAGAGCTTTGTATAACTTGAAAATGTTGCTTACAGCTGCTTTATGATATAGTCACTTTTTTTTGGAATGTGAGTATCTTACCTGTTACAATCACAGCTTGCAAAATAGAACTGGACATGTGGGTGTAATAAGTAAAGCCTGGAAATAATGTTTACTCTCTTTTAGAAATAGCTTTTAAAAAGGTTAACTCTATGTTTCCTGTTCTCATAGGAAAATATAGTGCTTGTGAACATCTGCATTATGTTTTGTGTAATTTCAAGCATGTCATAGGAGCATATAAATCTACAGCTTTATATTTGTAGCATTCTGTTTATTGCTCTGGGGTTTTTTTAGGTGTATTTAGAATATCATATGATGGGGTTGTCCTGCTTAACATAAAACCTATCAGAGGAGTGGTAAAGCCAAGATCAGTAAGGACAATTAAAGTGGATATCTGCACAGATGCACCCGGAGTCATCAAAGAAGTGATGAAGTGAGTGTATGACTAAAGAAATACAGCTCTATAAATTCCATTTTTGTCTGTTATTAATTTTTGTCTTTATTGTGAATTTTTATCTAAAATTTAAGTACCTAAGCATCAGTTGCTGTCTTTAATATTTAGTTTTATTAAATTATTTGATTGTTATATTATCTCCACAGAAAAGTGATGCATAAATTGTATACCTGGCTGAGTTAATAAAAATCTTTCATAATTTTTAATGATCTGGGATGTTTGCACGTTTTTCGGAATAAAACTAACCAGGAGCTTTTGTATTTTTCACCTTTCTGAACATCCTGTGTTCCTTACTTTTCTTAGCTTCTGTAACTGCTTGTTTTGTTTTAACTGTATATGTTTCAGGAGTCTTTGAAACATTATGGTGTTCTTTGATGTAACTTATTTTCACTGGAGGGAATGTATTTGCAACACTAACTCTTGTAGGAGTAGATTGCTGTTAAATGCTTACCTTATAGAATCATAGAATGGTTTGGCTTGGAAGGACATTTAAGTCCTGTGGTTCCAATCCTCCTGCCATGGACAGGGACTTTCTACCAGACCACGTTGCTCAGAGCCACATCCAGCCTATCCTTGAGAACTTGCAGTGATGGGAAGTCCACAACCTCTCTGGGCAATGTGGGAATAGGGTGTGGTTGGTTTGTTGGGTGTTTTGTTTTTGTTTTGGTTCAGGGTTTGGAGTTCTTGTGGGTTGAGGTTTTTTTTGGTTGGTGTTTTTTTGTTTTTTTTTTTTAATTTGGTGACTATGGAAGTTTTCCATTTAATTTTAACTTAAGATAAACTTTAAGTTCAGTTAGTCTTATTCTTGATTTTGGCCTGTTGGAAAAGGAAATGAAAGGACAGGAGAAAAATTCTCCTAAGAGTGACAGGCAGGGTGGTATCTGTGCTATTGCTTCAGTTACATCCTCCTTCACACCATGCTTTCTTTGGCTACTAACTTTCAACCCTTTGGTTGCTACGTGTCCTGCTTTCTGCTTCGCTTGTGCTGTCCAGGCTGCCACCACTATTTTCTTCACCTCATCTTGGGAAATGGCTACTGTTTCATGCAATCTAGTAGATAATTTATCTATTCAGCTGAGAAAACAACTACACAGAGCTCAGGTTTCATCCTGCACCCATTTCCTGCCTTAAATTCTGCTTAATTCTGTCAGTGAAATTTGGTGTTTCCCAGTAGTTATTGTTATATTCTTTAGACTGAATGAAATGTTATGTTTTCTTGCCAAGCCTTGCACAAATATATTAATATATATGTATACAGGTGTACATATATGCTTAAACAGGGTGATATTTAAAGTCTTGCCATGGGTATTTGACAGGAATTTGATTGGGAGAGAGTACAATTTTCATGAAAACACCATGGTTATTTCCATTTACCATGTTGTCTATAAACATTTACCTTCTATGTGCAAGCAAACTTTTTCTCAGTGGAATCTTCTCTTCAAAAGTTGAAAGATGATATTCAGAGAGTTTGAGATCCTCTCCCAGATCCCTTGTGTAGTTATACATGTGACTATTGAAAACCAAGATATGTATATTTTTTTAAATTAAAATTTTGTTTTCAGCTCAGAGGCTATTCATAAGGACAGATTATTCTGTTTGAAAAATGGGGTGTATTTCTACTTGATTCTTTTGTTCATCAAGAACAAATGTGCTTTGTTCCGGTAGAATTCTAATAACAAAAATTTGTACAACATCTGTATGATCTGTTGGTCATTTGTGGTGTCATCAAGATGAAGCTCCCAGGCAGGAACAGCTGCAGTTATTTCATGCTTATTCAGATGAACTTCTAGCTCCAGTTCCCTATGAGAAAATTAGGTATTATATGCTAAAATTGGTATTTAGATACAAAGACTCCTGAGGGATAAGAGCAGCGTATATTGTCTGTGGACACCTCCTAATCTTTGCAGATGTCATTCCTATCATGTCAAACATTTAGAAAAAGTCAAAAAACAAAACAACCCCAAAACTCCACTGTGTAAGGTGTGATTTTTCCTGATTGGTGATATTCCTGTAAGACAATTGTCAAGGACATGCCCTCTGCCCTGCTCTCCCCACTTTATCTATGGAAAGCCAGTGATTTGAATACTTGGATTGGGTCTTTTTTTTTTTTTTTGCACGTATTCTAATACAAACCAAACTAACCAAACTGATTTTTTCTCACACCTCTCTACATTATGTGTTGCTGCTTGTTACTCTTACTGGCAGAGTGGAGTTGGAAAGTCGTGGCTGCACTGAAGTATGGATCAAAGGTGTTGTGGTTGAACAAGTTCTTAAAGTTCTTGGAGTGTCTTGTGAAAAAGTACTGAAATGCATTAACTTTGGACCTCTTTACTTTGGGACTTCAAAGTCTGAACAAATAAACTTATACAATGAAAGCCCTGAGTGTATGGATTGGGTAGCTGTACTGGAAGACAATGCCATTGGAGGAGAGATGGTAAGAAACTGCTCTGGTTTTTATTTTAGTTGAAAACTTGTTTTCATTTCTGCATTTGCATTTTTTATTTCTCAACATTCACCTTCTAGTCTTGTTTACTTTGTTGTAGCTTTTCCTGATCAATAGGCTTTCCGAAACTTCTGTCCCACCAACGTTTTTTACTTTAATTTAAACCTAGACTTGAGTTTTTCAATTATTTCTGTTTCACTATGTGATATTTTAACCATAACAATGCTAAGTGCATTTCCTGAGTGTGGTTCTTGTAGTTTTGTTGAGGTTTTTGTTTTAGCAATTTTGCTTTAAATCCTACTTGTTTTTTTTTTCTAATTACTTAGTAGGAGTTATCAAAATACACTTTGAATTCTAAGATGTCAATCATCTGTGGTTTCATTTGTTTTTCTCAGACAGTGAAATAATCTGGGTGAGAATCATGTTTAAAAAAGAGAATTCAAAACATTGACATGAAATAGATTTAAAAATTGGTTAATTAGCCATGTGATGTGTAACTCAGTCAACACTGTTTCCTGTGTTACGTCTTTCTATTTGTTGTACATGAAAATGTATGTGTAGGAAAAAAACCACAAAAGGGAAAGAAGAACAGGCTGAACTATTCCATATTTTGATTTTTTTTAGGGAACAGATCTTCAGGGGAGTACAGATGCTGTTTTACAAGACTTAAACTTGAAAAATAGAGATGTAGATGTTTCCACCTTGATCTTGTGCATTCCCGATCAAGGAACTTTGCTGCCTTATGAGAAATCTTTGGTTACACTGTGCTTTAGTCCCAAGTGAGTGAGTGATACCAATTAAATGCACACACACGCACAAGTTGATTGGTCTGCACTGCTCTGCAAGCTGTGTTAGAGAAAATAATTTTGAGCTAATATGTCTGCAAATAATTTCTGATGTGTTTATGTGTGTTAAAGAAATTTCTTGGTGTGATTCTGCAAATAAGGAAGCAAAGTCTGAAGTGTTTCTATGATTTTATATTTTATAATACACTAAGGGTGTATTTGGAGCAAGAGTTGGTTAAGCTGGTTTTGTGCAAATAAGAATTTTATTAGATTTTGCCGTATATTAACCACCAAGAGAGTGAAACATTTCGGAGAGCTGTCGTCTCATTAAAAAAAAAACCCAAAAAACAACCTAAAGCGAAACCAATAACTAAACATAAAGAAACATTTCTTCTTGGATTAGGAAAAGAAAAAGCAAATGTGGTCTTGCCATTTTCCCTTACTTAAAATCTGAATACAGGTAGTTATTATGCATGTGATATTAGTTTAGAAAACTGTTGTAGACTGGAAAAGATATCAAATTACCAGTATAATAAGCACACAGATATTGATGAATTTAAATTTGTTACTATTTGCCTTTTCTGAAAGGAAGTGTAAAGATCATTTGTTCGAGCTGTTACTGACAGCAAAGAGGCCAGACTGAATGTTCAAAAATATATCTTAATTTTTTGTGGGTTGGGTTTGGAGGTTTATTTTTTTTTCCCCATCTTTTAATTAGAGATTGTGATTCTTACAGAAAATTTGAAAGAGACTTTGAAGTGAATGACTCATCACTGGTTCAAGATTATGTCCTGTTTCTGAGATTTGAAACTGTTGGGAAGAGAGGTGGCTGTTTGCAGACCCTCGGTGATGGTGCCACAGCAAGCACAAGTATGTTAGAAATGTATAGTCATCATCAGAAATATATATATATATGGATGATAAAATTGCATATCTTGATATTTTAATTTTTAAAAAAATTCTTGATCATCATAATAGTTTTATGGTAAGTCTGCTTTTTTGTTTGTTTGTTTGTATCAACACAAATAAATTAACTTGCATCTTTAAGGCTTCAGCATCAAAACCTCTTTGAACAGTGAGTAGAAGGGAGGGTTTCATGTGTGTCATGAATGAACACCTACAACTTCCTTATAAATTATAGTAATTATAAATGAAATTATTTGAAGGACATAAAAAGCCCCCAGCACTTTTGTAATACCAGTTTTGTGCATTTTCAAGTTCATGTGTGATCATCCTCAACCTCCTTACTGAGGGAATACATTGTCTAACAGCTATTATAAGTAAAGATCTCTGTGTTAGGTTTATAAAAACTGCATTATGAAACATACTGCTTTGTGGTATTATTTTGTTTTTGTGACTAGACAACTACAGCACGGCTTTTCTGTTAGTGAGATGATGGGTGTGAGAGGGGTTTTTTTTGTTCGCTTGTTTTTGTTTGTCTGATGCAGGGAGTCATTCTCGCCACGTGGACTTAGCTTTGATGGGTTCTGGGTTTCCTGTGATGTTAACTTTTAAGCCAGGAACAGTAATTGATTTTAAGGAGTGTTATTTGGGTGAACAAACACAAGTTGTGTGCACAATGAAAAATGAATCCGAGTTCCTTCCAGTAACGTTCAGCTTCCGCAGGACTGCTCACTTCAATATTTCTCCTGAAAGAGGAAAACTTAAAATAAAATCTGAAAAGGTAATTCTCTCTTTCTCTTAGGTTATGTAACTGTGCAGATTATTTCACAATGGTTAGCAGTGGAATTTCTTGAAAGTACACCAGAGGAATTTCATTTCAGTAGCAATGACTTTTAATATCAGCCAAATATATTTTTTTATCTTTTTGTACAGTCTCTTAATGTTTTTTCTTGTATTCCTGCAAGCAACAAATGTTATTTTAAATTCGAAAACAAAAATTGTAGTACTAAGGCAACTTTAAAGGGGTTTTTCCTATCTGTAATTTTTTCTTTTTAATTTTACTGGTTTGAGAAGATTGACTTATACTCAAATATTTTTGCAGGATACTTTTAATTTGTTTCAGTAAATAAAAAATATTCAAGTAAGATAACATTTCTTTTAATGGAAGAAACCTTGCCAAAAAATAAGTCAAATATGGGAACATTTACAATTTCCCAAACTTGTAATTCAGGGCACAAGATTTCTCTCAGAAGTGACCAAATGAGACTTTGTTGTGTTCTAATGTGTCACACTTTCATGTTACCTTATATTGCTAATTTTTATGTGCCTGTTGGTATATTCTGCAAGCCCAGTTTTGAACACCTGTCTTAGAGGTAAGTGTGGAGAGAAGTGACTCAGTGACTCAATCATATAGAGAATTACATAGAACTTGACTCTTTTCTGCCTCATATGTCTTATAATGAGTCTTCTTTTCCAGGAAGTGACGTTTTCATTTTCTCCACGTCAAATAGGAACATTTGAGATGAAACAAATTATTGATATCATTGGTACAGGTGTAGATAAAAATAATGTAGATGCTTTGAAGACAAGATCCTTTCATCAAATATATTTGACCTTACTTGGTGTGTGCAAATCTAAACGAAAAAGCGTTCTATTCACAATTAATCCTGGTAAGATGCTAAAAACGTAAGTGGCAAGTGATAAAATGTTTTAAAAGCACATTTTTAGCATTTTAGAAGAGAATTTTTTGCTATGTTTACTTTGCTTGTAAAAGGTAATATCTCTTTGGGACTTCAGGGAATGCTCAGTTGTATAACATATGTCCCATAAGACTACAAAACAATGGCTAGAATAATGGTACACCCTCCCATAAATTTATAAAAAATTGAACTTTTAAAGCGTAAGTTTTCATCATGTGATTATCTAACTTTTATAGGGTTTAGTTTTTGCAAGCAATGCTGCTGCACAGTGCTAAGATGTTTCAGGAATAAATTGAGAGATATCTAAAGCACAGGAAGAACTTAGGAAAGATAACAGGATGTTCTTTATCGATTCAAAGTTACTACTGCCAGATGAATTTGCCAGTTCATACAGCCTGCTACCTGTCCTGTGTCCACTGACTCTTCCCATCTTGTGAAGCCTGTGCCAGCATAAAGAATCTTCCAGGATGTGCAATAATTAGCCTTTAATTTGTTCCTTGTGTTCCAAATGTTTTCTACAAACAAACATTTTACAGTAGATTTGACTAAGCTGTCACTGGATTATAAACCAGTCATGGCAGACATGATTTTTTCTAGCATCAAATGTGCTTCAGCCTCTGCAGCACCAGTGCAATGGGCTTGTCCTGTGCACTGATGCGTGTGTGTTGATGTGGAGAGGAGCTTGAATTCTCTTTAGCTGCTGCCAGCTTGAAGATGTACTCCCTAATGAGAAACAGGAAGGCAATACCCCTTTTTTCCATTGTGGGAAAAAGAGGAAGTTACTGGAAAGTTTTGATAAAATGCTGTTCTTCCTACAAGTGCCAGAATGGTTGATAAGTCACTGGGCATTCCTGATACTTTCAGGAAAGTATTGCCAATCCATGGCTATCAAGAATTGATGAGAAACTGAAGTTTGGCAATTTCTTTGTTTTATTATTGAAATCCAGAGCTCCTTCAGTTTTCCTGCTTCAGAAACACAATTAAAAGAAGTGATTTCTGTGGATCAAAGATTTAATGTAGTATTCATGTCGCTGTTACGTCCGAGGCGCATAAAGAAAACGACACAGAGTCCAGGCTCATGAACAGTGGAAGCCGAAGCTTCTTCTTTAATAATTTTCTGACTACTATATAGGATAGATCGCAAAAAGTGTGTTGAGTGGCAATAGATAATTGGTTCCTCGGCCATCCACCCCTTGAGAGGAATGGCCAAGTTTTAAGAGACCTATTCCAAAATAGTTTCGAAGTCAAAGCCATAACAATCTTGCAAAACAACTTGCGAGTGCAAGAAGTTTATGAAACTGTGACCTTGTTTAAAATAGTTTACATAGGAAAGACAGTCTGCTCACAGAATATTGAGAAAAGGCTGAAGAATTTCTCTGCTTCTAGCTTTTTAGCACCTACAGTATTCAAGTTTTTCGGGCTTTCTACAAGCTCTTGTCTGCCATTTGCTCTATAATGTCCCCATTCTGCTCCCTTTTGCAGGTTTATAAAGAGGTTACGAGGGATATCTGTGTTTTGCTTTTAAGCTTCATTGCAGTGTGGAGGAAAAATTATTTTGTTTTTTTCTGATCCTTTTCTAGATGGTTCTATATCTTCCTGTTATCTTCTCCCACTCTCTGTGGATGAGTATGTGTACTTTTGTCTCTGTATTCGGGTGAAGGCAGGGGAGAGACTGGAATGAAACTTCTTGCAAACTGTGCTTTTCTGGCCAGTGAAACTTGTAATCACTTCTGTGACTTAGAAGATGGAAAGTAGTTTTTGATTTTTTGGTTGGGTTTCTTTTGGTAGCCATTTTGGATTAAAGTAAGGCTAAAGTGGGTAAAACAAATATATTTGATGATCAGTTTTTTTTTTTTTCAGATGAGGCAGGAAAGGGAAGTTGAAGTATAACTTTATTTCTGCCATAGTTTTTAATGTTCATGTGGATGGGCTTTTCTAAAACTAGAGTGAAAAAGATCTGAGCTGTCTTTTCGTTGTTATACCTTGGGAGTTTTTGTCAAAATTCATGCCTGTTTGCAGCCCTTAAGACAAGCTTTAGGACAGCGTTGTGACAGAGGCGTTGTGACAGGCAGCTCTGAGTGTCTGATGATGCGTCTGTGCAAGACAAAGCATCACAGCTGGACACAGCTGTTTTGAGCTCTGCTGTTTGTTTGTGTGATCCAGGCCCAGGGAGGCAGTTGACTCGGTATGGTGTGAATGACTTCCCTCTTTTCTGAGGAAAACACAATGGGATGGGTGACTGACTGTTGTACTCTGGGTAGACCATTGTAAATTAGATATATTTTCTAATATGTTGAATTTTATTTAGAGAATATTAGTTTAAGTTTATGTTTTATTTGAATTTTAAGGTCTAACACCCTTGATTTCCAATGCAACTGGACAGTTTGTAGCTCGTGGCACAGGACAGCTCAGTGATACAGCACCTGTGGCAATCCTTAAATCAACCCAAACACAAATTCATACTCACCGGAAAAACAGGAATTGTAAGGATGATGCGCTTATAGCTTTTCCTAATGATCGTGCAGCCAGCCTTAGGCCTAGTGAATGGAATAAAAAGTACAGGTAAAAATTATGTGAATCTAGTATTTAAACCCACAAATTTTTATATATATATATATATATATATATGTATTATATAGTAGATCGAGATTGGTTACTCATATGGCAGTTGACTGGGTCTTTTTCAGGTTGAAAGTACTTTAAAATTCATTGCATCCTTGAGTCTCTTGAACATAAATCTCTTGAGTTTTCTTACATGAAACTACAAATGTAGCTGTTATGCTTGCAATGTTTCATTTTTATGGTTGCCTTTACAAGGTCAAATATTAATAATCAGCTGTGATATAAAGAATGTTTGGAATGAAATGTATATGCATCGAAATCAATATGTTTTCATTCTAACAAGACCCAGAATCATTCTACATGTGTAATGAAGCTACAATTCTCTTTAAATATTTAGGACTATTTTCACAAAGACTGAGAGATATAATTACATAGACCCAGATTTTGCTTATACTCACTCTGAACGACTGTTAAGAGAAGAATGTAAGAAATACTACACAGACTTTGTTTCCAGGTTAAGAGATCGTCGTTTAGCGAAAGAGGCTGCTAGGTAAGACTTGGTTAAAAAGGGTAAATAAATACTTCAGGCTCATACACAAAATATGTGAATGTATGTGTAGAATTAACTTAATGGCATCAATCATATACCTAAATTTGTCCCATGCCAAAATGCCTATGATCTTGGGACTTTCATTTATAATGCATTCATACCTGTTTTATTCAGATATTAGACACATAGAGGTCACTTCCTGGGTGAAATATAGGGATAGAGGCAGGGAAATTGAAATGAAGCTTAAAATGAACTTAAATTAAGGTGTCAAGTTGTAAGAGTACTTGGTTATGGTTAATAGGAAAAAACGTAACAGTGTTTGTTTTGGAATTCTCTTTAAATAATAAATATGTATTTCCAACTAGGATGTCTAGCTCACCCCAAGTGATGGAAACAGTATGTAAATTGTTATATATTCTTTGGACTGAAGCAGATACAATCCTTTAATCTTACTGGTCATCTAGCCTTATCTTACAGTAAAAACCAAAACAATAAAAGAATCTTAAAGGTATTTTCTGTGCTTGAGGGTTTTTTAAATAATGAAATATTCCTACTTAAAATATTAATGGTTTTGTTTAAAAATATTAAATAATTTAATATGTAGATCGTGGAGTGCTCAAACTTTTAGATTCCCACATTCCTTTTTTTTTGCTTCCCTGTAGGCAGTTTCATATTTATAACAATCCTGTGAGCATAGGCATTAAACCAGCTGAAGGTCTTAAGTCACCAAACATCTCAATCACAGATTTTCCCAAGGAGAAACTACAGCACAAAATGCTTCCTTTAGATGACAATTGCATGTTAACCAGTCGAAAATTGGCAGCAATGGCTTCTAAATCTACAAACAAAGGAGTAAGTTAAATGCTTGAGTAGTATGTGAGCAAAACATGTTCACCATATAAAAAGGCATAAGAATTTTGATCCTGCTCTGAGAAGGTGTCTTGTGCTTACCACAGGTTTGGAGCTGGCTTAGTCCTATGCCATCTTCTACTGAGGAGAAGGAAGATTGTAGTCTAACTTTGACACACAAGCAGCTTCATCAAATATTCATTGGTAAGATTTTTAATTTGTTTAAAAAAATGTGTATAATTGTTATAAAAGCACTTATTTATAGTAACACAATTTATGATTATAATTGTTCACTCTAAATAGAAAATGGAACAATTTGGTAGACAGCTTGATACCTACAGTAGTGTTTCACTAAAACTTTGTAATTGTCAGAAAATACTCAGATATGATTAGGTATGAACATGTAAAAGAAGAGTTTCCTTTGAAGACTGCTCATACCACAACCTCTTACAGAGAAATCAACACAGAATAGTGTGAGAGTTGCTCATATCGTTATTGGGTAGTACCTGGACCAGCTTTAATATCAGCAAGATTCATGGGCGTGCTCAGAATGTTTCTGGGAATTAATGGTGAACATTGACAGCCCCCAAAAAGTAAAATTTCTTCAGGATCCTCCTTAAAATAATTTCAGGGTAATGCTCTGTGGTGGGGAGTAACACCTTCTAAAACCTCTAAGGGACGTGTCCGTTAATAACGCTTGTTACTACTACAGGTCTATTTTAAGGTCAATTTCCTTCAGTAAAATTACTTAGCAGCAAAATGAGAATTTTCAGTACCTCTTTTGCTTTTTTTATTTTCAGTCAAGCCAGACCTTGAGTAGTGTAGCTGTGTAGACTGATATACTTGGGGAAAGGTAGAAGATAAACATAATATACAAAAAGTACTGAGTTTTGTAGGATGTTTGATTAGTGCCATGAGCACTCAAGTTTATAGGCCAGCCTAAAAACTAGTGACAGCAGTAAATTAGGTAGTAAAGTAATTCTGTGACCATCAAATGACATGAATTATTAAACAAAATGGTCACACAGGGAGCAAACCAACAGGTTGCATACATAAACTTTCAGGAACTTGGTGGTAATTTATCCTTTTAAATATCTGCTTAACCAAAAGAAGTATTTATGGTTATTAATAGTACCGTCAGTAGTGAGCACATTGATTTCCTATTTTAACAGTTGACTAAAACAAGCACAATTGAAAAATAAATGTTGCTGACTTCTGACTTGTACTACTGAAAATATTCACAGAACATGCATGATATTTATTTCCAGATTTTAGTGAGAATTTGTTCCACTACATGCTTTTTGTAGCTAAGTTTGTAATTTGAAGAACTAACATGTTATGATCATAGTATTTTAGTAGTTATGTTTCCTTACATTAGCTTTTACTTTTTAGTGTAGAGGATCTTATTTCTTATATATTTCAGGTCCTTCTACTATAGATTTTGGTGATGTTTGTGTGTATTCTACAACCACCAAAGAACTGCACATCATCAATAACTTGTCAGTTCATATATGGATACAAATTGAGATTGAAGTTGTGGAATTGCGTGAGACATCTCCATTGTCTCAGGTGGTGCCTCCTCTTACAAAAACTCATATTCCAATTGTATTTGAGACAAACAATGTTGGAATGTTTAAACGGTAAGGCTTTTTATATTTGTCTTGATTTACACATTTTCTTGGCAGTAGTAAAATTTTAAAAAAAAACATCATCTGGCTGATCTTAAAGTGTAGTCATGATAATTGTTAATGGTGTACACTCATTTATGGTGACATTGCAATAATCAATGCAGTTTTATGTTGCAAAATTTTCTAGTACAATACTGTTTCTTGTTTTTTTAAACCACAAACAAAAATCTGTCCTGTGGAAGGCCTTATATAGCTACAGGTGCATCAGGGAAAAAAGATTGCTATTACAGTGTATTTGCTAAGAGAAATTTTTATGGAAAACACTTTTCTCTTTCCAGCCTAGTGTTGCATTGCTTGCATCCATGCTCAGGTCTTTTGATGCAGCTCATGGGAAAATGTATAAGCAAGCTGTTTTCTAGCCTGCTGGTATGAACTCTCTGCTTCCTAATGTTGTTAAAATGACTGTGTGAGGTTGATCATGCTTCAGGATGATCTTCACTTCTAACATGATTTAAGCAGTGTGCAAAACAATTGCAAACTTTTCTCATGTCAGTCTTAACTGTGTGTTCACACTCAGTTGGTAAGTATCTTCTTGCTAATGATTATATTTCACATAAATTTTACTCTGACTGCAACATAATAAATGCATAAAAATATTGACAGATATATATTTTTATGTTACAGATCTTTCAGTTACAAAATAAACAACCAACACCTTGGGCATGTGCTGGTAGTTGCAAATGCAAGACCTGTTGAACTTCAGCTGTCTGCAAGAGAACTGATTTTGACTCCTGTTCCTGGCTGCCTAGCAGGGACAGAGTTTAGGAAAACTGTCCGGCTGTGCAATCCCAGAAACCATCCTGCTGCCTTTACTTGGAGACCTGTAACTGGAAATAGAAAATCTGCATTTACTGTAAAGCCAGCCAGAGGTATGCTATGCAAATACAGTGTGTGTATGTATATGTCAACAGTATTAAATAAGACAAACATTTAGCTGATGCTATAAACGTTATTTTTAGATTTCTGTCAATATCAGTGTGTCCCAAAAGCAGTATCAGATCACAGCTTAGCACTACAGCAGCATTCTCTGTGTAAGCCCTGCCCTGAATGCATTCTCAGTCCAGCTCCCTGCTTCCATGTCCAGCGAGCAGTGCTTGTGTAAACATTTATCTCTGCACAGATTGTTGACATTTCAAGAGTGGGGCAGCAATATCATACAGCTCATCAGGATAGGAAATTTTCCAAAAGCACTGAAGGAAGCTGCTAAAACGTTGATGGAGGTTAAGTAACATAAATGGAATTCAATCTGGGATTAGTTTGCATTTGCATTATGGATCAGTATTTGTTAGATGTGTGTGTAGCTTTTACCTTCTTTCCTTTGAAAAATAGTGTTCTGCAGGAGTTTGTTGGAGCTCCATTATTAAAGAGCTAACTGAATTGCATTTGATTTGGTGTGCTCTGATTCTTGAGAAAAGATATTTCTGCTAATACAAATTCAGACTCAATTGCAAGCAAAAAGTGTATATGATCTTTCTGTTGCTATTATGCAAGAAGGATAGTCTGCTCTTTTATTTTTGTTTTTAATTTTGACTATTAGAGTAATGGCTAAAAGTTCCAGTAAACTTTGTGTATTTTACTGCAGAATGCTAATAAATAGATAATGCAATTGTCATGAGAATCCAAAACCTAATTTTACTTAATTCATCAGACTGTTCAACACCTAAGAAATGTAGGCTTAGATTCAGTAGTAGAAGGTCATTTCACTTTTACGTGCCTATGTTATTTCTATTTATGCAATGTAATTTGACAGTTATACATATGTATACTATAACATATAAATTATGTGTATATATTTAGGGTTTGTGGAGGCCTATAGTGATCTGGAGTGTGAAGTTGTTTGGCATCCAGGGTTCTGTACTCCAGAAAAAGGAGAATTCACCTTGTGTGTGCGCAAAGGAAGTTCAATTAACTTGAAATGTTTTGCAAAGGTAACAATTCATGCATCAGCTTTAGAGAAGAAAATGTGTGGATTTTTTTCAACAAGTAATGCCTTAAATATATTTCTATTATAATCTGGTTTTGTATTAAAATATTTCAATTTCATATAGCTTTTAATTAACATGTTTAACTAAAGAATATGCTCCAGAGACATGAAGGAGAAAATAAAGCAAAGACAATTTACCTTTTTCTTGCTTTTGATGATATTCTTCCTTTGGCATCACAACATAGTGGTCCTTATATATTATGGGGTAATTACTGTGCTTGGCTTGCTTAATTTGACTAAACAAAGGTTGAGACGTTATATGACAGTTTTTTAGATTTATATTATTTGTTAAAGGGTGTGCGTGGGAAGGTATGCTTCAGGGTTTCAGGGTAAGAACAGGCTCTAATTTAATTTTGTGTTGTTATTTGAACATGGTATTTGAGAAGCAAAGTTCTGGGTAGTCTTCTAAGCAGTGACATTCAGCTTTGGTTAGTCATTTGTTGTCTTACATTGCATACCTGGGAGTATGAAGAAGAAAGACTTTTTTTTTTTTTTTTTTCCACTCTGTTCTACTGGCTGCATGTTCTAGAACTCTCATTGGGAGCCAAGAAAACTTCTCCCTTTCTTTTGATGAGCCTGTTTATGTTTTTGGCTTTTTTTTTCCAGCAGCTATTTTTCCTCTTCTTTTGAAGCCTTGGAAGTTTGCCATATGTAAAACCAGGATGTGTGTAAATTAGAATATTTGCATTTCTACTGCTATTAATATCTCTGAAATATCTTGTCCTGATCACACATTTGGAATTAATGGAGTTTGTGCTGTTAAATTAAATTTAATTAAAATATTGATCTTGAAATTAGTCCAGAAATATTTGTGGGCCTGTGAGTCTGTTCAATTTGAATCTAGATTAGTTCAGTACATTGAGTAAATCTTGTCTCGCATTTAAGCTGTGTTTTTCTGTTTGAATACTTCCAATTTATGTATTTGCACAACTATATTAGCCATTAGGTAATAAAAAAATTAGGCTGAATTATTTATTTGTACTTAGGAATACGTTATTTGGTTTGCTTGTTTTATCTCTTTTTTTTTTTTTTTTTTTTTAATAGCTTGGTACTACTAAAGTTCAGTTTATGTCCCAAAGTATATCCTTCGCTCACAGTCCAATAGGTTTCACTACGTGTAAGACAGCCACTCTTCTGAACAGCGGACACAACCACGCATACTTCCAAGTAAGAGAAAATGATGTCTAGCACACTTAATTCCTTGGGTCAGGGAGCAGGAGGGAGTTAATTTTACCAGATCATGTTATGGTTTTGTGTTTTCAGTTATTAAATATGCACCTATTTAGGTTTTTGTGATGTTTTCTGGAGAAACAATATTTGTGTCAGTGGGAATTCTATCCCTCTGTCAAATTTGCACTGATGGGTAGATGGGCCAACAAGCAAGCCAAGTGGTGATGACCAAATGATTCTGGCAGTTTCATGAGAGCCAGGCGTGAGGGTAGAACCCCATATTGGGGTACCTTATGGAAAAGCAGTTACAGCTTGGTTGTTTTCCTGCATGGAGAGACAGAGCAAACTGGCTGCTCATCCTACCCATGCTGCCAGTCAGTGCATGCAGGGACCCAGACCAGTCACAGCACATGTGATGACTGATAAACCTACATCTGGGGGGAAGAGGGGCTGTGCAATGAATTGGAGAAGGGATGAGATGGATGCCAGAGTGGGTAAAGACATAATACACAAATTAATAGGAAACCTAACCTCATTAGTTTTGCTAATCACAGGATAATTGCTGTATTTAGTGAAGGAAATTAATTTTCATCAAAGTCCTCAGAGTTTTTGTTACTGCATTATTACAGTACCAAGAAACATGTTTAATTTATTTTGATTGGTACCACATTTCTCTTTTTATCAACTGAGCATTGAATAACAAGTAGTACTATAGTCTTGGAGGATGGGCCTGAAAGAATAAAATCAGCATAGTCAGTAACACAAAAAAATGTACCCAGCATTTTTAACCAGAATAACTCTTAAGCCAAGACATGCCTGGTTGGTCTTGGTCATTATCACTTGTGTAGCTGTACTTGAAAAAGCTGTCTGTTTGGAGTACATTAGAAGATAATAAATTCTTTTTTGTCTTTGCTAACTGTAGGTAAACTGAATATTTACTTCTAATATTATTACTGAGCTATACAGAAATGGGGCTCTGTGTCCCATCTTACTGTGAATGCCAAAAAAGAAGTGATGAATTTATTTGTCACTGAAAAAAGTGTTTTGTAGAATATTTTGAAGACTTGCTAGATAGCAAGTCTTAATTTTAGTAATTTAATGAAAACAACCCAAACCCCAGAATGCCAAGTTTCCGATTTGTAGCAAGAATTATTTCACAGTAGACTGACAGTTATATTTAGAAATCTGTTACTTTATTTTGTTTACTTGCATTTTCCCCCAAACTTCTACATCCAAGTTAGCATTATATGCTATGAAGGTTCTCCTTTTAGGAATATAAAATCTTTGTGATAGATATATTAGTATAAATAAAACAACAACAACCAAAACAAATGAATGCAAACACCTTTTTCGGTATGTTTCTTGTTTGTGTTTGTGAAGGTTCTCAATTCAAATCCACTGCCTGGAATGAAAATTACCCCCTCTCAAGGGGTGGTACCTGTGGGAGGCCTTGCTGATCTCAACATCTCTTTCACTCCAAGTGCACACACGAGTTTTGATAAAAAAGTGGAGGTATTCAAAACTGGAAGAACTTTGTCTTTTGAGTGTTATCCTGTGTGTTTATGTGTGTACATTCATGCATCTTTTGGATTTTATTTCCAATGTTCTAATGCTTTTTAAGAAAAAGGTTTTCTTGCAGCAGATCACTACTGCTTTAACCTATTCTTTTTTTTTTGGTCTCAGTCCTGCTCAGAAGTATCAAAGCAGCCCCTCAATTTGAGCTGATTCTTATTATACCACCGACAAACTGTTGGAAGTAATGTGTGATTGTTCTTTACGAGATAACGTAGACATACCTGCAGTTCTTATAATCTATAGAGAGGCAGGATTGGAATCCTCTAATGTCTTTAATTTCTTGACTTCTTTTTGTGGTTTTCTCAGAGATGGGTCTACTAGCAGATTTGCTTTGATAGTGGGTATGCAATAAACATGTAACATATTTTGTTTTCTGCATGCTGGCTTCCTGAGATAAATGAGATTGGGAAAAAGGATGCTATCAAGGGCCTGAACTTTGCTTCCTTTTCTGACTCTGATCCTGGATACACCGTGTTCTAGGGCTGCATATATTATGCTTGTTCAACCTAGTATTCATTTATTTTTTACATTTTTACAACAGATTTAATATTCCCCAGAACAATAGTGTCTGCCTTGTACCAGCACCTCTGTCAAGCAGTGTGTGTTGTGATACACATTCCAATCCTCACAGCTGCTGAATCCAGCTTTCTCCTGTTGGGAAAAACCTTCTCATTCTAGTAATACAGCCTGCTGCAACATTATTTTTGTCTGCAGAAGTGAGGAAGACTGGTCACTGGTTTTTGTCACAACTTTGGGTTGTGGGGTTTTTTTGTTTGGTTGGTTTTGGTTTTGTTCTGTGTTTTTAATTAACAACTGTATCTATCTAGCTATATCTGTCCCAGATGTGGTATGCCACAAAGGCATGATTTGAAGCCACGTCACTGGAATCTGTATAGATATGTTCTAGAAACTGAAGGCATTTACTTTATCTCTTCCTATTTCCACAGCAAAATTGCATTTTATTATAAGGGCAGAGCTATTTTCATATTTTCATTGCAACTTATACTGACTCTCTCCGCTCTGTATCTGTGGGGTAGGATTGGTTGTTTTTGTGTTAAACTTTTTTTCATGTAATTATGACAGATTTGGTGAGCTAGTTGTGTTAAAATGACCTTGTCCACAGTCCCAGTGTTGTCCCTTCATTTAGGTAGCAGTGCGGAATGCAGGACAACTCACGCTTAGGATTGGTGGATTTTCAGAGATTGGTGAAATAGAAATTAATGTGGTAAGTGCGAAGAAATTTTAGCCATTGGTAAGATTGATTAAGTATTTTTCTTTCTCTAGATGTCAGAGTGGCTCCTCTCTACTTCATATTTTTCATTTATTCCTAAACTAATTTCCCAGGAAAATTATCAAAGAGAACAACTTAGGAAGAGATATTAAAACCCAAATGTACATATAACAGTTGCACTAAATGATAGCTGACAGTTTTAGTTTTTGAACTTGACAATCTGGAATAAGTATGTTAAAAGGGAGGGGATTTCTTAAGGTAGTTATAGCAAAAAATGCCGTAAAGGGAAAAGGAAGTCACTGGTCTATTTACTGAATGATGAAAACTTTACTGATGGTGTAACTGGACTTGATATTAAATTCTTAACTCTTGTGTTTTATGTCCTGGAAAGATTTTAAAGATAAGGGTTATGTGAGAGTATTGATTAACCAATACTTTTATTGCGTTATAAATTGTGAATCTTGCACAGTTATATTTTTTCATATTATCTTCAATTATAAACTTGACTTCACAGTGCTTTGACCCCTTTTTTTTTTCTTTAAACTTACAGGGACTATTTGAATATGATGGTGTTTATATTGGCGCTACAAAATCAATTCCATTTTTTCTGAGGAACAAAGGACTATCTTTTACCAGAGTGGACTTTGATTTTTCTAATTATAAGGATTTTAAATTGAACACTGAAGATAATTCAGGTATTTGCTTTTGCTATATCAGAGTTTTCGTTAAATAAAGAGTGGATAACGCTGAGAGAAAATCTACCAGGCTATTTCTGGTGGCCAAATTTTCTGATATAAGAAAACCTAAAGCAATTATTTTTAAAGTTGCTTAATATAAATTAAGGAGACATTTTGGTTTGCCTATAAGATGACATTTGACAAAAATAAGTATTTGCAAAGTGTCAGGTGGCCTGTAGATTTTTCCCCAATTTTTTCCCTGCATAGTTGCTAAGGTATAATAAAAAAGTTTGAATACCCTCTCACCAGTTAAAATAAAATATTAAAAACAAACAAAGCCAAAAAACTGTATGAATTTCCTATTCATGGACTCATAACCACTTTTTGACAATTAACCCTTTGGCTAATTCATCAACAGTATAAGGGTTCAGACTTTTCCTTTTCCCGAAGGGACACGGTGTCTGCAGGTTAATGATAGGGCCTCTGCTCTGCTCAAATGCCCAGCTCATTTCTTCACAAATGCCCATGTTATTGGGGCAATATGTGGAATTGTATTGCTATTCTTTTTGTCTTGGTAGAACTAGTGCGCATTCTTATCCTGCACATTGTTGCTCATGGCTTTCCTACTTGAGTCATGGCATCTCCTTGGATGCTCCACCATCATTATTCACAAGACAGTTTTGCAGGGCCAAGAGGCCATATAAGCAAAGCTGCAAACTCAGGGAATCAAGATTCTTTCTTTTGCAAGACAGTATTATAAAATTTAGTTGTATCTGTATGTTAATATCTTGGATGTGGATGATGCAAAAAATGATCTCCCAAAATCAGAGGGATTTTCTTACCCTGTGGTGCACTTAAAAGGGAAGAGAAGGTGAGGGCTCCTAGTCAGTCACCTTAACTTGGAAAAGGTCTGTGAGACTCTCTACAACAGGCAAGCAGCCAGCATGGGATCAGAGTTTATGCTTGAAACCAGTTATGTGACATCCAGTCAGGTTCAGTACTCAAATGGTGAATACTGGATGAATAGTCATCCTGGTGTTCCATGATGGATACTGATCTCGAAGGAACATTAACTTTGTTGGAAACCTGTGCTTCTGCCAGTGCCTTAAAATTGAACACGGAAGTCTGAAAAATGAGGCAAGCCTTACTGGTAAACCTCTGAAATGTAAATTATGCCTAAAAGTAATTAAAAAAAACCAGTTTCAGCCAACTATTTTTATCCTTGTGGTAATAGTTCATTATGTAATTAACTATTTTAGCCTAACACTTTTATTCAAAGGTAAATGACAATGTTGTTTTGGGGGTTTTTTGTCTGAAATATTGTGTTCTCCCAAATGAGTAACTTCCATGAAAATTGCTGGTGATTAATGCTGCCCAAATTAGCTCTAGAGTCCTTATGAGAGATACTATATCCCATTGTACTTTTGTGAGAAATGCTTACCATACAAAGATGTAGGTACTTTATGCTGGAGATCACTTTGAAATACTGAAACTATTATAAAGTTGATATTTCATGCAATACCATCTGTAATTTGATTATGAATTTTGTTTGGCAGTGATTGACCGTTCTGATCCAAAGCCTTATGTGTATTCAATTAACTTAGAGGGAGGGTCGTCTTTGCAATGCTTCTTGACCTTGATGCCAAAAAAGGTAGGTTTATGGAACAGTGGTGATTAAGTTAATTAAAATCATGCTCTGTGATATTTCTGTGGTGGGAGACTAGAGACTTTAGATAAACATTTTAGTGTGTGCAATAGTTTTATAATTAGTAATCCAATCATTAAGAAAACAAGTTCTGAAATAACCTCTATATAACGTTAGATGTTTGCATACATGAAGAAAACACACTTTCTCAATGACTTAAAAATGGTGTAAACTAGTACTGAAATGTCCACCACACATTCATTAAATCATTCAACAAACCAGCAGCCTCCTTCTTTTTGCAGCTGTTCTTGCCTGATTTCCCAGATGACCAAGAAACTGCAAAAGTAGATTAAGTTTTATGTGTCATAAAGATTGACAAAGTTGCTTTCTGGTTGAGCTATTTGAGGAAAAAAAATTTAAGATATGAGACTTTAAGAGTTAGTTTTACACTTGAAAATTAACATTTCATTGGCAGTAACTGTCAATAGAGAGTGCTCTAGTGAATTTTAAATCCAACCCCATTGAAAAATGCTTTTATGTGGGGTTTCCACATATTTGAAGCACAATGAACTGCAAGAAAACTTAGTCTTTGATATCATGAACCAGCTTCAGAGCAAATAGCTAGGGATCACTTCTACAGCATATAAACCTGTTGCATTATCTGCACTTTGACCTTAGAAAAAGAAATAAATAACAGAGATTATGCATCTTGGAAGGGTCAGGAGTATTCTTTTTCCATCACCACCCACCTCCCACCTCGGCCCTCCTAGCAGTATAAAATGGAATTCCTTTGTTCAGAGCATCATTCAAATAATATTTGCATATTACAGTCTGTGTCTGGTAATGTGATTTTCTTCTGTGTACACATGGAAGCTATTGGAGTGAGTTTATAGCACATACACTGCTCTGAAATGATTTCTTCCTGACAGAATATGAGTCAATAGGTTCATAAAAAATTCCGTCTGTGGTGTGGCAGGCCTTGACTTAAGGGAAAATGAATAGTGTTCATATCTTTTTAAGTATCTTGACACTTCTAATGCAACACTCATAGGCAAGGTAGTCAGAATTAGACTGGATACAGTGTCAGGAAAGTTTGTAATTGTTTGCAAAATGGTACCTACAAAATATCATGAATGACCCATAATCAAACTGGAAAATGCTGGCATTTTCCTTTAAGTAGGAAGTGTCGATAAGGGGAATATAGGAGCAGATAATGCTGTTGGAATAATCTGTGTGTATGGTATTGCAGACCACAAGCTGAGCAAGAATTAAGAGTAGAGACTTACCATACCGATAGGAATAATATTAATAAAGCCAGTAAAATAACTATTCTAATCAGGGTTGATAACACTTCAGCTGCACACTTTTCCCATGGGTTGCCATGTTTAAGGAAAGAAGTGGGACAGTTCCACTTGGAAAGAAAGTCCAAAAGAAAGCAATGGAAATGAGCAGAACTCTATTTCCCATTGTGACATTTGAGCTCTATTCCTGTATCCTTTCCTTGTCAAGTTGCAGGATGGATTAAAAGTAGAAATGTTGCTACTGACACTGCTGTAAATTGAAGTGACTAACAAAATTAATATTTCTGAAGAGTGCTGAAATAGTAGCTTGCTCTGTATGTTTAATTTAGCTTGTCACCGGAACATGATGTTCAGTATTGCTGTTCATTATTTATGAGCATGTCCAACTGTCATTTGATACTGGTGTACACTGGCTTAACTGCAGACAAGGTTATGCCAGTTGGAAGTCTGCTTTAATTGTGGTATAAATTTGGAAAAACAGTAATTCTTACATTTGATTGGATCTATTTTATAATGGCTCTTCTCAAAGAAACCCAACCAAACAACCAACCAAAAAAAAACACAGCAAAGAAAAAAAGGTTGTAGAATATATTGCATCTATTGATTACAGATTTTATTTTACTGTTTTCTGATGTGGTCCTTTTTCAATTTTTCAGACTGCGGGTTTAAGTGTTTTTCAAATTTTAAGAATAATTTTTGGCAAACAGAACTAGCTTCCTTCAGAACCAAGGAAATAAAAATTTCAAAAAGGAAACTTTCCTGAGACCTTATGCCTCAGAGCCAACTAATAAGTGTTGCTTTAATTAAATGTTTTTACTTTAGTTCCCCTTCTCCCTGTGTGCTCAGAGTCCTTTTGTCTCCCTTTTCCCTTGGTGCTGGGTAAGCTGGATGCAACCAGTGCTTCTCTTCTGCTTCCAGTGTGTTCCTGCCTGTCAGGAGCAGCTCATTGCTGGGCAGGACATGCCCAAGGACTCTCCCAGATTCCAGCCCACTGGTACTCACAGCTGAGCACCCCTGAGTTGGTGCAGCACCGTCACAGCTGGCCGGGCCCCAAGAGCACTGACTAATGTTAAATGAAATTGCCCAATATGCATTGACTACAGGCAGCACCTGGAAGTATATGTAGCCCCCAGGATGCTGTAACTTTTCTTTCATTTAACTCCTGCAAAGTACACTACTAATAATAAAAGCATAGTTCTGTTAAGAAAGTGGTCCATGTACCAGCATGTCTTATTGTGATCAGAAATTCTCAATAGTTACTGATTCTTGAAACATTTTCCTTTGGATCTGAATTCTTTATACTACCTCATCTATAGTCCCCATTTTTTCACTAGAATTCTTTCCTGATTTTCCAGTTTTGAAAAAAATCCCCAAACCTCTAATCTCTATATGTTGATCTTCCCCTATTCAGGTTTCATGGTTGCAAGTGCTATTTCCTGCCTCTCTGCACTTGAACAGCTGTTTCTCTGATCTCATCTCTGTTTTTCTGACAACTGCTCTTCCCCAGCTTATCTCCCAGCTGCTACAAACCTTCTGTATCCTATCGGGTCACATTCTTTTCTGTCTGCCTTCTGGTTTTAGTAGAACTTCCTGCTGTTGTAGTCATTACTGACAACACCACCCTACAAACCAACAAACCCCCACTATACTGATGTTTTCTGTAACAAAGGGGATACTAGGACTAAGGAAAAGTAAAAATAATTCAGGAGCACTGCTAAAAACATAAAAAAAGCATGACATTATTTTAATGTACTTAAAAAATTTATTAAAGCTACTTGAATTATTAATGTAAGGTTCCACGTAATTTAGTCTTGAATGCAGTCTTGAATTCTGCTAAAAAACTCTTCAGATCAACAAATGTAGTACATATATAGGAGCATTGAAGAACAGCTACAATTCTCACTAAAATATAATATGTATTAATACATGGGACATCAAAAGATGCTCTTAGAGATGAAGTGTCTTGGCATGCTTAAAAAATAAACCTTAAAAAATGTTTAGCCAATTCCTTCAGTATTCTGAGTGAGAAAATGGAGTCCATGCATTATAGATAAGGCTGGGATGCTGCTCAGACACAGTGTGGCTGTGCCTTCCTGTTATTCCAGTGTCTCTGAAGGTGTTAGAGGTGACAGGGCTCTGCACCTCACTGCAGAGAGTTTAACCTTAGTGTTTGGTGGCTGTGAAAGTCACAGCTGTCCGTGGAAGCACTATGTCTGTCTGTCTGTCTGTCTATCTACCCACCTACCTACCTACCTACCTACCTATCTCTGTGTTTCTCCAGGCAGGATGATCCCCCTGCTCACAGAGGTCCTGCAGGGTCTGCTGGGGAAAGGAAAGCACGCAAAGCAAAGTGCAGGAGTGTAGTGCTTCAAAATGATTTTTTTTTTTTTTTAACCCTGCTGGAAAATAAAAAATTCTAGCATCTTGGAAAAAGGACAAAATACACAGCTGTGTTATAATGAAGCCTTCCAGTGCCTTTGATTGAGATAAATAGAACAAGTTACACCTGTCCGAGATTATTGCTTAAGCTTGTTGTAGGGAGGTGACAGGTGTTTTGGGGGGTTTTTCGTCCTTTTAAAAGGCTTTTTTTTATTGTTGTTTTTAAATGAAAGAACATATTTGTGGTGTAAGAAGTGTATTCTGTGGAAAATCTGCAGCTGTGGAATTACGGGTTATTGTTGGTGCATCATCTCTGACTATATACAAAGGAAAGATTTAATTTTATTGCAGTGCTTTGAATGATTGCTTTGAACAGCAGTTACATTACTTATTGTGAAAGCTGCTTATCTGTGATATAAACCTGGGGAATTGAAGATTTCAGTATGTTTTAAGGAAAAGCTCATGTTAAATTTGAGGGAAGGCTGGGAGTGTATATTGGATTCAGTTGCAGGACATAGACCCTTGGCTTTGCAGTTAGGTTTAAATTTGAATCAAACTGATTTTTTCAAACATATATTACGTTTTGTCTCCTTGTATCACTGCTGAATTTATGTATTAGAGGTATAAATAAAAAAACTTTAAGGTCAACCTTTACACAAATGCTTCAAGATACTTGAACAATCTGCATGGTATTATATGATAAATACAAGAGTATTATTATCTTTTACAGATGTCTTAATTTAATTTTAAGTAATAAATTAGCTTGTTGATTTATGTGCAATTCCCTGTGAAGTTGTACTGTGAAAGTACTGTAATTTTAGAGAGATGTCACATGTTCTTTGTGCTAAACACACTATATGGTTTCTGAATTAGCAAAATTTGTATTCAACCTTGAGAATATATCCTCTATTAGAATAATAATTAGAGAATTACATTTTTTTCTTTCTAAGATATATTATTGCCTTGGAATACTTAGTAAAGATAGAAATGAAGTAACTGCTTTGAAAGCGTTTTTTGAAAATTTTTTTTTCAAAATATTTTTTCAATATTTTTTCTACTCTCAGATTAGCACCTGACAACAGTGCTTCAGTTTATTTTTTATCCATTAATTTTATATAAAATACTATTTTACTTGTCATGTTTGATGGGGCAGTTTTTCCCCTGTTGTTTCTTGTCTTATACCAGGTATTTAGGGCTAAGGCAGGAAGCCACTCAGCCATGTTTGCTCCCCATTGTTGAGCTCAGAGCTACCAAACTCTTTATATCAAACCTATTTCATAAATTCAAATGAGTTTTGGTAGCAGAGCTTTCTTAATCTGACAGAATCTTTAAGATAACTTCTATTTGTTTATTAATTCTAGAAAAAAAAAAAGGTATTTTAAAACGCCATCTAAATAAAATTTTACAGGAATGTTATTTTTATTTGAAGAGTTGTTAACTTCTGATGGCAGCCCAACCAAGCATCCTTTTTCTGGCATCCTTTGGAGGTGTTCCATGTGAACACAGAACAAAAAGCTCCTTTGTCTCACCTGTCTTTTTAAAGTTTCTTTTGAAGTAATTTGATTCTAAGACTCTCACTTTGTAGATGATGCCTCCTGTCCAATCAATGTGCATAAGTAGTGTACATCAGGATAGGAAAAATGTTTCTTATAATGATACTAACAAAGAGGAGTGTTTGTGAAAGAACTCTCTCTAGGCTGCTTCCTTCCTGCCCTTCCCATGTTCATTGGTGTGGGAAGTTAAATGCAGCTTCAGGAAAATATCTCAATAGATAAGTAACTATAAAATATTCATAAATTAACTAAAAAGCAAGTGTAAGTCCATTAATAGTCCAAGGTTTTATTTTTTTAAAAATTGTAATTAGGTTTTTTAAGTGTGTGATCTTGCAAAAGAGGGAATTTTCTGTTAGAGAGTTTGAAAAATGAAATGTTAATCATAAAGAGTTTTTTTAATATTTATAGAAAGAAACATAATGATTCTACTTGCAAATTGAAGTCCTAATAACTGAAATGAATTTTTAATTCTGTTTCAGCAATGTGTATGTGTATGAATTATAGTACGATTTCTACTTATTTAGAATTTTTAAAGGATTTTTCATTTATAATGTAGTTTACATAATGTGCAGTTAATGTATGAATATAATAAAAGATCTATGATTTGTTCTCAATTATATAAATGCATTTCTATGAGTAATGTTGGCTCTGAATTTGCACCATTGTACTTCATAGCAAAAGTAGGTTTTCAGTGAACATCATGATCTACATGTAGTAAATTGAGTGTCTTTCACATATTTGGTTTTGTTTGCCAGTTCTTAGAAAATAAAACCCTTGTTTTATAGTAAGACAAACCCAAATTTTCCTGATAGTTGGGATGAAAAACAGGTTTTGATTTGCTGCTTTGGGAGAGGGATAAAGGGATTCCATCTTTTGTTGTCTGACCTAAATGTACCAGCATTGATGAAGAACAATTGCAGTGCTAGACTGCACTCCTTTGCGCAGCCAGTGCTGTCATTATATCTGTAACAGACTAAACATTTTAATCTCACCAAACTAGAAAAGCTTAGTTTTGTTACAAGAATGTATTTTGAAGATGTAACTTGATGAAGTATTTTATGTGGGTGACTTGAGATACTAAAAATAGAAGAGTATATAAATCAAAAATCAAATCAGGAGATTTTTACTCAATTTTTTTAGGACATATCTCGAGGATTAGTTACTAAAAATATTAAATGTTAATTTTGAAAAGCCAGTTACATATTATAAAATCTAATAATTCTTAGATTTGAAGTATCAATATAAAACAAGGAAAGCGTGCCCTCATTCCCTGCTTTCCTTTAGCTATGCACAAAGGACAAAACGTTCAAGGCTCAGCACACACCTCACTCTCCAGGAGTGTGTAACTCTGTGTCACAAACCCTGCTGGAATGCCAAACACTCCCAGTGCTGCATGCTTGCTTCTCAGTAGGTGTTACAGATGGATATGTGCCTCATGCCCTGGCTTAGGACAATTTTGGTTTTCTGTCTTGTCATTTATATATTCCACTTGCTACCACAGGTGTGAAAGTGAAGAATGATGCACTATTTTCTGCGATTTTTGAAAGCTTTTAAACGATTCATAACATCCTTATATAGCTGGTTTTACTGCTTTTGCTAAGCAGCATGAAGATTTTATAGGTCTAATTCCTTTCTGGAGATTTCAGTGGCCTTCAAGGTGAAAACAGAATTTGAAGGACTCTAACAGTGGTTTTAGTGCAGAAGTTTTGGGGTTTTTTTCCATTACCTTTATAAGGTTATCTGTACCTTTTTTCTGGAGAACATACTACCTTGGTATGTTGGTCCTTGGAAAGACACAGCAAGAGGCAAGAAATAATCTCTTTGGAAGTGCATTTTGAAATAAGTGTGGGCTTTATGATGCACATTCTGTCAAAAAAGAGGATTCTGTACAAAACACCATCTTTTAAGTTCTAAACCCCACTTGGAATGTGATAGCACAGATAAAATGAGGATCAAAATCACTGGAATTTAGACTCCTAGAATTCAGTGGCATTTAATGACAAAGGTTTTAAGACTAATTTTTTCCCCAGGGTTTCTCAATTTTAACTCGTTTCAGCTTTGATCTCAGAGCCCATTTTGTTTATGCTGAGTGTACTGTAATGGTTGACCTTGGCTCTTCAGCCTTTGGGAAAGGCTTCCATAACTTATGTAGCTTTGTTTTCCCTCCTCTTTTCTCACATCTGGGCCACGGCTCCAGTCTTTCTTCACTCATGAGAGTGGCAGGGGTGGAACACAACACTGTGATTTACCAGAAGCCTTGTCTGTAGCTCTGCTGATAACCCTGGTACTTTTGGTCATACAGCTTTTCCAGAATGGGAGAAAAATTACCTGGGCACTGCTTACTTAGAGAACTGATTCCGAGTTCTAATAAATTAACATCCTATTAATATCGTGAGCAGGTCCAAAATTGCAATAATTCTACCAAAATAGTAAACCATTCAGATGGTTCAAGAGGTACCTATGATTTTTTTGGGAAAGTGACCGCAATGTTTTTTTCCTTTAGGTGGCAGTATATGACTTCATTCTTCCAGTTGCTGTTCCTCGGGCCAGTTCCCCACCTCCAGTTGCTGCCGCGCCTCTGAAGCACGGTGCCCTTGTGCCTCGGCTTGCCCTGGTGAACAGGGCTCTTCCAGCCTGTAGAGTCAAAGCAATTGGTGGGTAAACCAAGGCCTTAAAGACCTGGAGGATACATATATTTAGAGTGATATTTTTGCTTTGCGGAGAATTTCTGTTTAATTGGAATTTGTATAATTTGTGCATTTCTTGGAAACTTGCAAAATTTTCAAGTTTTGGTTTGTGTTTTTAAATATGCTTAGAGCTGAACTTTCTATACCTAATCATGACACATGGGAAAAGGTTTTTTTATATAGCCATTTGCCTTATATAAAAGTAGTTTACCAAAACTCTTTTTTGTCTACCCATTTATTAGTATTTCTAGACCTCATCATGCAAATCCCAGTAATTTACAGTAGTTCCTCTGAAAAGTGTAGAAAAGTAGAATGTCAGTCATACTCTTTTTTAGTCTTATCCTGTCAAAACTAGGATCTCTAGCTGTATTTAAAACCTCCTTTAAAATGCCTCTGAATGGCCCTGATCCCATCTGGCTTGTCAGAGGTTGTTAATAGCCAAAGTTACAGACCATTTGCCTGCAGCAAAGAAATTGATATCTTAAATAATTCTTCTCTGCTTTGCTCAGAAATAATTTGTGGTTCTCTTTAGTCTCCTGTCTTATTCTTACTGTCATGTAGATCTATAAATTGTGAATATTTGAGTACGCTGGCTTTCCTAATCTCAGTTTTTAATGTGTAATCACTGTTTATTTGAGATGAGAGTGAAGTACAGAGTGTCTTCCTAGAATGATGTGTGTGTAATGTTTAAATCTCTTGGGAGCACTGAAGAAGGCTTGGCCAATTAAATGCATAATGTGGGGTAAAAGCAACTCTAATTTATTGGGTTTTGTCTATATTTGTTTTTCTTTCCTTTGTTTTTCTCTGTAACTTTAAGTCTTTTGAGTTCTTTTAAAATATTAAAGAAATCTGAGAGACCTTCTTTAGATCCTGTCATGAAAGTAAATTCATAATAAATGTTCCTAAAATATATTTAATTTAAGAACTTGTAGAATAAAGGTGAGTGTACATATGTATATGAGATTATTAGGAAACACATCTCTAAGTAAAAATATGAATCCAAGTCACAAATTTGTAGTGCAGAAGTGATTTAAGTAATGTGAAGAAAAAAGAAAGTGTTTATTTCCTCCTTCTTTCTTTTTGGAATAGATGCAGTTACTAAATCTCATGGCTAATTGATAGCGTTATCCAAATTTTATCATAAATTTGTATTTCTCCTATGTAGAATTTCTTCAAAGTACATGTATAGGCCAACAACAAGTAAACATAATATAAAAGTGAATATATAATACTTCCAATTCTAAGAAATAGTTGAAAAAATAAAAGTGTGGCTTCTATTAAAATTTGAGTATTGAAATTAAATTCTTCCACGGAATCTTGATGGTCTGGGAGGAGGGAGAGAAGTCTAAATTAAGTGTCTTGACCACTCAGTATTTCAGATAATCATATGCGTGCGGCCTAATAGCCACATTATTTTACCGTTAAAAAAAGAACTTGATGATTTGATTACATTTTGACAACTCAAAAATTATGCCCGTTATTAATTCCTTTCAGATTATCATATTAAAAGCTAAAAGTAAGTTGTATCTTGCAAGTTCTAAGTTTTGGTTTGATAAATATGCCTAATTCTCACTGCTGGATGCTTTATGGCACATTTGTTTTCTGCTCTTACAGTTTTTATTTTCCTGGGATAATTTTTGTGGTTGACTGCAATTCAGACTGCATGGGACAGTGTGGTTGGATTAAATCAGTATCTTATATCTGCTGATTATACTCAGGGTTGTTCACCCTGAGAAAAGAATCACCCTGATCTTGGGGTAGTCAACTCAGTCTTTTAACTTCAGTGGAGTCCATATGTTTTCAACCCATCAGGGATCTGTTTTCTGATTTTTTTTAAAAACAAAGTTTGTAGAGTGTCTCAGCACCTGGGAAGGAAAGCAGGTCTCTTACTTAAATACTTTTAAGACTTTTCCCTGGAAAAGTGTCTATCTGTATGTAACAAAGAACTGAAAGAGAAAAATCTCAAACAAACCAGGGCAGAAAACTCAGCTGTAAAAGACACAAGTCTAATCTCAGACTGGTACTAAGGAAAAATTTGTACTATCAATGTAATGGCCTCATGGGAGCTGCCATATGTTTTAATAATCCATCTCACTTTTTCTTTTGTTGGGTAGATAATCTCCTTTCCCTCACAGAGTTTCAGCTGTGCTGTGTTCTCCTGGAACACACAGTTTGTGAGAGCTGAGGACTTTGTGAGTGACGTAGTTGCATATTGGTGGAAGGGTTCCTGCAGATTCTGTTCCTACTTTGAAACAATGCTACTTTAGAGAGTATGTATGCCTGTGATTTAGAGAAATAAAGATAATGTTGTTTACGTAATGTGATATATATGATTAGGAAATTCTTTGGGTTTTTTAGGGGGGAGAAGAGAATTCATCAACACTGGGCATGGAGCAGACTTGCAGATTTTAATAAAAGCATCCTGTGTGCTTGCTAGGTTCATTTCCACTGTTGTTTCCAAGAAGTAAGATGAGGCTGTGGGAACACATACCTTTGTTTTTCTAAAACCCCACTTTAAAACTTCTGCCTTTGCGATGATTTCTTTGTTGCAGCTCTGTGAAATTAAGAGAAATGCTGTTTTATATAAAATCTTCCAAGTTCTGTCTACATCAGAAATGTAAGTGCATTCATCTGCAGTAGGAAGATCATGTGGCTCTTGTGATATGAAGGAGAGGTGCTATAAGTCTGGTAGATATAAAATTTAAATAATTTTAATGTGACTAAACAATCATAATAGGACAAAGTTAAATTACAGTAATCATGTATCTAGTATAGGAGCAACAGAAAGGGGAGAAACTTTTTTGCTAAACAAGTGCAGAGACAGTGATTTTATGAAGGTACTTTGAGAAAGTATTTGTCAAATGATGTCATATAAACATTTTAAATTTTTTTTTCAATAGTACTTCAAGCACTATTGGAGTTCTCCTCAATGGAATTTAAATTTGAACAACATTCAAGTAACATGCATTTAAATATTGCTGATGGGCGCATGAACTCTCAGGTAATGACATTGTCATTTTTATTTTGTTCAATTTTCAATTTCATGTTTGTATTTTAATCACTATAGATTTTTTTCCAAAATTTAAAATTGGACTTGTACTAACTCTGACAGTATGAGAGTGTGGGCACCATGAGAAATTGACCATGAATTGTGTAAGAAATAGATATAAATAGAATAATTCTGAAGATTTTCTGCATCTGCCTATACCAGTAAATGAGACAGCGATGGTGCCAGGATGCAACTGATTCGTGTCATGATGGGCCATACAGTAAAACTGCTGTCCCAGTGCCTTGTGTGGTACTGACTGTGCCAATTGACACTCTCCCTAAAAATTCCTTGCCATGACTTAGGGCTTAATAGGGAAAAAAGGCACTTAATAGAGTATTTGCAACACAGGTAATTTGTATGAATGTAAAATATACCTAAAATAGTTTGTTGTTTCTAATTCCTGAGGGCTTTGGTTGTAAATTGTAAAAAAATGGGTTTGGCAATGATGGAAACACTTGAAATGCTTTTTCAAGTGCATTCAGGAAACAATGATAATACAAAGTCACGGCATTTTCCTGGCTAGGGATGTTTCAAAAGCTGAGAGAGTAACTCTGAGATACAGGAATTTAATTTTGGTTTTTTTGTTTCCATTGTCATCTTATTGAATTGAAAGAACAGGTTTTGAAAACCTTTTCTGAACTTCTTCCATCTCCACCTGTAAGTCTAGATGTGAGCCATGTGTTTAGTGCTTGCTGTGCTTCATTTGTATCAGGAATAAGTCCTCAATTCTGTTTGCCTAAGCACTCCCACTGTGATGCTTTGATCTATTTACCTCACATAAATGAGGTTTTTTCCATTCTGGAAAGAAAGTATTCTCTTTGTGAATGTGGTGAGTGATTGGAAAGCATCTAGTCTGTACAGATAGGCATAGTCACCTTTATGCCTCACAGATATAATAAACTGAATTCTTCATTGCTTTCTAGTGCTGTCTTGCTTTCCCTCTGGTGTGTTCGCACAAAGAATGCTTCAGAGAGTAATGTGAAAAGTATTACGGTGTTTGCTGCTTTCCCTCTTTCAATATCTACTCCTTTTCTGAAAATATTTACAGACCCTTGTCCTGAAGAATATCTCGCAGGAGAGAGTGACATGGAAATTGAATTTTGATGATGTAGACAAAAATATAGAAGATGGTATTTTCGGATTTAGTCTGAAGACTGGATGTCTTGGTAGGGGTGAAGAAGTCAGTATTGCTGTGTTGTTCTGCCCTCGTAAGTAATTTTATGAATTCTTCTATAGATAGTTTGGCCATTTTCATAGGTAAGTTTAAATGGGGTTTTATGATGAATCGATACTAGTACTTACTTTGATCAACTTAAGGTTTCTTTGGTTCTGAGAAAATGAGACAGCTGCACACCTAACAAAAAGCATGGAATCACTGTATTTGAAATTGCTTTATTTGAAAAGTCTGCTTTTCACATGGAAAGCATCAGGTTTTTTACAGATAAAGCATCAAGGACTGGGATAGCTGTGTCATTTTCAGTGCTGCTCCTTCAGGTGCACTTAGATTGACTGACTTAGGTACTAAAACTTTCCAAGGATACTTGGAATGCTTGTGAACTTTTTTATAAATAGCCATAATTTAGGTAAGAATAGAAATTTCCTGCCTCAATGAGATATAAAATAACTTGTCTATGGTATTTTTTTGGAGTAGACTGCTCAGACAATGAGTCCCTAAGAAAAATATGTAAAATAGATTTCTAACAAAACTTGGGAGCATGCAGGAAGATGGTAATCAACCACATAACTCCAGAAAAGGAATGCAAGAATAGGAAAATTAGGATTCTACTTTTTTTCCCAGCCAAGTGTTTAGAGTAGACAGTGATATACAAGATTCATAGGGTGGAACACTGTGTTTCACCTGATAAATCCCTCCAGCAAATGCAGCTGATGCCTACAGAACCCAGTCCTGTTGACAGTTTCAGTGCAGTACTTTTGGGGCTGCAGCATTGTCAAGGGGAAGAAAAGTTCTTGTGTCAGTTGGATCTGATCCTGAGGAAGCAAGTGAGCATCCCTGTGCTAAAGAAAGATGTTGCTGTTATTCTTTATCATAGCATTGAAATCTGTAACCTCAATTAATCACTGGGAACAATTTAATATGAAGAAAGAAAAATATAGATATAAGACTCATTCCATGACTCTGTATGATAAATTGAGAGGACTTCATTAAATATTGTTCTGTAAATGTTTTGAATATGCAAGAGCAGTGTTTAATTGCACGTGTTACTTGGAGTTGCTTGTTGCAGACTGTGAGGCAGAGAACAACATAAAAATAAAAGCCGATGTTTTGAATTACTGGGTAAATTGTATGTGTAAATGCGGATGTGTTTATACATAAATATGACTGATAAATTACTGTAATTTGAAGTTATCTGTATTTTTGCTGTGTTCCCATATCTTGTGTTTACAGAAAATAATAAATAACTGTAAAGATCAGTTACCCCTAATTCAATGTTCTAAGTATTTTCCAATGATTTGTAGCCTACTTGTACTGTGCCTCCTGTGAATATCATTACTTTCTCTTGTAAGAGAGCATTAGATACCTCAAAACCCACACAGGAGACCTAGTTAATGAACATGGGGTGCTAATCGTGTTCAGAGGTTTGTACTGTAAAGTTGTAGTATGTGGGGGGGGTGAACAAACCTTAAAATGAACTTTGAGTGTGCATTAGGGTAATTTATTTAAATATGCTGCAGCAGTTATAATAGAGTACAAAATTCTGCAATGTTTGATTAAGTGAAAGAGCTTGTGTGTGTGGTAAAATGATGCTACCTGTTAAAAAAGTATTCTAAAATTGGAGATTTTCAAGATCTGAAGACATATTAATATGATCCTCTTCTGCTGTTTTATAGTACAATGCATTAACAGTATAAAAAATTTTCACTGTATCTAATTGTGATATGAAAAAAACTTATCTTCAGCAAAGGAAGTTAACAATGAATTTGTGCTTTTGGCTTCACTAACTAGGGGTTCAGAGCCCCTGGAAGGTGTGATGATTATGTAATGGGCACAAATGATAACTTTGATACTTTGATTGTGTTGTCTTTTTTTTTTTTTTTTGTCTGCAACAGCAAGTTATTAACTAGCTGTGACCTTTAACAATTTCTGTGAAGAAATTGGTTTACTTTTGATTTTTTTCTTTTTCTTCCGGGTGTTTTTTTTTTTTTTTTTTTGTCTGCAACAGCAAGTTATTAACTAGCTGTGACCTTTAACAATTTCTGTGAAGAAATTGGTTTACTTTTGATTTTTTTCTTTTTCTTCCGGGTGTTTTTTTTTTTTTTTTTTTTGGTAGGACACCTGTAAGTTCTAGCTATCTGTGGCCTTTCCTCGATGAAGTCTGTATTTCAGTGTATGCAAATTTCTTATTGGTATCTATTTATGCTGAAGGGGTATAGATGCAATAGCACCTGCATTATCATAAGGTCCAAGGCAACTAAACTAAAAATGTGCTTTTGGGACACAAATGTAGGAGCTGCATAACCATCTAATACAAACTTAAGACAGTGAGAAGAGCAGATGGTGTTTTTCCTTTTTTCTCATACACCCTAAAAAGATCAAAACCCATGCTATTATAGAGTTAATATTTCTGGAGGAGAAAAAGAATTTCCCATACAGTTCTACGGATTTTGTTAGCCCATGGCAGATCTAGATTGACAGATTTGTAAGTACCATCAAATAATCCCTAAAGAAAATGTTCACATCTGCTGGACTAGAAATTAATGGTGGTATATGAGGATGGTAACAGCAGCCCAGGCTTTGACAGTGGTCATGAAAGGTGTGAGGAGTAGAATAAATTCTTGACTTCAGCTGTCAGTTCAGGCCATAATTCTCATTAACTTCAAAGTAATTTATTTAACAGGAAATATCCTGAAAACATTGGTCCTAGGCATTCCAAAATAATGAAAAAATCTTAATAAAGGACGTAATTCACTTTTTTTTTGGTCTTTTTGTCTGTTTAAAATGGTCATGGTATTGCAATGTCCTGGTGTTTCTGACATAAACAATAATTTATTGGTTTACATACTATGCCAGATTTTGGTGTTAGTAAATGTGTGTAGCCATGCACGGAATGATAAGTGATGCAGGATAGGCACTGTCTGTTCTGCTCTTTGAGTGAATCAGGGATTCTATGGCGTGGAAAGTATAGATGGAAAGTTTGCATGAGAAAAGCTTAACACTACTATTTTCTAACTTTGAAACTATGGTTAATATGAGTATTTTAGAATGTGAGTTATTGAAAATCGCACATTCTTTGGTACTGACATATGCTTATGTACTTTTCTTCCTTCATTGTGTTCTATCCCTGTGGTATTTGTTGGTTATGGGCTTTCACTTCACCTTATGTCATACATTTATATGAAGAGAGGACACCAGAAATGCAGTTTAGTTAGAGCACAGTTGTAGGACAGGCTCACACATGGGAGTAACTTGTATAGAACATGCTTTCTTACAAGCTTGTAAGAAATACCCTGTTTGGATCTTCATCCATCTCTGTGACTTTTTTCTGTTGCTTTCTCACCTTTCCTTCATAAAAGGCCTGAGTTCCAGAGGATGATGTGTTCCTGTTGTATCAAAACCTAGAATAAGACTCTTTTTAGCCTTCTCAGCAGTATTGCCTCCATTTAACATGGGCTTACTCAGATGTTGCGAACAGTGCAGCACGTTCCCATTAGAGCTGGTTTTCACTTTGCCATTTTCATGTTTTCTGGCTTGAAATGAAGGGACCCGCAGCTCATGTTCTGGTGACGTAACAGCTTCCATGATGCTCTTCTATTGTCACCTCCATTAGGAAATGTAGCTCTTACAGGAAGGGAAAAAGACAAAGTACTTTGAAGACACTAGATTTTCTTCTTTTTGTATGTAAACAGTGACAGCTCTTTCTCAGGCTTTGAAAGTAATGATCTGAGATAATCTCAGAAAACCCTGTCGTGTATTTTGTTCAGCGACACGTGTGTGTTCAAACAGACACATAAAATACAAAATTTTTTTCTTGCTATCTTTTAATTATTAGGTTAGGGTGTTTCCGTACGGATATGATTGAGGGGAATCAAAGGGAAAGGTGTTTTTTGTCAAAAATTAAAAGATTACACTTTTTTGGGTTGTTTTACAACTTATCATTGCAGATATATTTCTAAATCCAGTTGCTCATTTGTTTGCCCTCAAAATTGCTGATTTTGCTCACTCTTCAGCAGGTGGGAATGACTGAAGGTTGGGTAAATGGCACTGCATGGTTTGGAATATCCTTTTCAAAGTGTAACAACTGTGGAAGGAAGCACTTTGGTCCCTGTATCAGTGAAAGAAAATGTGTTTTTCTATGCTAGAGAAAACTGCCTTGCAGCAGGAGGCAAGGTTGCCTGAGAAGGGGCGGAACACAAGGACATCTTTATTTTTGCTGTTGTCATGTCCAGCTGGTCTGTAGAGAACACCTGGAGACGGATATTGGGTCATCCCTTCCATTTTTTTTTTGTGGACTTGGTGTTGTTAGGGTTGCAGTTGGTGTATCTTGCAGACTTTTTCAAAGCTAAGTGATTGTGTGAAATGGGAGATGCTCTGAGTGGAGGATAGAACCTCCTGTTGGCCTATGTGAGGTTACTTGGCCACACCGTAGGTTTTGGGGCCATCTTTGAAGTGTAGTAATTGCCCTCTTAAAAGGCACCAACTTTTCCTTTTCTTGGCAGTCAGATGTTCCAATAGTTACTCCGTTATAGAATAAGCATTCACTGTTTCAGTTAGTGTAATTCAAAGTATGGCTGCAATTCTTAAAATTCTGCTGTTGTATTGATATTATATATAATGGAATATTAATGCAATAAACTCATTTATTGCAGTTAGAACTCAGATTTAGGAAAAATTCTGACAAGTTAAAAAAATGTGAATTTCTGGTTTGCTGCAGGCAAGTATTCTGAGCTTTCTTAATAAATATTCTTCTGATACAATATTTATGTTAAACTACATTTTGAGAAAGAAAGCATTACTAAATTAAAAAAAAAAATTAATAACAAACAAAAAAATCTAATCCCAAAACTCTTACTGTAACTCTTTTAAATGCCTGTTTTTATGGTAATGTATGTATTTTTAAAAATCTTTTCGGCAGCTTGTCCTGGGATATATACATCTGAAATATCCATGTATGTAAATAATAATCCATCACAATACAAGCTAACACTGTCTGGCATGCTGAGGTCACCAAAATTAAATTTTCATCCCCCCTTTTTAATGCTGATGCCGGTTCCTCTGGATGTGGAAAGTGAAGCAGTCGTCACCATCATTCCACAGGAGTTTATAAGGTAAAAATCTCAAGGTAAATTTATTACAGAAATCCTGAATAATTCTTGGTTTTTTTCACTTCTGAAAAAGTGAATTAATTTTTGTTTGTGAAGGTTAGTATTAATTTTCTGCTCAGCAGAAGAATCTGCATATTTAAGAGAAAATTAATGTGATTAATGTTGTTGTACATTCAACAAGCCCATGTTTTGTCTTCAGACATTCCTGCTTCATGAAGTGTCTATCTTCTGATACCTTCACTCTATGAATTTATGTAAAAAATATAAAATTACTATGGATAGCAAAAAAATTAAAAGCAGAGACCTACTAGGATTTTTTGTTGCGTTTAGCCAGATACTAAGATTTTATATCTTATTTCTATTTTTCACATTGTGATAAGATAAAATCTTTGTTATTTTATTTTCTCTACTCCACAGGTTTGGGATTTAGCTACTTGAACAGTTGGTGGGGCTGCAGTTTTTGGTGGTTTATTTTTTTCCTTCTTCCTATGTATGGTTTCATTGAAAAGGACAGCAGAAATGTTTTAATCCTGCCACTTGTTACAATAAAAAAATCCATCTATTTCTTATTTTTCTGTGCATCACTCACTTTATCTTGTTACTTGAATTTGAAAGAGAGACTTTTTGTAATTGTCATATAATGTAGCATAACCCAGCATCACAACTATTCAAATATTTAAGATACAACTTTTCTGTTTGTAATTAGTAAAGAGCAATAATATTTGTTTGTTATGCTTATGTAGGAATCATTTCAATACTAGAATTAGAGCAACGATTTCCTTTTGTTGTAAATTAATGAAATTACCTTCCAATTATTATTGTCTTCTCTTGTCTGAGTTAAACTGATTTATCAAGTGATTTGTCTGTTGTCAGTAACTCAGTGGTTAGAATTAAAGGGATTCCACATGGGGCTGGACTGACTGCTGTTCTAATTTCGGAACTGAAACCTATAACCACATAACTGGGGAAAGCATCTTCAGTGTCTTCACGAATTTCCCCTTAATATTCTATTTTATAACTTGCTTTTACTTATTTGTGCAATAATGCAGTTTAATGAATATTAATGAAAGTTTTACATTTCAGAAATCTATTTATGCCTTTTGTAGCAGTTAGTAGGAATTGCTCATTTAAATGTTGAGATATTGCGGGTCAGCATAAAATGTTCAGATACATACAAAGAAAGCATCCAAATGATGAAAGAATTTAATTTTTCTAATTAGTCTCCTTTGATTTGCACCTTAAAACTAAAGTCGTTATTCTGTATTCAACTGTGAAAGAATTTTGTGAATGTGTGAATCTGTGAATCAATTTTATTACTGCAATCCTGTGACCACAAACACCTACTATTTATGTTTAACGCAGGCCATCACGAATTAGAGTTAAACTTCCTGAGCTTGAGCTTGCAGATGGTACCAGGACTTGCCCTTTTGCTGTGCAGTTCCCAGAGGGACAAGATATTGTTCTTTCATCAGATGGCACAGCTAATGAACTGACTTGCCATATCAGCTTCAGATCATCTAAGCCAATGTCATTGTTAGGGGATATGCTCTTCATCGATCAAGAAGAAAACAGGTAAGGTGTGCAATTCAAATTCACCTGGGGGAAAAGTTCCAGACTGTTGGATGTAAGACACAGAACTCTTGTTGGGTAAAGGAATACAAGAATCACTCTGAAAAAACTGAAAATGGAAGATAGAATTTTTTTTTTTTTTTACTGAATTACAATTAAAAACTAAAATATTCTTCTTTGATCTCTAAGGTAAAATTCATCTAAGTGTCCGTCTTAAGATCTTGGTTCAAGATCTCATTCATATCTGCTGGTGTCTCATCTCTTGTTCATCTCTGCCAGGGATGGGATGAGAGGGTGTATGCAAGAGGAAGAAAGATAGCCACTGTTGTGATTAAAAGTCATTCCTGTACTTACTATTTTCACTAAAGCAACTATTTTGAGGGTTAAATAATTCCACCCTGCAGCTTAGACGAGGCTTTTTTCTAAACATAAAACTAAATTTTATATTCTTTTGATGCAAATGTTATGTACCTTTAAGTTATTGCTGCTCACTGGGTTAATATTTTATATTTTTCTGTTTACATTGTCAGCCAATAATCTATTTCTTATTAATTTCATTTAATTCCAAGATTTAATTGTTGTGGGGGGTGTGATTCATAAATGTGTGTTAAATCTTGCTGTAATTACAAGAAAAGGATAATTTAAGCTTATGATGAAGTCTGAAATGTAGCTTCTGAGCAGGCACAATATTTAGTTTTAATAACTTTTTATATGATGCACTAGCAGCTTCTCAAACCTTGTTATAGAGAAATAAAAATTTCTCCTGTGTAATAAAATTTTTTCTATATTTGCCATTAAGAGGAAATAAAGAATATGCTCCTCAATTTAAAGGCAAACTGAATGTATTTTTAAAAAAAGATAGCAAATAAAAGTAATCTAAGTAACCTTAACAGCCATTCCTGCTCATGAGGGTGAAAAAATTCATACTCCAGAATGTCACATCATCTTAGAATTGCTGCTAGATTTTAAAATGTAGTAGTAAAGTATTTTTTAAAGGACAGAACTCGTAACAGCAGTTTGCTGATGTAGATGGGATTTCCTGACAGGCAGTGGAGCAGTGTGTGGGCTGTAGGAGCAGGTGATATAAAACCTGAGCAAAGCTGGATGAAATAACGCAGCATCAAAAATAAAGGAATTATATGTGTGTCATTGGTCATGGTGGTAATGTTGTTCATATTGGCTTTCAGAAGAAATTATTTTTATCATAACCAGAAAAATCCTTCTAACTGAAGGAGATAGAAAAGTCTGAGTAAGCACCCAGTTCTCTAATCCTGAGCATTTCCTTATTCTTCTAATAAAGTCCATGATAATTTATCCAGACTTGGATACATTTATCCAAGTCTGAATAATACTGTTAGCATTATGTGCTTTGTTATTGCACTCTGTTGTAATACGTAGCTGCAATTTCTTGTTCTCTGCATATCTTGCCCTCATTCCTGCCAGCCCCCATGGGAGCCCTGTGCAACGTGTTCAAACTTCAAACCTGATTCAACTAATTATCTAAGCATTTGAGCAATTTGTTTCAAACTGTGTAACTAATGAATTTAAACTGTTTTGTTAATTTGAGTCTTTTGGAAAGACAAGATTTCAGGGTCTTCTTCATCTTTAATAATAAAACAATGAAATCTATAACCTTTTATAACACCTATAGAAGCTAACTGGTCTTGAAGAAGTTCATGGACTGCTTAATGGGCCGTGAAATCTCACAGTATCAGTTGCTGAAGATGTATTAATTTGTCAGGTGTTCTCTATATTTCCATTTTCAAAGTGATGATATGTACTTTAAAATGATTTGAACTAAACTTTTGAACTTCAACTCATGTTCTGTGTTCTGGGATTTTCTTATTAAAATAATCAAGTCAAGATTTTCATAGGTCGGTAAAAGATTGTATTCTACGGCTACTTAGGAAAAAAGCCTTAACTTCTAAGCAGAACTAGTTCTAGGCATATTTCAAGGCAGGAGTATTGAGGAGGCAATTACTCCATAGGGGTTGACCCTGGCTGGATGTCCAGCACCCACCAAAGCCTCTTTGTCACTCCCCTCTGCAGCTGGAAAGGGGAGAGAAAATATAATAAAAGGTTCATTAGTTGAGATAAGAATACAAGAGAGATCACTCAACAAATACCATCATGGGCAAAACAGACTCGAGTTAGAGATATTAATTAAATTTATTACTACAAAAAATCAAAGCAAGATTAATGGGAACTAAAACAGAGCCTTAAAAACACCTTCCCTTCACCCCTCCCTCCTTCCTAGCTCTACCTGTTCCCCCAGCAGCGCAGGGAGACAGGGAGTAAGGGTTATGGTCAATTCATCTCACATTGCTTCTGCTTATGCTCAGGGAGAGGAGTAATTCCCCTGCTCCGCTATGGTCTCCCTCCCTGTGAGAGACAGTTCTCAATGAAATTCTTCAATGTGAATCCATCCCATGGACAACAGTCATCCCAAAACTGCTGCAACGTGCGTCACTCTTCCACGGGGTGCAGTCCTTCAGGCACAGCCTGCTCCAGTGTAGGCGCCTCTCTCCACGGGTCTGCAGGTCCCTGCCAGGAGCCTGTTCCAGCACAGGCATCCCAGGGGCTCACAGCCTCCTCTCAGCACCCACCTGCTCCAGTGTGGAGTTCCTCCGCGGGCTGCAGGTGGATCTCTGCATCCCCATGGATCTCCATGGGCTGCAGGGGCACAGCTGTCTCATCGTGGCCTCACCAGGGGCTGCAGGGGAATTTCAGCTCTGGTGCCTGGAGCACCTCCTCCCTTCTCCACTGAACTGTCTGAGCTATTCTTCTCACTTATTCTCACTCTGCTCTTCTCTGGCTGCAATTACATCTGTGCAATAACCTTTTTAAAATTGTTAAGTATATTATCACAGAGGTGTTGCCACCATTTCTAGTTGGCCCAGCCTTGGCCAGTGGCACATCTCTCTTGGGGCTGGCTGGCATTGGCTCTCATGGGCGTGGGGGAAGCTTCCAGCAGCTTCTCAAAGCCACCCCTGTAGCCCCTCCTGCTACCAAAACCTGGCCATACAAACCAAATACACTTGCACAGGCTCTGCAGTATTTTGCTTTTCTAAATTCAGGTCTAAAATGTCAGTAGGATTGATTTACATAGCCCCTACTTAGTCCTAAATAATGACTTTTTTGCTTCAAAACAGAGTGAAGGTTGGCTAGAGAATAGATAATGTTGAATTTGGCTGCTTTACAGAAAACATTTGAAAGACGACAGACAATCATTTTTTATAACAAAGCAATATTAAAGTAACTGTAAAAGAAAACTGAAGAGATATATGGTTGTCATTTATGCAATAATTCACTGTACGCACAGTTTCCATTAAATGGAACATACAAAAGTGCATTTATGTTCTTTTAATAACTGCTTTAAATGAGAATTTGCAGTTAATTTCTAATATTACTTTAAATCTTTATGCTTTCTTTTTGCTCCTTTGATTCCAAAGCGGAATAAATTACTCTTCCTTGCATAGGACTGATAGGAATTCAGGAGCAAAAGATAACATAAAATCTAAGAATGTCTTGAGCAAGTATTTAATAAATGGGAAAAATATTTAGTTATGACACATATTTCACAAAAAAAACCCTCTGTGAACATGGCATGTTTATATATTTGTTCTCTGATTATTGTTATTATATATTTTAATTTGATTATTATACAAAGAATGTAGCAGAAAAGAAAATCTTCTGCCATCTTGATTGAAATAACATTTAACTTACCATTTCTAAAAATAAGTAGTAAACAACAGGTACCTGTTGTGTCATACAATAAAAGAAAATGGTGTTCTGGGCAGCAAAATATACCAAAATCCCCGCATGTGGTGTAGATAAATTGCTGTGTCATTGATAACACAAGTGTGCTGAGGTCTTTTCCTCCCATGTTCTACAGTTCTCCATTTCCTTTCCCTCTCCCACTGGGAAGCTGTGGAAACTCATGAAATTTCTGAATTTATTCACACTATTCATGGCTGGAACCTCAGGAAGAGGGAATGTCAGGGAGTTTAATAACAATATGATAGAACTGAGACACATTCACTACCCCAGTTATGGATTGGTTCCAGTTGTTTTGATAGTCCATCAGATCTCTGTGTCTCACAGGGGAAAGCGTTCCCTTTGCTCTTGGGAAACGTGCCCAAACCATGCAGCTCTTTAATAGGCATTGCTGGCAAATGTCAAATCCATGTATTCTGCTGGCATGCCAGGGAGAACCGGAGCTGTCAATTTCTTTCAATATCATTTACATTCTCAGAAAGCAGGGAGCTAGGAAACATTGTAGTTCTTGATATTTGCATGCTGCTCTGCAGCATTTATCTGACCTAAAAATATACTGGCATTTTACCTCAGATAGCTGGGAGTGCTTTTGAAATCCAAGATGGTCCGAACCCATTAATCACTCTGTTCTTTTCTGTGCTTGTGGCTTCCTACCATTGTGATGGTCCCTGACAGCTGAAGCATCTGTTATTCAGGAATTAAGTGCTGACGTCCCTGCTGCTACTAGAAAAAGATGTGAATGCTTTGCCAGCTATAAGTCTTACATATAGTGTGAAATTATGTGTCAAGCACTATTCATTGTTGTATTATGTTGGTTGCTGGGGCGTCTGAGCTCCTGCTACAAAGAATAAGGACCCTTCAGTGCTGGGGAACTGCTTACTTGTGAATAGTAATGGCAGAGCTGGCATGGGTCATCTTTTCCTCTTTCTTCCAGTTCCATCGTCTCTGGATCTGTTCTAGGATTTTTGAAGGGAGGGAGGAGGGTGGGTCTTTCTTGACTTTTAAATTGCTACTTCCCTGCATCTAACTTGTTCTTTATTCTTAGAGATCTGTAAAATGCCACACTCTTAGGTCAAGTTTTCTTTTGTCACTAACCATTTCTGCAAGCAATTTGTTCGGTTTCCTAAAGTGGCAGTGTGAGCTTCCCTTAAATATTTTCTTAATTTACCCAAACAATGTTGCTACAGGAGTTTGTCACTTAGATGCTAACGGGCTTGGATTCTTTCGCCTTAGCAATTTATTTATATTTTGCATCTCTTAATGAATACTATTGAAGAAAGGTTATTTAACCATGCTTACATTCTTAGAACATGTGGGGTACACTGATACAAAACAAATCTCTTGTATTTACTTAGGAAACATCTGAAATGCTAAAGAGGACATTAAAATGGATAAATATATTTTGATTCGGGTTCTTGTGTCTTTCCACAAACATTAAAACAAACAAATTAATGAAAAAAATCAGAGTTACTTTAAGAGAAGTGAAAGAACTTCTTATATAAACTTTCTTTCAGAGTGTTCAGTGGTATTTTTTTGTCATCACAGTTGGAGCTTTACTTTTGGTAATCAGCAGGTTTCAAATGTTGGTAAACACAATATATTTAACGGCCACTCTCCTGTTCTGTGTTCTTTGGAAATACACATTAGGGAATAAACACTGGAGTAGCAGTGGCAATGACGGTTCATGTAGATAACAAATTTTTTACGTGCCTTAGTAAGCATTATAAACCCAAATACACTGAATAATTTAATGTATTTATTGACTTCCCATTTGCTAGCAATACAGGTGCCTTTCATTCCAAGAGAATAATACAGACTTTTCTATTATTTAGTTAAACTCTGCTGCAAATACAAAATAAATATGTTGTACAAGACTTCTACTTTTGTAACGTCATTTTATTAATGATGTTGTAAGCAAAGGTCAGTGGTAGAAGATGCTTTTACACACACAGAATGTACACGGCTTTGTAATCTCTCTTTCATACTTGTATGCAAGGGTGCCTGCTTTTCTGTCTGGTGCCCTCTCTCTCAGTTTCTGAAAGGCATATGATAAATACTTCGTTCCTAGCACTTTCGCTTTTCTGCCATGTGTCCTAGTGAATGGAGTGGCATCATTTGAATCTCAGATGAATTTTTTAGGTACAGACTCGAATTTTATTTCAAATAGCACTTCTGGGAAGATGCTGTATTAGAATACTCACTGACGATAAGTGGACAGGTGGCCAATAAGTGAGTTGATATTTATTATCACAGAGTGTCTGAGGTTGGAAAGACCTTCCAGAGATCATCTCGTCCCCTCTTCAAAGAATCTACTCTATTGCCCAGTTGAATTTTATAGTATCTTCAAGGATGAGACTCCGTAACCATCTCTGGGCAGGATTGCCCAGTGTTTAGCCACTCTCATGGTTTTGGTTTTGGTTTGTTTTTTTTCTCTTATGACTAGATGGAATTTCCTGTATTTCAGTTTGTACCTTTTGCCTTTTGTGGTCTCATTGAGCATCACTGAAAAGAGTCTCCCTCTTCCTTACTCCCTCCCATCACATATCTGTGCACATACATCCCCCTGAGCCTTCTTTTCTCCTGGCAAAACATTCACACCTCTCAGTCTCTCCCCATACAGCAGCTTCTTCAGGCCCTTCTTCATCCTTCAGTCCTGCCCTCCACCATCTCGTGGTCACTGCAGCCACAGTCATGGACGTTAAATCCTTATGATCAATATCAGCTGCAGAATCAGTTGTTGACTTGCAGGATCCATGCTCTCACCCTCAATATTTGCATTGTGTTTGCTGTTGGCTGGGTGTATTTATGTCTCTTACTGTGTTACCACAGCAGCCAACGAGGCACGTCTTTGAAACAGGGAGGAGCTTTGCTTGCAGCAGCACCACGAGCTCTGAGGGTACTCTGATTTGTACACAGATGTTGTGTGGCTGTTCTTTATATTCTACATTGTGCAGTTACTACCTTTGCTCTGAGTAGTCTCAGTCATGGAATTTGTGTAAGCGGTTCAGAGGTACTGCAGTTGTTCTCAAGCTCACTTTTCTGTGTTACATTACTGTGCGAATCAGAGCATGAATGAAGATTTCCCCAAATCCCAGACTGGCATTTAAGATGGAGATGGCTGAGATGCTCACCTCAAACTGAGAAATCAGGAAGTTGACTGAGTCCAATAATACAGACATCTGAGTTACTTTCATGTAACTTGAGAGCTGTCTTTCATTAACCTCCGTACAACTTTCTTCCCCTCCTGCCCCTCGATCAGCTGTCTGAAGTTCACCTGTGTGCCTGCAGAGTATTGAGAGTTGTCATTTATCGCAGTGAAGTCATGAGCTGGAAGTTGGCAAACTTTTCTGTGTTGTAGTTATTGATCCTGTGTGTCTTTAAATGGCTTGGTAAAGGTAGAACAAATAAGCCCTGACACTAGTTTTGAGCACGTGCGAATGTACATTTCGTGCACGTAGATAGGTGTAGATGTACCTCTCACAGTCATCTGTCCTGCTGATGCCCTGCTGCTGAGATTTCTTTTTTCTGAATAAAAGCAGAAAGAATAAAGTTTGCTACAAGAAATATTATGCTGCAAGGTGCAAGTGGTCAAAGCCCTTGCCTTGCCCCCAGCCAAGTTCCAGTAGGATTGACATTTCCTAAGAGCAAACCAAAGCATTGCAGAGCTGGATTATTTACTTAAATGACTGTTAACTATCAAATTGGAATCCCAATGTGAATATTTACAGGTGAGAAAGATGGGTATGGATTTTCTTGGAACCTTTCTCTATTTATTAAAGTTGTCTTGAAAGCAGTACCTAAAAATGTCATGTTGGAGAGGGAAGTATGAAAGAGGAAACAAAACTATTTTCTGGTACTTTAAAACATTTCTGTGTCCCTTGTTTATGTTATTCCACAAAAAAACCCAGTAAAATCAAATTATGTCATATTATAAATAAATTAATCTAAAAGGTCTTATGTTGTCTTTTAATATTTATCTAAATTTACAATAAATAGAAATTTATCTTATGTTTAAAGGAAATAGAAAATATATTCATTTATTCTGTGCAAGGTATATTTTCAATATGCATAATTCTCAATATATTAAAGCAAGATGGATATCAGCATGCTGTTTGAATTATTAAAATACATTTTTCTTTTTATGTTGGACAGTTTAGTTGAAACAATTAATTAATATTAATGTTAGTTAATAAGTAAATGGGGACTACAAGCCCAGCTATTTAATAACATAGGACTAAGCTCAATTTAATTACCTGTCAGTTGCAATGAGCTAAGAACATAAATACAGGTGGCTCCCAGGGTTGCATTGATGGCAATAATTTGCTTGTTGACTACACTCTGAGAGACTGAGGTGAAGTACAAAAAGAGGGTTAAAAGGTGGATTGCTGCACATCAATAGAGCTGCTGCAAGTAGTACAGACACTCTAGTGAACATTAGAGCATGGACATAAATTTCTATTATATTCCAGCAATTGCAGTCAATATCTTATTATTTTTAAATTGAGTCTATTTATTTTTAAATATTTATTTTGACATTTCTTGAAAGTCTTGTAGAATAAATGCTACATCAAAATAGATGTTGCTTTTCAAGAAAGCTTCACTTGTCAAAAGCTTTCGGACATACTATTTAGCAAGTTAGCAGTCATCTTTAGGAAACGTATTAATGTCAGTTGTAATTTTCGTAGTTTTTATTTTTCTTTTTAGAAATACAGAGTTAATTTTTTTCATGAAATCTCTGCGGACTCTTTCAGACTGAGGATACACCCATGCTCATAGTAAAACTAAGAAGTGGAAATACTGTACTAAAGTTCAGCATTTTGATAGGCACAGTCCCACCTGTGTAATCTGCTGAACCACTAGAAAAGAAGGAGTTCTGACAGCTTTATTCTGTCTTTCGTTCTTGTGCTGGACTATCTTGACTATCATTGCTACACAGAAAACAGTAACTTTTATATTTTGTTTTCACCAGGTTCTCATTTCAGGTTGCTGGAACAGCAGACAATTGTCTTCTTACCTTATACCCGTACTTGGCATTGCACTGCTCTGATCAAAAAATTGTCTGGAGAAGCAGTAAGTAGTCAACACTCCTCCTCTGAAAATATATTATGTCCATTAGTATTATCAGTGTTTTCAGGGTGATAACAGGAATGTGATCATCAAGATAGCATTTTCCCTCATTTATTGCAGGGGAATACTGCAGTTAAACTTTTAAAACCATTTAATGGCTTCAGTTTTCTTGTTGCAAATGAAGAAAAGTTAAATAAATGATTAGTTAATGTTTATTGGAAAATATTGAACAAACTGAAATCTTACAGAATATTTTGTGAAGTGTTTAACGTATGAGCAGAGAAAACAGCCAAAACATTAGAGAATAAGTTAATTTGATAGAAAATGATGTTTTGAAGAAAGCAAAAGAGAAGCCACATGATGTTATTTTAGAATGTGTTCATTATTTGCCTGTTGGGAATAGTTTTCACGGTTTTTAGCTCCTGTCCTTGAAGGGAGAAGGGCACAGCTATCTTTTAAGGCCTAATAAAAGCCTGTGGTGAGAGAGCAGAAATATTTTTATCTGCAGTATGTCTCCCTGCCTACTTCCCTCTGCCTGCATCTGTCTCCATATCTCTGCCTGTGTCCCCCCTCCTGAACCCATCTCTGCTGCCTCAGTGATCTGTAATCTCTTTGTGTGTGGCTGTGCTTATGGGAAGAGTTTGGGATCATTGTATAATTCAGGTTGGAAGGGATCCCTCGGGAGCCATCTAGTCCAACCTCCTGCTTAAAGCAGGTTCAGTATGGGGTAAATGATTATATTTTTTTATAGCTGTGTATGGGATCTGATGTATTTTGATGAAATAGACAAGTTTTTCAGGTAAGCAAGTAAGTCCTTAGATCTGAGACAGATTTAGCATCAAAGACTGAATTCTAAAACTGCGTTAACTTAAAGTAAGTGTGTTACTCAGAGTATTTTAGAGAAAAGAGAATTGGTACTTGGGAAGCTGAGAAAGGGATTAGCAAGAAGACAAGTAGTGTTTTGGTTTTCTTCACCCAAATAGAAGATAGGTATAGGTACCACATCATTCAGGGATCATAGTGCAGTTAAATGAAGATAGGAAGGGGAAAAAGTATTATCTCTTATTCATGTTTTTTTTGTTGCTGTTGTTGTTGTTGTTGTTGTTGTTTTGTGACCAATAGGCCATTTTTGCAAGCTTGTTTTCTAAAGATATTTTGTATGTTTCACTTGAGGATTAAGCCAAAAATGGAGTGATGGTTTTATAAGAAATGATCCCCCATTAATAATGGGATGTTTCTGTCCTGCATTAATTGCTTGTTGTTCACACATCAGTCTGTGTCAGTTTTGAAGCAAGTCATTACTGCTAAATTCCTTGAGTCTTTTTTATGTGGTTTTGTATAGACTGTGTTGGTGTGGAGTGCTGTTTAATGTGACCAAACCAGATCTGTATAACACAGCATCTTTGAAAGGTACCCAGGAAGGCTTTGCCTCCACTCTGACACCATGCTCTTGTTTTGCTTGCTACAGATGATAAAAATAACAGTGCCAGCAATCAAAAATTAAAAGATAATCATACAGAGTTCTTCCTTCTCTAAGTGGTGTGTTTGCTTCTCTGGAAACTATACTTGGTGCCTCTTTTGTTTTGGACTGACAATGAGGGTCCTCTAATCCTATCTTAGGCCAACATGAGAATGTCAGAACATCTGTTATCTCAGAACTAATAGATTGATAAAGTTTACTTTTGAGTTTGATTTGTAAAATATGTGTTGTCGAGTCTGAAAGAGCTTGATAATGATGTGCTGTGACTCCTTACACAGCTGTGAACACGAAGTCCTTAAGAATATTTTGTTCATGACACGGAATTCTTGAATTAACATTGTTCTGATAGGTGCCTTTCAGCAAGTAGAAAGACACATCCTGTAAAATATACAGTTAATGGAAAAAAAGAAAAGCATGAAGTTTTTTCTGGACCCCAGTCTAATGACCAAAGTGAGATTTTTGTGAGTCAAGTAAGAAACATTACTTGATTAATTGAAGCATGAAGTGGAAAAATATAGAAGTAGACAGCAATTTATAATTTGTTAGAACACAGACAATAAAATATGTTTTCTCAACTGCAACTTGAATCTTGTTGTACAGACAATAAAGACCTCAGCACTGGAGAAGTTGTTCTACAGCCATGTTTTACACTACCATCATCTTCATGTAGTATTTCCACAAGTTCTTTCGGTGCAACTACTGGCTCAACCTATGAAGATTCTCTATCAGGTATAGTACAGCACATAAAATCAATGCTTTTATAAAGAATGAGCCTCTTTTCTCCACATTGTATTGTTTTTTTCTTCTTAAATCCCAGTAAGATTTTTTTTAAACTCACAATTAAATTAATTTTATTTTTGCATCATTTAATGAAACTGCAACAGTGGTATTAAAATACACCTTCAAGGATGGAGTCACCTAAGTTATTTGTGCTATAAGGAAAATTATTGTTTGTTTTCTTAGTTACCTTTTTGTGCAATGATATGTTAACAACAATATATGAGTTATGAACAGATCAGAATTTAGGAGTGAAACAGCCTAACAGAGGGGAGAAAATTCCAAAGGCTTGTAGATATAGTGGGAGTTATACCTGTACAATAACTGTTAAAGTGACCTAGCAGTGACTGAGAGGTAAAGCCATGTCTGTTGGAACTGTGTGTGAGACTGATCCTTTTAAGATTGCTGGCTGTAGTTTTGTAAGCCATGCCTGAATTTACTTTTTGCTGATTGGGTAATGCTTTTTTCTGAAAGTGAAATTAGATTTCTGTATATAATTTGTTCTATTCCTAAGATGTGTGCATGTAATTTAAATATTTTTTCTCCTAAAATAAGTGGATCATTTGTTGTGTGACAGTGTTTTGTTCTTTGAAAACAATTGTGTGTTAAATATTTTTGTACTAGACAAAAATGGGGAAATAAGAAATCTTTCTTGATTTTTTTTTGTGTGTATCATTCAGAGAGTACCACTTTTGAAAGTGAGAGTGATGAATATGGAAGTGAGGAGAGTGAAGAAACAAGTGAAGAGAGTGAAACTGACAGTGGAAGTGATAGGAAAGGAAATAAACATGAATTATCTTTTTTTCCTGATGAAGATAAGGAGGAGTACATCTTCTTTCAAAAGACCCTAACTGCTGTGAAGACTTGGTTCACGCTCTTTGGCTGGTCTAAGGGACAAAATCCCATTTCAATACCTTATTCACTGAGACGGTAATTCATGTCTGCTTAGACCTAACTCCTGTCTCTCATAACATGCTAACAGATCTACTCAAGTGGCTTGGATATGATCTAAGGAATATAAACACGCTCTAATGCACAGTTTTCTATTAAAATTGTAGCTTCTATATGGTGCTTATATGAAAATGCCAACCAGGTGTTAGTTTTAACTTTCTAAAATATATTTTCAACTGTGATACCCTCGCATATCACAATGCAGTATATGTTAAATATGCAGTTCAAACTATACGTCACCTTCTTAAGTGAAATTGATTCTCCTCCAAGACCGAATGCAGTTCTAGCTTTTATCCCTTCTTTGGTGGCATAAGTAAGTGCTTTAACAATATGTCTTTTTCCATCCCATAATCTAAAGATCAAGAAACAGATGAGAAAGAATATTTTACAATCAAGAGTCTTGCAAGCAGCCTGGAAATAGATCAGTTGTGGTGGCATCACTGAGTTGATCTTATCTAGCTTGGTACTAAATACTGAAGAAGCCACTTTCCTGGGACACAATCAGATAGACATTTATGAACATGATAAAAATCCAAATTATGTTTGGCAGAAAGATTTTATTTATGAAGGAATAAATTGTCGCTGTGATGTACCAAGAATGGCGAGTAACGACACAATCCAAGTTCAGGAAGAAAGTACTTATTTAATTAATTATAATTGGGTTTATATAACTTGGTTCCCAAAGATGACAGAAGGTTATTGGTTCTTGGACCAGTCACCCCCCATCCCATTGGCCAAAGATCACAACACCTACTTCAAAATATTATTTCACTGTGTACCATAACAACTCTAAAAAATAGATCCCAGGCGCACAGATAAAACCCAGTTTACAAAAATCCTGTAGCAGTGTTTATCATAGCTTTCATGAGAACCACAGAGTTCTCACAGAACGCTGCAGAAAGCTGAAAAATTTCTCTACCAAAGCTTTTCAGCATCTACAATAAATATTCCATGCAGTTCAAAATTCTTACTTTATTTTAAAAGTTCTGTAAAGATGAAAAAGTGCTGTACTTTTCAACCTTCATTGCTGCTGTTTTTAATTCATGGTTTGTTAAATTACCATTGTGATACATGTAACTGTAGCTCATTTTGTGCATTTAGAAGAATGATATCAAAGGCTTTTTCTCTCTTAGTGATGTATGTATAGTCCAGCTAACCCTTGCACAAGAAAAGAATTTTACACGAAAAGTTGACAAAGATAAGGGTTTTTATGAGATGTTATTGCATCTGAATGGACATCCACTGCCAGGCATTGCACCGTGCCAGTCATTGCCCCCTAATCCAGTAGAACGAGTGTTCCAGCTCCACTGGCAGCATTCTGAATTGCTTTCTTTCCTTAAGTAAGTACAAGTATGATGAGATATCCATGAATGCATCTTTTCTTTCGATTTTTTTTTAATTAGCATAGTTCAAGCATGTTTCTAACTAAATGGTACACAGTGGGTTTAGAGTTTCCTTTATACTTTTTGTGGGATAAGATTTATGTATTATAGCCTTTCATTTATTTTTACCCAGGTTATCTGCAGTTTCCATTAATCAAAGTGTCCTTTGGTGGGGTTATATCCAACACGGGAATTCCACAGGAACTCTGCCTCCTTAATTGCAGAAGATGGCTCTCAACCTCATTCCTTAGACAGACCCAGTAGACAGTCAGATCAAGCTTTTCATTAATGATCTCACCGGTCCACTGATGCTTTTGGTGGAGCCTGATGACTCTTATGTGCAGTCTTCCCATTGAGATTTTCCAGGAAATCTAGGAATCTTGAAACTAGCATAAATGATGTTTGTTAAAATGATGAGTTTGGGGATAAGTGGATGTGGATCCCAACCCTTTTTGATAAGAATAACAGGAATTGGAAAGAAATACTTAAGTGTTTCCAATGTAGTTTCTTGGAAATTTTTTTAAAGCTATTCAATAGCTAAATTTTAATAAAAGCCTTCAGTTTTACTGATCTTTGGCTGTTAAGTCATGGATGTGTTCAGAGCAGAATTGAAGCAACAGCCAGTTGGTCAAGGCTAAGTCCAGTGCCTCTGTACACAGATGCATTGATGGTGGTTGTTGAGGTCAAATGATCAGACATGAACTAGTAATCCATAACAATCCTAGAAAAACAACACAGGTTTTCATAGAAAAGCATTTCTAGCTGGACTCCTTTGCTTGTATTTATTTTGATGATCTTGGAAGTCTTTTCCAATCTGAACTCTTTTATAATTAATTTGGTGCTCATTTTGTGCTTGACATTATCACTTCCTGTTAGTTTTCTGCCTCTCCTAATTTGTGTGAATCCTGTAAGATTTCTTCTTTGCTCCTGATATATGGATCTACTTTTGTAGGATCATCTAGAATTTCCTCACAGGTGTTTGTAGATCATAGTACAAAAATGTCTGATATCTGCACTGCTGGCATGACTTTGTATGATGGAAAGACATCTACAGCCAGCTGAGATAAGAGGAACTTATCTGTGATCTGCTATCCCTGCACGTTCACTGTGATTTTTGGAAAGTCAGCAGATTGTTCTTGGCTTTCTTACACCAACCACTGCTTTCTGGTCAGCATAGTTCAAATAAAGCATAATTTGTATTTCAAATTTCCCACTTGCCAAAGCAGGTGGATGATGCTCAGTGTTTCAAGCAGCATTCCAAGTATCAGTTTTATTGTCCTCCACTCAAAAGGTTTCCTTGGTGCATTACCACAGCAGTAAAGGAAACGTTTGGGTATTTTACAGAACAACTAAGTTGTTGCAAGGCCTGTATCATAACAGTGTGACAGTATTGATCTTGGACAACTGACATTGTGTTAAATATTAACCTGAATGAAGCAGAATTCTTTTAAGACAGTGTTCCTCAGTAGCAAAATGCAGCCAATTATGAGAACATTCAGTTATATGGAGCTTTTCTATGATGACATGGAATGTCGTTCCGTGCTTTTCTTGGAATGAAAATTATAGATTACACCTCTTCCTATGTATTTACCAGTCAAAAGTAAAAATGTCAAAAGAAAGATAGGACACCTGAAAAGATTAATACTGTATAGCTTTAATATTTTTTAATTTGGAAGGAGCTGAAGTTTAAAAGGGATTTCATGGAACAGAGTCTGTGGGTTAGTGGAAATGGGAATTTCAGACATGGTGAGTTTTAGAACCAGACTGCTAACTTGATACTGTTGTTGTGTCCCTGATTAAAATATTTTTGTTTTAAAAAATGTGCTAGGTAATTGTATGAAACATGACATTTCAATAATTTGAGAAGATAAATAGTAATTTTCCAAGTAAAATATGGAAATTGAAATTTTACTAGAAAAATATAATTCTGTGAGAAGAGTAATAATTTGTTATGATCCTAATTACAAACTGTGCTATTTGACTTTTAATGTACAAATTAAATTTATTTTGGACTGTATGGTACTGGAAAAGCATGATCATTTCATTTGAATGAAAGACTGGTTATATAAGAAGACATGCTAGTTTCATTTTTATTCACTTTAACCATTTTAAAAACTCAGAGAACAATTTAAATCTAGATATGCTGTGATAATCTTCCTGACCTAAAAGTCAGGAAGCTTTTCTGCTCTCCTGAGAAACATAAACTTCAAAATTCTACATTGTTTTCCTTTCTTTCCAGCACATTTATTTAAACTGTGTCATTTGAGATAAGGAATAGTCTTTCTTCACTTGGAAATTAACTTTTTTGGTATTCAGCCTAATGAAGTTGCCTTTTGTTACAGCAATTACTTTTCTTGTTGCATTTATTAGTAACTTGAGAGGAGATGGCAGGTCCATTGAGAGTTTTGAAATACCTTTGCTTACACCCATAAGACTTCCAGTATCACTGGTAAATATGAAACTGCAGACAGATAGAAGTATCAGCAAGTTTCAACTCTGCTGATGTGATGCAACACTGGTCATTTGGCTTTCACATGGAGATGGATATGATTTATTTTGCTGCTTTGTGTTATAGTAAATCCTTTATGGAGGAACAGTGCTCATAAAGAAGCCAATCTGTCTGGAGTTGTATGTTCTTTTAGTGTGTAGCTGTAGGCGTAGGAATTTAACATGAGCTTCTATTCATGAAGCTCATCTAAGAAAAAAAAAATACATATATATATTAGCTCATATAAAGCAATTAATAGAGCTGGATCACTAGTCCAGAGGCTAGTTGGATAGAACACAGCAGAGATTACACATAGGTTGAACAGCTTGAAGAACTTGAATTTCTCTTAAAAATAATCTTTCCTGCTTATTAACTTTTCCTGCTTCATGATTTCAGAAGCCAAGGAGCATATCTTTCTCATGTTATGCCAGAATTTCTGCTTGCACCTGAAGATTATAAGATATGGACGGAAGTGAATGCTGGACTGAGGGTAGGTAGGTTTGGTGTTTTTTCTCTTTTTAACAAAGCCCACGTGCTTAGTTTCAGTCCTTTGAATACTAATGGAAGTTCTTGGTGGGCCATGAGTGTTCTTACTGTGGTGACTGTTTTGGATTGCATAAATCTAAGCACATGTGTGAGACTGAGTAGGGATTTCAGCTGACTCCAGCATTTACACTGGTCTCTGGTTTTACACTGGTGTCCTCTGTTTTTTTTCCATTCCTTCTGATACTGTTGATACCTGATATTGATATCCAACAGATATGTTTTAAAGCAGAGATCGGATTATCATACAGATTTTACCATTTTTAAAAGAAATATATTCTGCATTGCCCCTGTTTCCTGATTGCTGCTTTCAACTCCTGTCAATTCTTTATCATGGTTCTTATTCCTGAGATAGCAGCAAACTGCAAATCGTTCTAATGTAGGTCACTACTGCACTATAGTAGATGTTATCAGCCATTTATGCCATTGATTCATTATTGTCCTTGTGTGAATTTCCTATTCAAACTGCTGAAATGAATATGGAAAAAAAATGCTTATCCTTTTTTCTGAAGTGTTTCACACCCGAAGTGAAGAGAGGAAGTATGAGAAGCTCAGGCAAATTAAGTGTCAAGCGTATCTTCATTCTGGAGGACAAAACGTTTGAGACAATGAGCAAGCGAGCTTGGACAGATGTGCTACTGCAGATATACAAGGTAAATTGCAGGTACATTTACTACCAGGTTCTGAAGAACTGATGGCCAAAAGCTTTATTTTGAAAAAGATCTGTGGTATATTGTAGGTTTACTTTTTTCTAAACACATCTTTAAAACTAAATACTTGTAAGTATTTTATTTCTCTGTAACACAGAAGGAAAAAGAGAGTGAGAATATTTTAATTTTCTTTAAAACTTTAGAAGTGTGTTAATATGTTCAAACTAGGAAATATTATATTAGAACAGTCTTCATTTTGTAGAATTAAATGTTATAGAAATATTATTGCAAGTAAAGAAAACTCTGTCATGCTTTTGTGTTACCCTGCTTAGAAGCCCTTTTCACTGGACATAATTGCCTAGATGTATAACTGTAGTATTTATTATCTTACATTAGAATGGAATTTTTAAACAGCTAAGCATTTTTTTATAATACCTATTCCTTTTAAAATATGATAAACTTGTTCAGTACAGACTTCTCAAATTTTGTTCGATTTTATTTTTACTGATGCTAGAGAAGAATCTTGGGTGTCTAAATCACGTTTTCCACAGTAAAAGTGTTCATCAATGATCAGTAACATTTATGTGCCTAAAAGAAATATTAATTTATTTCTGTTCCAAGGGATGGAAAATAGATTAAAAATATAGCTAATATTTGGGCTTCCCAGTACAAGTCAGACATGGATGTACTGGAGTGTGACTTCAATGAAGGGTCCCACAGATGATTAAACAGACTGGAGCATCTGTCATACAGAGAGAGACCAAAAGAGCTGAGACTGTTCAGCCAGGAGAAGAGAAGGCTCAGAGAGGAAGGGGGTGTCTCTAAACAATTTGTGTAAATACCTGATGGGAAGCTGGTTGTAAACAGGGCAGTGCCAGACTCCTCAGTAGTGCCTCATGACACAGTAAGAGGCACCAGGCACGAACTGAGAAACTTAAGAAACCTTTCTCCTGTCAGAGTGGTCCCACACGACAATAGATTGCCTGATGGGATTGTGGAGATACTGTTCTTGGAGATGTCCAAAACCCAGCTGATTGTGATCCTGGCAAAGCATTCTAACTGATCTTGGAGCAGGAGGTTTGGACCAGGCAATCTCCGGAGTTGCCTTCAAACCTTAACTATTCTCCGATTATGTGATTATTGATTGGAAAAACGTAATAAAAAGTAGCAAAAATTATATTAAAGAAGGCATGTGCTAGAGATGTAGAGTTGATCTAGAAAAAAATGAGGAGAAAAATAGCTGAGAGAGGAACAGAGATTAAACAGTATGTGTACATGGGCTGAGACAGATGACCTAAAAACACATGGGAACATGGATGTGGGAAAATGCAGTCATAGACCAGAAAGCAAGTCACTTTGCTGTTCTTTCAATTTGCTGTATTATTCATAGGTATATGACAGACTGGCATGGAGCAAAACCCCACCAAAATTACAAGTATGCATGTATGTTTTGTTGTTTGGGTTTTGATTTTTTTTCCTGATGAGATGAAGCCCTAAAAAATAGGTAGCTTGAAATGCCTTGATTCATTCAGGCTTTATATCAGAGAGGTCGAGGAAACCTCCAGTATCAATCCAGGCTGGGGGATGAACAGATCACGATCAGCTCTGCTGAGAAGGACTTGGAGATGCTGGTGGATGAGAAGCTGGACATGAGCCAGCCATGTGCACTTGCAGCCCAGAAAACAAATTTTGCCCTGAATTTTATTTTGGGCCTATAATGTGAATCTTTTCAGAAGAAACAACAGCGTAATTTTGGACCTAAATACACAACTGGATTATGAAAGATACAATTTGAATGTTGTCTATAGATTGTGCTGGACATCAGTATAGTAGTTCAGCAATTAGTGCTTTGGATAGAATATGTACAGTAATTCCTGGAATGCAGATGACCTAGTGATTTCACAGGGTTCATCAAAACTTGGAGAAAAGTTGAAAACAAAATAGTATTTAGAATCACAGAATATCTCAAGTTGGAAGGGTCCCATAAGCATGATCAAGTCCAACTCTCATCTCCTTACAGGACTACCTAAACTAAACCATATGACTAAGAGCATTCTCCAGATGCTCCCCGAACTCTGACGGACTTGATGCCGTGACCATTTCCCCGGAGAGCCTGTTCCAGTCACTGACCACACACTGAGTGCAGAACCTTTTCCTAAGATCCAAACTTCCCCTGTTGCAGCTTCCTTCCATTTCCTTGTGTCCATATTGCTGATCATCAGAGAGAGGAAATTGGCACCTCCCTCTCCTCTGCCCGCCTTGAGGAAGTTGTAGGCTGTGGTGAGGTCACTCTTCAGCCTTCTCCAAGCTGAACAAACCAAATGATTTCAGCTGCTTCTTGTATGTCTTGCCCTTGAGACCTTTCACCATCCTGTGTAGTGGTTATATGGCTGCTAAAGTGTGATCTCCTAAACCTTTTCTAAATTAGAAAACCTTTCGAGTTTGAAGTGTTTTTTTTTTTTTTTTCTTTATCTGTCAACTCAAAATTATTTTTACAGTTCATGCTTTAAAACACCTTTTATCATTTCAGGTGTTTGTTCTTCCACGCGTTTCTTCCCGTATTGTTCCTGACCCATCAAGCTTGGAAAGCTTGCAGAACATGCCAGGAATAAAATCAGAACCTTTATGCAGTAATATATATTCTCGATATGAAAGAACCATCCTCATCTGGTTGAATAAACATTATGAGAAAAATCGAAAAATTGTGTGGAAAGATAGTCAAAGAGGTGAGATAATTCTTTCACTATGTTCTTTCTTCTGATACTCCTTTTGGAGACTTCTGCAATAGTTATTCATAGAGACTGTGACAACTTGCCACTGAAAGTATTTTTTGCTATAAGTTATTGCCTACCCATATGTATTTCCTTTCCTTGCGTTTCTGTTTTCCAAGATCAGCATCTTTTGATTAGCACTGTTCATGATGGATCCTCTGTGTTCTGTGTGTTATAGTTTTTAATTCGGCATAAAGGGTGATGTGAACCTTCTCAGTTTCTTCTTTCCATTAAGGAAAGTGCTAATAGTAATTACTTTATCTTAATTTTCCTGTTTATAGGCACACACAGTTGTTACTATTTGTGCTTATAGTGGTATGTTTGAGAGCTGCCTTTTCAGAATTTTTAGAATATTTTTGTATGTCCTTCATTCAGTGACATTTGGGAAGGCAGTAGAGACCAAGGTTCCAGATTATGAATCTTGTCCTGCTTGCAAGGGCAGGTTGACTCTCATGATTGCTTGAGTAAGGTTAGATAAAATTACCTTTTCCATTTAAGACTGATCTAGGCTGTTCTGGTATTCAAATCTGATAAAACTGTTCAACCACTGAACAGAAGTAATTATTACTTCTATTTTCTTTCATGATTTTTCCCTTTTGCTTCTTGACCCTAACTTCATTGCCTTTTTCAGCAATAATTTTGAATGTGTGGTGAACCCCAAGAAAGGCCAGTCTGTTGATAAGCAGGGATGACCTCCAGAATGGCTCATAAGCCACATATGGAAATAATTTTCTGGTGTAATTTTTGCCTGAAGCAATTTCTGACCCATCTGAATTATGGATACTCTATTTGGATGTCATCTTCCATAAGCCTCATTTGGGCAGAATCTCTATCTTGCATATGCTTTAAATTTCCCTTTGCTTTTCTCATTTTACTGTGTAGAAGGAAATTATAATGGCTATTCTCAAATATGCTGAATACTTCTGCTGGTAAGATTGAAGTGTTAGCCTATACCCCATGCATCCAACAGAAATATATTTCTAGCTGTCACTTTGTATTTTGGGTCTGATCTTACGATTAACTCAGGGAGCTCCCTAGCTAAATAGCATGCCCTGCAGGAAGTAGGTGTATTTGCAATATATTATTTTTCTTATCTGTGCCTGCTTTAGTGGAGCTTCCTTGCAGTCACAGGCACTGCTGTTGTGGGCTTTTCTGAGCCCCCTGTGTGTAGATGACAACTTGCAGAGAGAACGGCTCTATCTGGCCAGGGTTGTGGCTCGCTGTAAATGCTGCATGGTTAAATTCCCCATCCCTATCTGTCTGTTCTCTGGGCTTCAGTCTCCAGTAATACCTGGGTCTTGAGGTGTGGCAGGCCTTGTTCTGGTCTGTGGGAGCTCAGTGGGGAGAATCTGAGTGCCAGAATACATGTTACTTAACATTAAACTTTTAATTTAGTTATAATCTCTAAAGATGAGAGGAGTCCATCTGAATCCTAAAGTGCAGATCTAGTGGACATTACCAGACAAAAAAGCTGCAGATGTTCAAGTAGAATATGTACAAATGATGCATTTTAAGGAATCAATTATTGAAGGAGTCATTTTAGTTGCCTAAGAGTATGTAATGAATTATAATATAAAAATGAGGGGTCTGTTTTTAATAAGTCATCATATAGTTATCAGCAATTGTAAAGTAAGGGTTTTTTTAAAATTACTTAGTTCTAAGGGCTCCCCAAATCTGGCACCCAACAAGAACAATTGGATTACAATATTGGTGTTCTCAGAAAATAATAATAACTTCTGCTGAATTGTGCTGTCCATACAGATAACTTACTAGGTTGATATATTCATTAGTGCAAATCTGTAGCTTTGTTGTAGCTTTGACTCTGGGTCCTAGGTGAAGATGAATTCTGTGGTTACTGCCGGGGGACATTCATCTGCATTGCAGTTCTTGCCTACAATTTCACTTAATTACACTTTTCTGCTTTCAGAGAAGTGCAAGATTGCAATGAGAAGGCAGAGTTTAACTATACTTCCTGCATATGGGAAGTTACAGATAATGCCTTTCTATATCAACTTCTTTATAGGTGTTTTGGTTCATGAGTTCTGTATTCTCTTTTCTGTAGGGCACACAGAAATAACTTGATGTACGCACATAAGAATGCCCTTTTCTTTTGCTTCTATTTCTGTTTCTCTCCCAAAACTGCCTAAGTGAGAATTGGCAAAGATCTAATAATCCAAAAAAAAAAAGAAAGTTCTGAAAAAATGTGAAATTAATAGTTTTAGTGTTATGCCTTTGCATTATGAAAGTTTTTAGTTGTACAATCTTACACTGTTTTGTTTTCAGAGATGACCTGCCTCAATATGTATTTGAATCCTCTGCTTTAGCATTCACTTTCCTCTTGCTTTTGCTGCCTCAGAATGAATTGGTGTCTGTTACTGTGCTGTTCTTTCTGCCAAATGAGACAGAGAATCTGATGGCAAAGAACAGAGAAAAGACCTGAGGGACTCAATGCCTTCTTTTTTTACTTTGATCTTTACTGGTTAAGATTGGGCACCGAGCAATCCCAGACCCTTGAGATGAAAGGGAAGGTCTGGAACAGGGAAGACTTGTGGAGGAGGATCAGATTAGGGAGCCACCAGACAAACACAAGCCCATGGGACCCAATGGGGTTCACCACGTGCTGAGAGATCTGGCCAATGTCATTGCAAGGTCACATTCACTAACCTTGGAAGGGTCAGGACAATCAGGGGGAAAGTTTGGAACAGGTTTGGAAGAGATGTCATTCCCATCTGGAAAGAGAATCCAGGAAGCTACAAAACCAATCACCCTCATCTTGTCTGTTGAGATGATGATGGAGTAAATAATCTTTGCAAACATCAGCAAACATACAAAGTACAGGAACATTTTCGTGAGTAGTCCTCATGAATTTACAGAGGGATAATCATGCTGGATCAACCTGATTGCCTTCCATGATGACATGGCCAACTCAGTGGACAGGGGAGAGCATGGATGTTTATCTCAGCTTGGGCAAGGCCTTCAACATCCTGCTGTAACATCCTCGTAACCAAACTGGTGAAGTCCACGCCAGTTAAGAGCCCAGTGAGGATGGCTGAAATTAGGCTGAACTGCCAGGCTCAATGGGTTATGGTCAGTGGCACAAAGTCTGGCTGGAATCTGGTCACCAGTAATATTCCCCAGGGGTCATCAGTGTGAATTTTTTAAGATCATACACAGGAGAAGAACTTATATATCTTGGCAGATTTAATATTCTGATATACTATTGGTTGTTTAAGTTTTATGATGTTAAGGTTAATCTACAAATTTATACTCAGTTATTTTGACATTTTAAATTATGTTAGCTTTAAACTAAACATTTAAGCAGGCTTTTCCAGAGGAAATTAAAAGTGTCATAAGGAAAAATGTCAGAGTATATTAAGTGTTCATGCAACTCAGCTGAAAGTCTCAAATATCCTCAGTTTTGAATTTTGGTTGTTATTATTTGCTTAATACCAGTAATTTTAAGAGAAGGATTAGGTTTGGTGTTTTTTGTTTTTTTTTTTTTCAATTCTTACTACATTGCAGATCAGAGAGCATTACCACTTATGCTTAACTTTTATGTGCCTGTATATTGCCATCCAAACACTCTGCTTTGGATACTTAGCCCTAACTAGCAATATGTATTGACCTGCTGCTTTCAGCTCAAAACAGTCTGTTAGGTGATCAATTCCCACTAAATAGATGAAGATCTACCCAGGCCACATTTCTCAGTCTTTCCTTTGATACCTAAGCTCCTTAAAGTGAAATGTGACAGTGAGAAAAGCCTAAGCTACTGCAGTGCAGAGAGGTTTCAAATATTCATCTTTATTACATCCTTCTAAAATTGAAGATAACTATGCCATTCATCAAAACTTTTCTCTTGCAAGAATTAAGATCTCAATAGCTTAGAGAGAACATTAGCAAGGAGTTCAGTGTCTCCACATCTTCTCTCCTTACTGCTACTGAAAAATAAATACGTTTTAAAAGCATCTTGGCATGTGTTTTGGAAGGCCAGGCTTTTGTACTACGTCTTATTGACCATAAACTGGAAAGCAATGTTGAAACTTGAGTCCAAATGCCATAAAACCTTGAAATGCAGCTATGCCTTTTACTCTGAGACTTTAATTATACATGAAATATAAGATTCAGTGCCCACTTAAGGCATTATATGGACAATAGTAATGATAGCAGAGGAGCGTAGAAAATTATTGGAGCGTAGAAAATTTTCAGTTTACCTTCTAATGTTCCTTATCTTCATGTTTCTTTTCAACATTTCTCTCTGAAAGACTAACTGCTAATAGTATGAAAAAATAAGAGTCAGTAAAAACACTTAAAATGTTGCTAGAGTATTGGAATATTGTAATTTAAATCCTAAAGTTCCTAAACAGTAGAAAATCTTCCAGACTGGAGAATTAAATTGTCTCCTGAGAAGCTGTATGTCTCTTCCTTATCAATTATGACTCTTACCATGGTAAAAAAGATAATTTATGATTTTGGAAATAGGAAATTTTCTTCAGTGTGTCCCAGGAAAGAATAGATAATTCTATATTTAATATAAAATTGTTAGAGAATATGACAGCCAGTAAATATCAGCAATACCTGAAGTCAATCTATGTCTGAGATTCAAGAGCTGTCCCCAGAGCAGATACATCTTCATGTTACTGGGAAAATCTGCTTAAGAGGGAAGAGAAATTCTAATCCAGTGCCAATATAGGTGTGTCCGGCAATCTTAGGCATAGTGGCATCTCACAAGGCTTACTTTCAATTAGGAAATTTTTGGGTTTTATGCATTTTATTCGCTTCACTGTTAATTAACTTGGGGCTTTTGTTGTTTTTAATTTTTATATTTTCTAATTTTGATATGAATTCAGCATGGCATCTGAGTTAAAATGTTGAGGGAGGAAATATTTTAGTGTGTATATCTTCACAAAATTGTATGAGAATTAAGTGGAATTCTTGTTTTAAAACTGATTCTGTAGAACTTTTATTTAAGGTTGTTTCTGGCATAGCAGTTAAGAAGTACATTTTTTTTCTTTCCTACGTTTTCAGGAATTTTTCTTTCTCTGTCCTTTGTCCTCTGTCTTTTCTTTCTATCCCCAGTTTTTAGGAAAGGTATTTAGGGAGTCCATTGATTTTTGCTTCTCAATTCAATAGTTCTCAGAGAAAACTGAGAAACAAGAGTTAAAGAATACTTTTTATCTTTGAAGGGTGGAAGGGAAGAATCTTGTGTAATTTCATGTAAGATTTTTTTCAGTTCGAATCACTGCAAAACAGTCTTTTTCAAAATAATGAATCTTGCTTTTTACACACTTAATAAAGAATTGAATTAAAGAAGAGGAAAAAACTATCTAAGGAACTGCTATCATGATTATTAAGTCTGACTTCCAACAAGGAGAACAAGAGAACATTATTCTTGAGTGATAAATCCTGGAAAATTTTTTCTGAAATATAAATTAGCAAAGTTTTAAACCATTTTTCTATGTTATATTTCATGATCTGCACAGCGGAACATAAGAATGAAATATAAGATGTAAATACGGAGTCCAATAAATAGGCTTTTCAGTCCTGCTTGCCTTTCTTTGTTGATTTGAATACTCCATGTTTGTTTCCCATAGCTGAAAACCCCAGAAGATCATATCAGAATTTTATTTAATGAAAAAGAGAAAAATAATTATTTTCTGAGTTTAAAGTCCATGTGCCATTGAGAAATAAGCAGAACTCCATTTCATTTAACTTTTTAGACTTTTGGGTAGTATAAAAATTTTTTTTGTACAGTTTATACTGTCTGGCATGATGCAGCTTCAGGGAAATAAAAGTGTGAAGTGTAATCCTTGGAGTTCTATATTGAAAACATTCAAAGGGTTCATGTTTGAAAACCTGTTAAGAAGATCTTAAAAAAAGAAAGTGAAGCCTAAACTCTTAGACCTAAGTCTGTTTTTGTATATGTTTGTGTGTACATATATGTATACACATATATACATATGTGTGTTTGTAGACATGTATGCTTATATAAAAAAATGTGTATATGTATGTAAATATATGCCTGGCCCTCAAAAACCTAATTTTCTAAAGAGAAATAATCAGAAAAATGCTTGGAAAGAAATTTTATTTCCTTACTTGCAATACACTGTGAGATATCTAAACAGCAATTCTGCTTTCAGCCAAACAAGGAACTTGGCAGTGTTTGTATGTTAATTGGAACACATAAGCATTCTGAATTTTTGTGTAATTAATGATACTTCTGCAGTGCTTGCCAAATATATAGATTGAGTGTGGTATAGCTGAGGATTTAATAATACAACTTCAGATATTTTGTCAGGGTAAAATGTATTTCAGACTGTGAAGTTTGAGAAAGATGCTATTAATTAATTGTAAGTATCAAAAAATAAATTTCATTGAGACCAGTATTTAACTTTTTTTTTTACTAAATAACAAAACACAGGCATTACAGTATTCTTTGTGAAGCCAGTATAGAGTCCAGCAATGCTGTAACAAATTGCTGTGATTCATAGCATTTTAAATCTAAATGATCTATAAGTGAAATGCCATGATGTGAGGTCCTACCTTAAGGAGGAGGGAGCACCCAAGATTCATAAATACTCACGATTGAAAGGAATGACAAAAGTCAGAGTCTGCAAAACCTCCCAAATTTTAGTAGTAAATCACACGCTTGGCATAGAAGTTGGTATGTTAGTCCCTGACCTACTATGTAAGGACGTGGCAGTGGGTTTTGGGTAAAGGGATGAGATGAAAAGAAAGAGAAAAAAAGAAATTAATGAGAGAAAGCAAGAGATCACCAGTCGTGGTTCCAGCACCGATCCAGCTGATGGGATGTTCAGGGTCCTGGAGGGGGCCACACAGGTTTGGTGGGGCTTCCTTGCCTTGGTGGTGGAAGTTTTCTGTTGAAGACCAACAAAATGGAGACCAATGTAAGGTAATGCTGCTCTTATGTGATGCATAAAACCCTCAGAAATTTGTCAGTTTAAGATATTGTTTAGGATAAGAATCAGTGAAAATAAAACAAAACTGTGTAGAGATTGAAAGACTATAGGAAATTTTTTTAGGAGCAGAAAGATGAATGTGCATGCCTCAGGGTAAAAGCGTTCTGCAACAGATGGGAATAAATGAGACATATCCCCTGCGTCTCTGTTTTTCTGTTATTGCCCCATGTGGTGCTTCTTGAACTTTTCTGCTTAGAATTATGAATTGACAGTGGTATTAAGTTGATCTGTCAGTGATATTTCAAGAGTTCTTAGATGAATAATTAGCAGTTTTGATGAGCAAGAGCTGTAGCATCCTGCCTGAAGTAGAAACTGTAATTTTTCTTTTATCTCTAATAAAATTAGACTTGTTTTCCATGTTAAGATAATTGTAGCTACATATGCTGTATGTTCTGACGGCAGATGTGTTATCAATCTGGTAATCTTAAATTTTAAATAATAAATAATAGCCTTTTCAAAAAATATTCAAAGGCATATTTCCTCTCATCTTTCTTATGCTCTGGATTGTAGACTTTAGTGCTATCATTTCAAAGCTTGTCCTGGTTCTAATGTGAGGACGTACAGGAAAGGTTATTGCTACATATTTCTTCTGTAAGTGTATGTGTTATTCAGTGCCAGATTTGAGCTACTGAAACAGGACAATAGATGTTATTATAGCTATAGATTAGTTCCACCTCCAGAGATTTTCAGATTCCAGAGTAAGAATTTGCTGTATAATAGTGTAAACCATTATTACTGCACTAGTTTACATTAAAAGGATGTACTGGGATGTGTTAAAGGTCGATCTAGCTCAGTATTCTACCTTCAACAGAAGTTGCTTAGAGATGAGTAACAGTGCAAATGTATAGAAATGCTTTATGCATACTCTGAGACTTCCTGCTTTGAAATTCAAGACTCCTTCAGAGGGAGGTGGCACTCCTGTAAGGCTGTACTAGATTTCCGTTCTGCGAATTTAATTGTATTTTCAACCTTTGTAGACTTGTAGTATGGCAATATTCTGAAGCAGTCAGTAAATTTAAAATCTTTGTTCTGTGTAAAATACTTTGTTTTGAGTTTGCTGCTTAATACTGTAACTTGGTTCTTCCTTTGCTGGCAAATTTATGTATTCCACTAAGCTATTTAACAACATCAAGCTCCTACTCTTGGTGTCATGAGGACTTACACAAACTGCTGTCCTATCACCATTCAATTGCTACTCTTAGTAACGTAGTCTAATTTATTAATTTCTTATAAAGCCCTATTTCATACCTTTAATCACAAAAGGCCATCAGTTTTGAGATTTTGGGTGAATGTATTTGTTTTATTTGAAAACTCTCATATAATAGTAGCCTAGCTCTGTATATTTTTTCCTCTGTTTTTCAGTAACTCAGGATTTGAAAAAATTGCTTTTGGCTATGTAACAGAAGATTTATCATTGGTATCTCTTGTGCCCCCTTAGATATAAGGATTTTTCAAGTGATGGCAAGAATTTAAATTTTTTATTATTTATGAAAACAGCAGAACAAGCTTCACAAGAAATACAGTACTTTATTTAAAGATTTATTGCTGTTCTTGCTTTTTTATATAAAACAGCTCTTAAATTTAGTAGATTAAACTAAATTTGATCCTTTTACTGTCTTAATCCTTGGTATAAGACAGTTTTTTTTCATTGTGTATGGTCTTCTTATCCAGATAATTCCAATACACCATACTTCTGCTTATCCAGATAATGGATCAGTTAATAAAAGTGAAACTTAAAAAAACCCCACAGTAAATCCCAGAAATGGAGAATGAGACCAGAAATAATCTGCTTTATTCTCATGTACAAAGACTAATCTGAATATACCTGTAGTGTACTAAACAGGTATTTGCCTAGGCTGCTATAAAAATCTCTGAAAAAGGAGATTCCACAATCCACTTAAGGCAATATCTGCCAGAATTTCGCACTCATTTCCATTTGAAAGAGTTTCCTATTATCTAACAAACTCTAGCAGGGGAAATTTTGGGTTAAGTCCATCCTTTCTCGTTTAAAATATGGTGTACAATGAATCTTTGCTTTTCTAGTAACTTTATGTATATTTTCAGGTTGTTATCTTCTTCAGTTTCTCTCTCTCCCTCTTCTTGGCAAAAAATTTCCATTCTTTCAGTCTTTCAGTGTACTCAGCTCAGGGTTTTTTGTTGTAAACCCTTTTAGCTGCTCTTTCTCTTGAAGTTTGGTGCCCTTTGCTGGTTGCTATACCAGGTGAGACTTTACTAGAACTAGAAGTGAAAAGATCAGTCTACATGCTTAAGATAGAACTCTCCTGTTAAAGCATGCTAGCACAGTGTTTGCTTTTTCTACCACAGTATTAGATTTACTGTTTTCTCCAGATTCTTTTCTGCAGAAATTCTCTCTATCCAATTCTCCATCTAGCACTTGCGTAATGAATTATTCTTAATTAATTGTAGTATGCTGCAAACATCATTATTGGATTTCATCCCATTTGTTTCAGATCATTACTCCAGTTGTTCAAGAGCTTAAATTATAGTCCTTTCCTAACGAATACTTGCAAACAATTTTTCTTCCCAAAGCCAATTCTTTAACCTGTTTTATATTATCTCCAGATGGGAGTAAGATCATTTTGTGAAATTTTGAAAAATTGCATATGAAAATATTGAAAAATACACAATCTAGGATTTTTTTTTTTTTTTTGTGGACAGCTCGCAGCAGTTAGAGTTACTGTTTCTCAGTGAAGTTTGTGCTTCACTTTACAGGATCTTTTTCCTAGAATACGCTTTCATTGCTTCTCTGTGACAGAGAATGTAATCAAAATCTTGCTGAAGTTAAAAAATGTAGTATTTTTCCTTGGTTCATCGTATCATTTACTTGTCAAAGAAATAAACAAAATTTGACCTAGAGGAGTTTATGGTGACTGTTGCTTGGTATTCTGCCAACAAAAAAGTGGCTTGTCATTTTTGTGTAGAATTGTTGAAGGTATTCCCTTGATTATCTCCATTTGGAGAATAGTTTTCGTATCCTGCAAAAAAATCTCGAGGCTTCAAATCTAATAATAAATAAATAAATATTTTAATATTTTTGTGAAAAATAGTTTATGGCAAAAAAAAGCATTGCAAAACCTTGTAGACTTTCTATTGATTCATCAGAGTAAGAACATCAAATTTTTAAAAACTCAATGGGATCTTGACTTATTTTACAACAAAGTTTTTAAAAGAGGTGGTGAAAAATTAGAGTGCCATGGCAAAACTTTGCTGCTTCTGTGTAGAAATGCTTCATGAGTGAAGCAAGCAGTGTCTTCAAGAGTAGGCTTAACCTGTCACAAGAAATATGGAGACAATGCTGTTATGCTTGGTTACAACATGCATGCAACATGATACCATTACAAGTTAAAAAAAACACCCCAGACTATTAAAAGTAAATGCATTCAGGAGATAAGCTGGTCCCAAATCACTGAATTGACTATGCATGTAACTTCCTTTAGTGCTGAATGGAATCAACAAGTGAAACAGAACTACTCTCATTTTAGATCCCTTGCAGAGGCCTTTTGCAGTATATTTTTAGGTTTCCATAACCAGAAGAAATGTTTGAGTGCACTCATAAGTGGCCATACATCCACTCCAAGCTAACCCTGCTTAGTTATTTTCTTTTACGAAGTATTTTCACCTCTTGTCATGGGTGAGACAGAGTACAAAACACCCTGTGGGGGTCAGGATCCTGGGTTTGTTGCAGAACCAGCTCTTGCCCTATTTGATAATTTCACACATCCAGTTGCTTCCCACAGCACTCAACAATTTGTTCACAAGGTCTCAAATTCTCTGTGTGCCAGGGAGGCCACTGGAACATCAGGGAAAAGTTGTGTCAATTCCTGCTATGCTGCTGCTCAGACACCAGTCTCATGTCCCTCCAAAATCCCTGAACATCTGTGGCCTGTCTCTATGCGTCTCTCTGATCTTCAGAATCTACTCCCACTTCCAAAATCTTTCCTCCAGCTATGAATTTTTTCACCTTCTTTCTAGTCCCCTGTTGTCTCTTCAAGATCACTGGTTCTTTTTGGGAATGCTTCTTTTTTGCCTCTTCTTCTTTTCATAACTCCAAGTCCCCAGTTTTCCCAATCTCATTAGTCTCTATGCAGAGCACCGTTCATTATCAGCCTAACTGGGGCTTGTGTCTCACTCCTCTTCATTAATGGGGGAGTTTAGAATGTGCCATTTTAGTCTTGGTGTTATCAAAATTTTCAGCCAGCCCTTTTGAGATGCAGCTAGCAGGTAGCAGGAATGTGTCCAAATTCAGAAGTTAAAGTTGGGACAATTTTCTCTCCCTCTGCCCCCAGTCACATGGATTTCTTTGCTACCTATTAGCATTCATGTTTTAAACTATAGTTAGAGTGCACTGGGTGGTGGTAGAGAGAGAGGCCCTGAGGATCAGAGAGAGGGCCTCTGTCCTGGGCCTGGAGGTGACCCTGGGAGTGCATCCAGGTCACCGGGGATGGACTGAGAGAGGATTGTGTGTTTATGGACAGACTGGGCCTATGAGAAGTGTTAATTGTAGTTTGTGGCCTTATAGGGCATTGTTTGCCTATTACCATACTAGGTAAAATCTGTGCAATACCCCAGGTGATTGGGGGACACTGTGGTGAACATCTTTCCTGTTTCTATGATGTTATATCCTGTTGGGTGCTGGGATTTAGGGAATTCTGACTGCGCAATAAACGGCTTTGCATTTTCCATCTGATGAGCAAAGTCCTTGCCCATGCGTCGTTACTGCAAACTATTTTTGATCAGGTTTTTGTCATGACATTGGCTGNGCAATAAACGTCTTTGCATTTTCCATCTGATGAGCAAAGTCCTTGCCCATGCGTCGTTACTGCAAACTATTTTTGATCAGAGATAAAATCTTTATCTTAAAGCTCCCCTAGTAATTTTATTTTTGTTGCAAGAAATGCCAGTACAAATGAAATTCAATATATTTACATGCTTAGAGGTATCCTGAGTAATAATTCTGATTTCCATTGTTTATTTCTACTAAAACTGACTAATTCTATTTAAAAACTTAATTACTGTAAAGTGGTTAGCTGGCAGATGTTCTGCTAGATTTTATGTAATTAGGAAAAATACATTGTGTTTTCTGACTAATTTATTCACAAGCCTTTCAGTTAAGTAGGTTGATTGATAGTAGAAGGATTAACTGAAAAACAACAAAAATGCTTATAGAAGTATTTAATTAGTCAAGATGCAAAAATATTCCACTTAATGGGTTTTTTTCTTTGTGCTCCCATTTACACAACTATAAGGCTATAGTTCAATGAATGGTTTTTAAAAAATAGTCCTATGGTGTTTCAGTCCCACTGGCACATTTATGTGGCTGCATGGCAAAACTGGATTGGGTGATCCAGATTAAACAGTAAATTATTTTTTTACTCTTTCTTTTTAAGCCAGCTTTGTTCCCCAGCTACTTTGTTGGCACACAGACAATTTCTACCAGCATGAAAGCAAGGATTAGTGAGAACACTACAAAGTACAAAAGTGCTGTGTATGGTTCCCCTGGCCATGGCAGGGGTTTGGAGCTTGATGATCTTTAATGTCCCTTCCAACCCAAACCATTCTGTGATTCTGTGATACAGGCACAACTGCTGCCGCTTAAGCATGCTCAAGTAATATTCCCACCAGAAGACTAGAAGGAGCAAATAGTATTTTTAAAGTAAAATATAAAGTAGGATAAAAAATTAAGTTACTTTTTTTGATGAAAGCCTATGGTTTAATGAGTTTCCATAACCAGGCTCAGCAAATCAATCTAGATTACTAACTAGAAGAATAATTCAATATCAGACCTAAGAAAGCAGAAATAGTTAATCTTTAAAAGTTAAAAATAAAAATTTGAAAATGGTGATTTATTAAAAATACCAATATTGTGTGCTGAGAGTGAGTCTGAACTCTATTAATAAAAAAAGAAGACAGTTTATTGATTTTTATAGGTCCCAAATGTGATCAGTAAAATGATGAATTTATGTTAGATGGACTGACTTTTTAGGAAGAAAGTAAGCTTTCAAAAATATGTTTTGCTATTTTTAAAATATTTGTTTTTGCAGTGACTACATTAAATATTTTTAAATAACCGCAAGCAGATTACCAATAAGATGGGATGAAATTAATATTTCCTCCTGTAGATGTTTGTAAAATGGATGTCTGAATTTAGTTAAAATTAATACTGTTACAATTTAGATGTTGAGGTCCGTATTTAGTGTAATGTCTTCCTATCATAGGTAACAGGAAGATGTTATATATCCAGTCAGACTTCATCTTTGGTACCTTCCAATATGGAGTTTTCAAGAGTTGAAAGTTGAGTTTTCTGCTTGAAAAAGTTCTTTCAGTTAAACAGTAAGGAAAAAATAACTTGGACACAGTGAGATTAATGCATGTTTTAATTTTGATTTGAAAACTTAAAGAAAATGAAAGAGTCATGCACATACTCTTTTAAATACTGTTGGTTGTTCTTTACAGAAAATATATTTAATGAATCTTTAGAATAATATTGCATAAATTGATTCACATCATGAATAGGAAAAAAGAAGGGATTTTGGGCCAAGCCTAAACATCACCACACTGAAGCAATGGCAAACTGACATCATTACCAATGTCAAAGAGTTAAGCTCAGATGGATCTACAGACTTTTGTTTCTGAGCTTGTGCAGCATCTGCTCCTGTTGTTCCTTACTAAAGCAGTATGAATATGCTGAAGTATCTGCAAGTTGATGTGACGTGATGGACATTTAAGTTTTTCTGATGATGAGTCAACTGTAGTCTATAAATGTCTGTTCTTTTTCTGAATAATGTTAGATTTTTCTTAGGATCTGGTACAGGGGTTTGTTGTAGGTTGAACTAATTTTTTGAGTGTAATAGTGAAATGATACCTATATAATTTGTTCCACGTCAGAAAGCTTGATCCCAGTCTATCTGAAAACCTTACCAGTGGCTGAAACCCAAAGTGTTTCCTAAACTTGGGAGCTTGGGCCTGAGACAGTAAAGTTGTGTAAATGCTGTGTTATATATTTAAGATATGGGTGCTTCAAATAATAAATTATGAATAAAATACATTCAATTGCTTAATAATCAGTTTTATTTTAATAAAAACATTAGAAATATAATAAATTATCTAACCTTCTGAGGCATTGGGGTTTACAACAGTTGTAGAAGTGATGACTGTGCTGCAACAAGTAAGCTGTTAGCTCTCATTTATATTGCATTTATGCCAAATAATTTAGTATGACCTTAAAGAAAATCAATAACATTTCCTTTTTCTGTCTTAAGCATTTCAACTTCAAAGGATTTCTGCATATTTTCATGAGTTTCAATAGCTCTATTAATGTTAGGCCTATATAAATAAAAATTTTACATTTTTAAGCTCCAAATCTATGAGGTGAAGTTTAGATTATGTGCTTTCCATTCTTCTGTGATGAATAGCCTTACATGCTGCAGCAGAGTAAATAATAGTTACAGTAACCTAGGTGAGATTTTTCATGTTTTCAGCAACAGCTCTGAAACAGAAATATGCTCGTGAAATTCTGGATGTTTCCTTTCTCTGTTTTCCTCTACTCAGTGATTTCAAATAGTTGTCATATCTATCTAGAACAAAATAGGCGTCTTGGGGAGAAGAGAGTCTCATGAATCTTCCTTTGTGTTTTAATCAGGTGGAATACCACCCATGAGATGGATAGTGAATTTTGACCAAGATCTTCTAGATGGTCTGGTATTGGCAGCACAGATAGCAGCTTATTGTCCATATTTGGTAAGAAGTTTTTTTATTATTGGGCAAGTTTTATACAATTTATTAATTTCAGTGGGTTTGTTCAGGCCTTATTTTTCTTTGCAGTGTTGAGGAGTGCACTGAGTGCAGGGAGCTTGGGTTGCAGCTGTGGTGTGAGCTGCAGGTGGAGCTCTGGGTGGTGGGAGCCCGAGCAGAGAGACCTGGCACTGACTCTTTACATAGCAAAGGTTCTGGGGACCTGTGGCACAGCCAGGTGACCAGAGAGACGCAGCAGGAGCCGAGGATCCAGCAGGACGACCCCAGACTTTCACACACTTAGGCTGAGTATGTGTAAAAGCCCAGGGTTTCCTTTGCACAGGGTCCCTCTTCAGAAGTACCAGCTCCAGGTGTTCTTCTACTATTGCACCAAGATTAAATTATTTTAAGGGTCCAGACACTGAGACTCTGCTGTGGGAAACCTGGGGTCGAACCAGTAAGGAAACCTTGTCTGAGAGTGTGAGAGTGGGGTGTGTAGGGAGTCATGCAGGGCATCCATCACTCACTGCATCCTCCCACTGCAAGGGGCCTTCAGTCCCAGCTCAGGTGGCTGTCCGTGGCTCCTGGGTGGTTGCACAGGGAAGTTGCCTTAACAGCAGCTCTTGGCCTATGTGATTTTTAAAAAGAAAAAAACCCACCTCAACATTTAGCAAGTCATGGGGGATTATTTCAGTATTAATGTTTCTTTTCACTGGGTTTTTTCTTAACAGGGAATTTCAGTTCAAAATTTAGATCTTATTGATTGCTGAATGAGCAAAAATACAAAATCAGTAATTTTGCCTAGTGGAAGGTTGAGTTTGATTTCTCTGTCTTGTCTAGATTCCCACTCACTTCATAAAGATGTATACTGATCCAAGAACTCATGAACAGTTTCTGCACAACTCTTTGATACTTGTGAAGGCTCTGCATGCTGTCAGTCTGGATATGGACATAAAGGTAGATGATTTTATACTAGCAGCTCTTATAGACATTAAGATTTTTATTTTCGCTTTTTGTATAGTAGTAGTGCATGTCAAATTAAGGTGAGATTGTAGTAAAACAGTTTTGTTTCATGATGTGCTACTGTATGATGGAAACCAAAATACTGCTTCATATGAATAGACTTAATTAGAAGTAATTTCCATAATTCCTTGCTTTGTAGAATCGCACATGCACAACTAACTGCACATAAATTAATTCAGTTCAGATTTTAGCATCCTAAATCACACAGTGAAAACTCAAATGGAATTAATTATTGGTATTGGAAGGCAGTTTAGAAAAATACGTTTAAGAAATACATCATACACTTAACCATAAAAATAAGTGGTGAAAAAAATTATGCGAATGTCTGGTAACCGTTACATGCATCTAACCATGAAGGCCCATGAGAGTTCTGTCCCAGGTTTGATGCACACAGAAGTCAGCAGCTTTGGATGCTGGTAAGAGAAGTACTGACTTGAAGCTGTCAGCTTCTGCTGTCCTTTTTTTGGGAAGGAATATGATGTTGTTGATAATTTCTTCCATCAAGGATCTACTTGGGATCTCTTTTATATGTTTAGTAAACATGCTTTACATCTGTGTTTTTCATTGACCTATGGCTCCAAATTTTCTATGTATGGTGACCTTACATAGGTTAGATACTGTTCTTTTGTTCTTTTTGTTGTCCCCAAAACCAGTTTTCTCCTGCTCCTAATCTGCATTTCTTTAACTGTCCATCTGAGTTATTTTTATCTCTGGGAGCATATTGGGCTGGCTGGAAGAGCAGAAGATTCAGTAGAATAGACACAGTATTTGAAAGTATATGAGGAAACTTTCCAAAGGAATAATTAATGGAATTAGGAATCGGAGGTAGAGCTTGTTTGTGTGCACAAAGTAGTATAAAAAGAAGCTCAATTACAACTTTTTTTCCCCTTTCCATTTGGTTGTGTTATTACAGGGAAAAATTAACCCTACTATTTCCATTTGTATCAGCTACTGTCTTGCTGTCACCTCCTGATACAGATCACACTGTTAGAAATTACTTGGCTATGACAGGCTTAAACAAAGAAAATCTACTGCTTCCCATACTTGTGACTGACAGGAAGCAAAAAAGTAATCTGGGTATTACCTTCAAAACAAAGGCATATTCTGCCTCTGCTTTTATTAAAAAAACCAGGCAGTTCAGCACAAGAAGGCACAGGCTGGATGCCAGATATGACAAGGGTGTTGAACACATTAGGTATGGAAGCAGAATTCTAGGATATTCTCCTTAATGTACCTGTTTTAAGACTAAATTGTCTACAATAGATGGGAAAATCCACCTCTGTACAGACTAACAATTTAAACAAAGGTACACAGTCAGTACTAGAAAAAGGAGCAGATCTTGGATCTTCAAGGTCTGTATTTTAGTTCTAAGGGTACATTTTACATAGATTTATTGAAATTCATATGTACTTTTCTAAGACTATTGTAGAAACTTCCAAACTAACTTGTTCTTCAGTGATAAAAGTAGCGAAATACATGAATCCTTTTGCTGAACTGTCTTAATTTGGGAATTTTCTGATAGTCTTGTCTCTGAAATTTAACAGGCTAAAATGTTCCAATAGCATTGGCAAAGTTCTTGACTCAGGCAGTCACTGCTTCTGAACTCTCAGGACAGTTTTGCATTAATTAACAGCACAATCTGAGATGTGTTAGGTCTGGAACATCTGGCATTTTCAATCTAAAAATCTAAGAATCTGTAATAGTAAAAAAGTTCAACTGTCTGGAAGTCTTTGGCTTGGGGTTTAAATGACACCTTTAATGGAGTTCAAAGCTTTAAAATCCTTTTAAGGATTAAGGTGTAGATTTAAGATGCAGTACTTTGGGCAGGTGATTATTTGTTTCCACTTTCTAATCATGACTGACAATTTAACCCTAGAGTATTAGTGGTTTTTTTTCATGTCTGATATTTTTAAGTTTTAAAATGCTTTGATTTGGAGGAGATCCAGTTGAAAGCCCAAAATAAAATATTGGGAGATAGGATGGTGCATAGCAGTGACATGGAGGGAATGTGTGTGACAAAACAGGTTAGGGATAGAAGGTGCAGTGATTGGGAATAGCCAGTAGAGGAAATTTGTTTCAGACTTTATTATTTACTATTATTTCTTTATAATTATTTCTATTGTTTGCTAACATATCTTTTTAAAGCAAATAGTATTTACTGACTGTGAATTTTCTGATGAATCTGGCTAAGAAATACACTAATTTATTTATATTTTAAAAATTTAGTTCTTGCACTAGTAGATAAATGTCACAAATCAAGTTTTATGAATTGATCACAGGATAGAATAGTATTTTCTGAGGGAATGAATTCTGATCTAGTGGAAATGGGTAGGGAGAAGTAATTGGCAATTAGAAAGTTAGTCTTCAACAGATAATCTACTCTGGCATCTTTGCTGTCTTAAATGAAAATGCAGGAAGAGTGAAAAGTAGAGGTGTAAAACCACAGCTATATTGGAATAATTGTTAACATTCAATAGCCATTACTGAGATAAATGAATGGAAAAATCAGAATACTTTTCAGACTTCAGATTTACAGCTTTTGGCACAGAAGAAGCTTTTTTACTTTGCATAGTATATGGATCCTAAAGTTCAAATATTCAGCCAGTGGTGACGGAATTAAACAGAAATATGAGATGAGACATATGATTCCATCAGTGCATGAAGAGTATATGAAATTAATCTTAAGAATTACAAGGACAAACATTATCTAGGAAACCATGGGGAGTTGGAGGAAAACTTCGGATCAGTGCCCAGTTATGTTCTCACTCTCTTGGAAGGTTAGAGGAGGAGCTGTGTGAGAACTGCTGGGAGTAGGATGAGCTGCTTGGCTGGGCATGGGGCAAGAGAATTTACCTTGAAAACTTTAAATAAACTTTGACTTGAAAATAAAAATTAACCCCATAGTCAACATGATATAAAAATGTCTATGCATCTCTCTTGCACACTAAAGACAGTTCAGAAGAGTGAATTTTTTTTCTTCCTTTTTCAGTCTTTGTGGAAAATAATTCTACCATTCTCTTCAGTTGATTTACCAGAATTGATGAGGACTAAGGTTTGATATGTTTTGCAGCTGCCACTCAAATCAATTTCTGTAAATCAAATATTTAAGATGCAAGAATACCGGCTACCTTTTATAAAGCAATTTAGTATCTCCAATAAAAACAACTATATCTTTGTCATTTGGAAAGTGTCGTTGTCTTCATAAACAGTTGCAAAACTGTACGTAGGAGTATTTGGGATAGTATTTTTCATAAATTAAAGATTTTTTTTTTAAGATAGTAAAGACATATGTTTTTCCAGATAGTAAATTTTCCTTGCTTTTTCTGTTACGCTGCATTTAATAAAATTAGCATTTGTTTCTGCTGCACCTTGGGGAAAGAAGTTGGGCTTAATTTCTACCCTGGGTCTATCACTAGAGCATGTCAGTGGTTTTCATTAATCAGGGGTTTTTTTTGTGCAGTGACAAGATTCCTATTCATATTAGCCATGAGAATAATCCAGTTATTACAGGTTAGATTGAAAATATTTGTGTAATAAGAATTACCTTAATTTTTTTTTGTTCTTCTTCCTATCTTTATACTATACAGGCAAAATGTTAACTGAACATCTGGTTATTTTTTTTGTTTTCAATATTAGGCCACTGATATCTGTGATCCAAACCCTATCATGATGCTTATTTTGTGCGTCCATCTGTATGACAATCTCCCTCACTACTTACCCAGGAACACTATAGAGTTTACAGGCACTCTCCATACAACTGTGGTTAAACAGGTATTGATACCATTGAATTTAAATTTGTAGTCATGCAAGGTTAAATCTCTGTTTGTATACATGTATATATGTGTTTGTATTATGCATAAGCTACAATAAAGAATGAATAGGTTTTGTGTCACTTGGCCAGTAAATGTAGAAGATGAAAGTGTGCATTTTCTGTTTTTATTCTCTGCAGTCTTGGGATTTCACTTCTGCTACTGTTTTTTCCCTATGCTTGTAAGCACATGAAAAAATCTACAAATTTTACAAATCTGAGATTGAAGAGAGGAATAAGAGATTCACAGCCATAGGAGTGCAGTGTACACTGCAAATAGAATACTGTCAAAAATTAAGGTGGGATAGTCTGTGGGAAATCTACACTCCTTAGGAAGGAAAATTATCTACCCAGTTATTTGAAGTACCTTCTTATTTTGTGATATCCTTAGTTGGTATTTTGGAACTTACCTGCAGAACACACCTTTTATAGTCTAAAAAATGAGGAAAAACAGGCTGACGTTGTTTTTGTTGTGATAGGTACGCCTGAAAAACCCAAGCAGTAATACTTTGGCGTACAAAGCTATTCTTGTGGGAAGAGATGCTGGTAATTTCTCTTTACCTAAAGGAAGCACTGTTACCATTCCCCCCACGTAAGTAATGACATGTTAGTGTTATTATTTTTAGCATTACAGAAATAGAAACCTACTCATTTAAGAGTGGTGGAACACTAGAAATATGTTCAGCTACAGGCAGGGCAAAATTAGTCGGTATAAGGGTCAGGCTTTTCTCCTTAACCTGGAACAAATCTAGAGTAGTATTTCAGTGGGACTCTTGAAGCTGAGCTCAGTAGAGCTTTAAGAGCCATACAGAAGCCTTCAGATCATTACAGGAGTCATCTGTCTCCAATAAATATATTTTTTTCCAATGTATCAAAACTTGATTCACATTTTGTACATCAATGCATTGTAGAAGCATGAGCAGGTAAATTTTTTTTTTCTGAGGTCTCAGATTTTGTTTCTAATTCTTAATTTAAGCATGAGTGGGAATTAAAGAGACCATGACAGAGGTTTGAGTAGTACTACATTGCATCATTTTGCCCCATCTTTCCTCCCCACTAAGATGAATGTGGTGTAGTTATTTGTTCATCTTACATGTCTGAGAGCCATCTAAGGATTTGAGAGAGATTTAATTTTGGGAAAGCGTTAGGATGTCATTTCTGGTAGCAGAAATACTCATGGCATATCACCATCTCTTTGTTTTTGTTCACTTAGTACATTTTGCTCTTTCTGTGCTATGCAGCTTTATGAATAAATACAGGAATTTCATTAATCCCTGTTTAACTAGCAAAGACAAGAGGGATGTAGTGGTGACTCTGGCTGTCAGTTAACAGTTTTTAAGTTTATCGGCAAGATATTAATTTACACATAAAATGGATTAGAGATTGTAAGAAGGAAAAAAAAGGGTCAACATTTGTATGAAAATAAACTGTGAAGGAGAAAAAGAAATCAAATATAGATGGTCAAATTCAAGAAGACTCAACAAAAATACGGTGCTCTTTAAGGGTCATTGATATGTCAGTATTAAATTACATGCCTATTATAAATATATGCAAAGGGAACAACAAATAATGCTGTGTTTTCAGCAAGCTCTGAGGCTGATTTGATTCCATTTTCTTTGCAATTACTTCAAATAAGAGTTATTATATCAATGTAGTCCTGGAAAATATCATGTGTTTTTATGAAAGGTCACTACCACAGCTATTTGTCACTTCGCATTTAAAAAACACCCAAAACAAACCACAAAGCAAAATCAAGACAGAAGAAAAAGTGCATGGCCTTGTTGTTGAGATGCTTGGCATTATATATACCAAAAAATGTTTGAAAACTTCCATAGAAATAAAAACCTGTGAAAATGCCAGTCATGCACGGTAACCTCTGCCAAGTTTATCATAATGTCATGATCACTAGATGAAAAATAGGTTCTTTGTAATTAATAGCTTTCTTAATATTCTCCTGCAAGTGTTTAAAAACTCCAAGAATTGAAGAGATTTGTGGGAGTCTTGCAGATTCTATATGTTAGATCATAATGTAGGTGTGTTTGGAAATTACAGTAATGTGAATAACATTCTCAGTGTAGCTGAGTTTCATATGTTGCATATGGCATCATTAATTCTTGATCTGAGATTCCCACTCTCCAGGGCACTGCACTTTGCCTTGTAGACTTGCAGTTCACAACAGGAATAGCATAAAACCCCAAGATTATAGAACAGTTCCATAAGATGAGTTTTTCCTTACTTTAAATTGACCACAACACAGATTAATAGATGAAACTAAGCAATGTTGTGGTTTTGCCACAGAAGCCAACAATTCAAATCCGAATTCTCAGCTGTTGCATGAGTCAGAGGGCAAAGATCAGGCAGAAAGTTCTGTACGCTGCAGTTGCCTGTTGTTCTTATTTGTGACCAGAGTAGACTTCTTAAAACTTGCTCCTTAAGGTGGCTTTGGGAGTGTATGTCTCAGGCAATTTATTCCTCTGGGTGCCTGCATCACAGCATGTTTTTTCCAGGTCATTTTGAATGGTGAGGTGACCTGGGAACCTCCGACTCTGGGGGGCTCAGCAACTCTTCGGTGTCATAAATGGTACTGTCTGGGGGCTCTGCAGTAGGAATGTGAAAGCTGTAAGAGCCAGGTTTACAGAACTTCCAGGATTTCATCATCAATATTCAGAACTGACAATCTGAGATTTCCTGCCTTCTTAAGACTATTCTCAAATTCAGAGAGACATTTTGAGAGCTTCAAAGTGAGAGCTTCAGGCACTGAAGTTTTGTTATTGTTCTTGCTTCATTGGAGGACTGATGCAAATAAAGTCTATATTTGTACCTAGTCTAAACTCTCATTCTGTGTGGTCTTCTCCAGTTTTCCTATTAGAGAGAAGCCGTTGCTTGTACAAGAGAACTTTGTTTTTTCTGCCTCTTAGTAACTCAGCTTTACTAATTATTCTGCAGAGTTTTTTAACCAATTTCTTTCTCGCTCTTCAGTGATAGTTTGATTAAGACTATCTAGATCTGCCCTGCAAAATGCCTAGTAGGATGTCTGACTGCTTAACTCAGAAAAACCTGTTCAAATAGAGGAGCATAAATTGGATCAGTTGTTAACTTAGGATGATACTTTAATGAAAGAGTACTTCCTGTGCTAGTGTTGCTGAAGGAAAATTAAGCTATGTGCTGATGTAAAAAGCAATAAGGATTCAGTATTGCTCTTTATCTATATAGTTCTTTTATTAGAATGTTTTAAGGTACTCTTAGGCAGAAGATTATACTACAACAAAGTATTTCAGAAGAAACAAATTACTTTCTTTTCTAGGACCCTTCCCTTAAAAAGACTCAGAAATGTGCTCCTGAAATTACATTTCTGAGTAATTTGAGTCCCAGTTTTGTGCATTTTTTTTTCATAGGAAACAAGGCTTTATAAATGTGGAATTCACAATTCGTTTCCTGCACCCTGCTGAAGCCGTGTTGATATTGATCTCAAATAAAGTTGATGGAATAGATGGTGCCACGCTGACATTCTCTCTGAAATCTGAAGTTAAGAATATTGAGCCTGTTGTAAGTTTATGTGTGTATGATTAATATTGTTACAAAAAAAAAAAAAAAAATCCATACATTATATCAAACAAAAGGGAACTGAGATAAGAATGAAAATATGAGTTACCATCTGCATTAGCCTTTGAAGTATGAATTTTCAGATTTCCAATATTAGTCTAAGTACATTCAGGAAAAAAATGTAGACAAATATGTAAGATTCCTAAGGACATAAATCACATTTGGATCCTGAATAAATTGTAAAAATTTGCACTGATTACTCTGGAAAGAAATCTGAAGTCCTTTCATCATATGAATGTTACCGGAAATTCTGTTACAGAGGTGCTGATCTGCCTCATCCTAGTGATTTCAGATATCCCATGTAGATGGACCACAAGCTTTTGTTAGATGTTTCTGAATTTATATGTGCTTTTTAACCACAGAGACTCTGTAGTTGTCAGATATGTTCCAGTCAGGGCAGGTAGGCCTGTGTTTGTAATCCACATTCATCGAGCACATGTAGATAGACTTCTGGACTTAGCTGGTGTTCAGGTGATCCTCTTTTTTTTTAGCCCCTCTGACTCTGTTAGAAGGGAAGGTTGGGGCAAGAGTAAAAATAGAGGACATGTAAAGATAAGAAGGAAAAAATGATGATAACTTGATTCTTGGCCTTGTGTTTTTTGTTCTCTTTTAGGGTATGATGAAGTGCAAATCCCCATGTTATGAGCTGAAGAAATTTAACCTAAATGTTACTAATCCCTTCAAAACTGATGGCATATTCAGGTAGACAGTGCTGTAAAGACAATTCTTTAATGATCATGCTGTTTTATCCACTCTTTTCCATAATTTTCTTCTTCTCCTTAAAAATGTAAAACTGGAGGTTAAATAATAGGGATTTACATTCCCAAAATTGTTACAAGCACTATGAAGTGGAAGCTATCATAATGAATAAAGAAGATAAATAAGCCTTAATTGAAATCTGTCTCAGTGTAAGCAGTAAAGCTGGAGCTTTAATCAACCAGAGTTCATGAACCTTGCTTGTATTTTTGTGTTTGGCTGAGGTCCAGCAGAATTACAAAGAGAAACAAGCCATGTTAATTAATAAGTGGTTATTTTTTCCCCAATCTGCTTTATCCTGCTGTTTAAGTTATTAAGCATGAAAAAGAAAAAAATGCTTTTGCCTTGGGCCTTGCTTCATTATCAGTTAGTCTAATTTTTAATTTGTATTCATCATAGCTGCAACAACTGCAGAGTTATAATGTTGCTTTCCTTGATACAAAGGAAATAGATTGTTGTACCCCTTTAAAATCTATTTATGTGATCTGACTCCATATTTTGTCTTTAGTCTGTAGAACTAAGCATTGGTTCATCTCATTCATTTATTTGCAAGAACCATCTTTCATAATATTAACTCTTTTTTTCTGCAACATGAATATACATGTTGCAGAAGCTGCAAATTAAATTTCTCTTCCCCCCACAGAACAGGACTGGTATATACAAATAACAACAACAACAACAACAATAACAATCCTGTAACAGGACTGTTTCCACTGCCCCAGCAATGTCCTCTGGCGCAAGCCTTGTGTGTAGGAATCATATGAGTTTAATTAGTTTCTGTCTTTTTATTTTGAAGTCCTTGAGGTGGTCAGTGAGGCTGAATCAGTCCCATGATTTGGATAACTCTCTTGGGATTTATCGATGAAGTGATGGTAGTTTTATGTAGAATTTTAGAATGTTTTATGAAGAATTTAGTTTCATGTAATTAAGTTTTATATAATTCAAAAGCTACTTGACAACTACATTAAGTCATTATCAATTTGGGCAACATTTGAACCAGTAATCTAAAGTTAAAATTCTTTGTATCATGCTTCCAGTGTTTTGAACAATCTAGTTTTCCATCGGGGGTATATTGTTTACTTGCAAATAACACTAAAAAATGCTAGTTTGATACCAAGGGAGAAGATCTTTTACGGAAAAACTGGGGTTAAACCACAACACGTACTTTTAAAGCATCTTTAATTGAAAATAATAAGCTTTTTTACTGAGCCTGCATTTAAAAGTTAGAATAAATGGAGTTTCCTCTTCATTCTGCGAGTTAAAAATGCAGTCATTATGTGTGTTTGTCATACTCCAGGGTAATTTTGCTGGAATCCACACACTATTTAGTGCACCCAGAGAAATTATGTCAAGCCAGGCAAGTAAAGCAAGAGCAAAAGTTTAGGTAAGTTCCAGATAACAATTGCTAATTATAATATACAATATATAATATAATCATACAATTCTATTAGTATTACCTGCTTGTGCATAGCTGTGTGCTACCTGTTGTAAAGAATTACAGTTTAGGACATGGAAATATCACAGAAAATGCCCAACCAGTTCCTGAGCAGTGGGTGGCCCTCCTGGCCAGCTCTGCCTGGTTTTCATGCTGAGCTTGATGTCCTGTGATGTCCCTTTGGCCACTCCAGTTCAGCCATCCTGGCCACGCTCCCTCACGGCTTCCTGTGAATCTGCTCACTGGCACAGCATGGGAAGCTGGAAAGTCCTTTACTTGGAGTAAGCACTGCTCAGCAACAACTGAAATATCAGTTTGTTATCAACATTATTCTCATCCTATTCTAAAACAGAGCACTGGGCCAGCTACTAAGAAAAAAAATGAATTCTATCCAGCTGAAACCAGGACAGTACTGCAAAAAAGTTACAAACAGATTTGAAAAAAAAGTTATTCTTTAGTTATTCATTAATTCTTTATTTAATAATTTAAAGTATTTTCCACAATTTGGGTCATGTCATTTTTAAAGCTCCTGTAAACATTCAAAATCGTGAAACACTTATTCGAGGATTATTGGGAAATATCATAAACTACTACCTCATCAATACTGTAGGTTGAATTGTAATTACAGGGATGGTCCACAGCCATGTCATGAAATGCAGACTACTTTACAAATTCCTTTTGGAAAAAATTAAAATAAAAAGGAAAAATTTAAAAACAGAAAAATAATGAACATTTCATTATTAAGAAAAAATATACACATATTTTAACTTGAAATAGTTTTCTAAAGTGTAATTTATGCTACACTTTCTGCTAAATTAAATAAGTGTATAATAGTTGTTGATATTGAAAAGGATTTTTTAATCATCTTGCATATTTCAGCTTGATTTATCCCCAGACCGTCAGTCCAAATAGTGTAATTTTAGTCACACATCCAGATCTCATTCTTACTGAAGTTGATTTCAGAGCATCTTAAGTCTTTAGAAATTTCCAGCACTGATTTGCTATATTTTTAGATGTTTCTGTCATCTATGATAACAGAAGCCTCTTAAATGCCCGTTTACAGAAGATTTTTTTCTTGAATGGAACAAACTTCTGAGATTTGTGTTTAAAAAGTAGTATATGTATATTTCATAATTGATCAGTAAGAAGATTTTGCCCTCAACCATTTTTATTCTTTTGGTAAATCCAGAAAATGCTGTGTACAAACTGAGGGCCAATTTCTCTAAGTGCTCCGTAAGCATAAAATTACCACAAAATCAGTGCTTGCCCTTTGGCTAATTGTGTCTGTGAGACTGATGTCAGGACCAAGGCATGCAAATGACAACTTCATCATCCCAGCATGACCACCTGGGCTCAGAGCTCCTTCTGCATCCTCATCCTGTGCCTCCAGATATGTCAGATCTACTTTAAGCCTCACTGTAGGAAGCTTTGCCTGGCAGGTGACCATTTTACCTCCCAGCTTTCCCCTCTGGCAGTGTCACAGGCACCCAAAATGCTGTCATTCAGACCAGAGAGGAGACCAGTCTTTAGTCACCATGGCATGGGCTCATCACAGTGTGACTGGAAAAGTCCCAGTCTGGAGCTAGAGCCCTGAGGAACTATGTTCTTGCTGGGACACAGCACTGTCTAAGCCCAAAAATCTAACAGTAGCCCATGTCCTTCAGTGGTTGAAGCCAAGACCTCTTCATTCATGGAGAACTGGATGGTGTTTGGTGAGAAGCACAGTACTTTTTTCTTTTTTTAATCCAGTTGACATAGTTTTTCTTTTAAGTATACTAGGCCAAGATGTTTTCAAGTTATCCACTTTTCTGTGCTTTTCCAAGCCCTTGACACTTCAGTTATTATCCTTGGTCTACCTCTGTGTGCCAGCATGGTCTGCTCCCTGTGGGAGAAGGAAAACCAGGTGCAGAGAAGCACACCACATGGCCCAGAAATTCTGTGTAATGTAAAACTACCCATAGCTTTCAAGCATGTTGGTATTTTTAAATTCTACCCCTTAGGGAAAAAAAGTATCAAATGACAGTAAAAGTTCAAGGTTACAATTAATAGCTAACTTTTCCTTCATAGATTTCCTACTGTAAAACTAGAAAGTGGTAAAGATATACCAATGCTTCACTAATAGTCCTATTCTAAGAACATGACTAAGCAGATTATCATATGCAGTACAGTGTCCATAAGGCTGTTTCATGATTGCACAGATTGATATGCAAAACAAGCTGTGAATGTTAATAAATATTTTTCCATTAAAAAAAAAATTCTAAACCAAAAAAAGGAAAAATGAATGAATGAATTTCAAATCAAGCTCTGCATTGTTTTTTACTTCAAGCTTCTTACTGTTAAATTAATTACCCTTTTTTTTTTTTTAACTAGAGACAATATCAGGAATTCCAAAGAATTTCAATTTTCTGAATTTTATTCTTACACTTTTTTTTCCAAGCTCTTTCATGTGCCAAGGAAAGAATTATGTTATGCAGAATACCTGTATTTACTTACTGGAAGAATAAAGAAAAAATTAGGATTTAAAAATTGTGTCCCTGTGTAATATGAAATACAGCATTAATACTTGTTGTTTCAGCAAATACCATTTACAAATATGTTATCAGGAATCATTACAATTCTGGTTAATATTTGATATAAAAGAAATCCATCTACTCTAAGCCTTACTACCTATTTTGGGCAGCTCCTGTTTTAGTTTCCATCCTACTCTTTGTTCCTGAGATCACAAAGTATTCCAGAGTGTGAAAACTGGTGAATATCTTAGATGTGAATTTTATGTTCAAATGTTTTGGTATTTTCAATGCTTTTCTAAGCAGTTTGTTGTATTCCTTCTCTCTAATAAGATGTTTGCTTACTAAAGATCCTAAAGTTCATTGATTAAGTTGCTGCTCTGTGAATTTAAGATTTCCTTATGGTGTCTGGCACTTTTTTTCCCCCCCTCAGTAATATATAAAATCTAGAGCTATAAGGGACTGAAAACATCATCTAGTAAATTCTGTTCTAAATACATAAAGGAAAGTAATTTTTTTTTCCTGAGAATTCCTTGGATGGAAAATGGAGTTATTGGCTTGTTTGGAGCCTGGGCTGAAGAGTAAAGGCACATGATTGCATATGGATAGCTCATATGCCATGATGATGTATGCACACTCCCTGTGTTGACTGCTGAGATGATTTTCCTCTTAATCTGGATTTTTGGCACACCTGATGACATGGCAAGCCCAGTGGCTTTGTGGTGTTATGTTGGAACAGGTATCTGACAACTCAGGTAGCAGATACTAGGCTCTTACTGATGCAAATGTATGGAAGTGGATTGGAATTAGATGATCTTTAAGGTCCCTTCCAATCCAAGCTGTGTTTTTAATTTGAACTGATTAGAATAAACCACAGCAAGAATGAATTGGAAGTATTCACACCTCAACCAGGCAACTCAGAGGTGCCCTCATAAACCCATTCTCACATGTAACATACTCTTGAACTTTTTGTTCATTTAATGAACAGGTAAATAACTTTGCTTTGTTAGGAAAAAACCCAAAACCAAATGAGGGGCAGTTGGAGAAGTTGCTTGGTCTCTCTCTCTTTCTTATGAGATGCTCTCCTCTCCCCCCCATCCCCAGCTCCCTCTGCCCTGGCCTTAAATATTGAAAGACCACAATGAGGTCTTCCTGAAGCCTTATTTTCTCCAGGATGTCTTCATAGGAGAGGTTCTCCTGCAGTCTGAGCATTTCTGTGGCCCTCCTCTGGAGCTTCTCTAGCAGATTGATGTCTTCCTCATGCTGGGACCCCAGAGCTGGATGCAGCACTGTGGGTGGGGTCTCACCAGAGCAGAGCAGAGCAGAGCAGAGCAGAGCAGAGCAGAGCAGAGGGGCAGAGTCCCCTCCCTCACCTGCTGCCTGTGGTGCTTTGGATGCAGCCCAGGACACGTTTGGCTCTCTGGGCTGTGAGTGCACATTGCCAGCTCGTGTGTATTTTTCATTTACCAGTATGCCCAAGTACTTCTCCACAGGGCTGCTTTTGAGCCATTCGTTCCACATTCTCTGTTGATCCCAGGGATTTGCCTGACCCAGGTGCAGTGAACAGTCTGTGTAGACTTATTTTATGGCAGCTTTAAGCTCTTCTGCCTAATCTTTTTCCTTATTTCTCTGTGTATTGAAAGAGGATGTATTGAACCAGGCTTTGAACATAACCAAGCTTCTTATACCTTCTGAACTTTATTCCTTTTGGTTTTATTATTGAACAAGATGCTATTTCTTTCTGTTATGGAAGAATGAGACACAATGTTCATGTCTTCCACAACACAGGTTTGTTTTCTTTTCCCATCACTTACCTGCAATTGCTTTGTTCATTGATGTAAGAAAAAAATTGATATTGAGAGAAGTTCAATACCGTGTTAAATCAGTCTAATGAGTTTCTCAGTTGTTCAGATCTGAAAATAGGACTTATTCAATGTATAATTCGCACCAGTGAAGAAATGTATTCTGTTTTACTGTTCTTACTATTATTTCATACGGCTCTTGAGCTATTTTTTACTTTTACAGTGATTCTTCTGCCGTAGTCTCTGTTTTTGCAAGCATGACTTGACATTCTCATTCAAAGATAAAGCGTAGAGAAAAATGACATTTTATATGAAATTCGTATTTTTTTTAATGTGAGATAGTTATTTGTAAAGTACAGAATAAATAGTATGTTGTATGCATATAACTCAGAGATAATTTTCCTGTCTGAAAAATGATCTTTGAGTATAGGTATTAAAACAAATCTCCAGGATAACATATTCTGAGAATTTTGCAAGTCCATTTGTTTAAGATTGTGATTTTTTCTTAGCCCAGCAAGATTAACTATTTATTTTGAGAGACCCAACATAAAACACTGTATAATGTGTTATATAATATAATATAAAATGTTTATAATTGTTTACTATATGCTGATTCATCAAATTTTATTGCTGGGTGGAATGACTTTTATGTGTGGATAGTATTAAATCTGAGTGTTGAGCTGAAACTCGCTGTATTTTTTGAGATACATTACAGTATTGTTTTCAACATCTTTGAGCTGTGTGTTTGTTGTAAATTAAGCAAAACTCTCCTTCCATAAATGCGACTGCACAATCTTAACACCTGTCAACAATGGTAGGAATTACTTGTGAAGGACAGAAAACTACATAAAGTCACATCAAGAAAATATGATGGTCAGGAGCACAGTTTGCTTTGGGGGGATGGGAGTTCAGAGGAGATTTTATTCTAAGCTGTTTTTTTCCAAGTATGTCTGTTCTTTTCAAATACACTTGAAAAGCAGTATTGTAGTAAACAGAGTTAAGGTGTTTGGGTTAAGAGTCATCCCTTTCTCCTTTAGACAAATCCTTGATTGCATTAGGTTTCTTTTGAGTGATTAACTGCAATGTTAGTTAATATAGGTCATTCCTGTAGCCACCTCAAGTAGATGAAGCGGTTTTTAACAGTATTGGATGGAAAATGGTTCCAAAATGTAGTGGTCTATTTTGGTGGGGTTTTTTCATGTTGAAAAACACAAAGTACTTATTAGTATTTATTAGTATTGAAGTGTTTATTAATAAAAAGGGGAATTAAGCTATCTATTGGTAACAGAAATGTATAGCTTTAGAATATTGCTTTATTTTTTTTCCTTTTAGTTCTGAAAATAACATACTAAATTCAAAAAGTGGTGCCCTGCCTCAAGGTTCAAACAAAGACACTTGCCGTAAGTACCTCTGTGCAATACCTCATGTCTCACTACAGGAGAAATGAGATTATCTACAGAAGCAAGATTTTGACATCTAAGTATGTTCAATAAATATTATTTATGGGTATGCTCATTAACTATTATTTATAGTTTTCATAAAATGTTGGCCTTAAATTGTGCATCACAGTCAAAAATTCAGCCTGGAGAAGAAAAGGTTCTGGGGTGATCTTATTGTGGCCTTCCAGTACCTGGAGGGGCTACAAGAGAGCTGGAGAGGGACTTCTTACAAGGGTATGTAGTGATAGAACAAGAGATGATGTCTTTAAACTGAAAGAAGGCAGGTTTAGATCAGATATGAGGAAGAAATTCTTACTGTGAGGGTGGTGAGGCACTGGAACAGGTTACTCAGAGAAGTTGTGGCTGTCCCATCCCTGTTCATTTGGCCAGAGTCTGGCATAGTTTTCTTATGTAATCTCACTCACTTGTGCTGTTTTAACTTTCACATGTATTCTTAATTCTGCTGTCCTGCCTAGAAACCCAGCCAGCAAAGCTTGAATGAAGGTCTGGTTCTGCATTGTCAAAATGTGGTTAGCAGATGAAAAACATACAATGAGAAAGTCAGACTCTGCCAGATTCAGCCCTAAGATTCTTTCTCAGCATAATGCTTTTGTGAAAGCAGTGCAGAAAAGCCCATGTGCCAGTATTTAGGTTTTGCCTATTGCAGAGTATTTCAGACATAGTTGCTCCTCTGAGAGTGATATCCCTTGTTTAAATAGCACTAAATTATACTTTTCCTTCTGGCACGAGTAGACCTTTTTTTAGAGGCTGTACCTCCTTAAGGAATTTTTAACAGTGAGAACTGTCTGTTTTCCCCAGTTTTGTTTCAATGAACAGAATAAGAACACAGGTGATTAGCAAAATGTATTTAAATAATACAGTGTGCAATATTGCAGCACATCTACACAACTGTAACCGTAAATACTGATTGCTGATTACAGGTGTGCCTTAAATACTGATTGCTACAGGAGGCTGCATACAGCATCCTTATATTTAAACTCATGCAACTACTTTATTTTACAACATGTGCTGTTGTATCTAAACATCCACTTAAATTTATTTTCACAGCTGATCAGGCTGGCCTCCTCCATGAGTTCTTCAGTCCGACTGAAAAACTGTTCTTGAAAGGGAAAGGTTCTGCAGCCTTAGATATTCACTTCCTTCCCTTTCATCAGGAAAAACGTTACTGCACTGTCATTCTGGTTAATGAAAAGGTAAGAATAGAATGTGTGTTCTGTGTTTATCATGTCAGGTAAGAATCAGGACGTTTGCCAGTTATGTGTATTGAATAGGGTAAATGAGAGCAGTGCTGTGGAAGGGGATCAAGGGCAGCTTGAACCTGAGTCAGCAGAGCCCTGGCAGCCAGGAGGGCCAAGCATGTCCTGAGGGGCTTCAGGCACAGCATCACCAGCTGGGCAAGGGAGGGGATTGTCCTGCTCTGCTCTGCACTGGGGCGGCCTCACCTCGAGTGCTGGGGGCAGCTTTGGGTGCCACAACATAAAAAAAGAAACTAAGCCATTAGAGAGCTGCAGCAGGAGGCCATGAGGATGGTGAAGGGCCTTGAGGGGAGTCCGTGTGAGGAGTGGCTGAGGTCTCTTGGTCTGTTCAGCCTGGAGAAGAGGAGACTGAGGGGGGATCTCACTGCAGTTACAACTTCCTGGTGAGGGGCAGAGGAGGGGCAGGCACTGATCTCTGTGGTGACAGTGACAGGATCTGAGGGAATGGCTTGAAGTTGTGTCAGGGGAGGTTTAGGTTGGATCTTAGAAAAAGGTTCTTCACCCAGAGAGTGTTTGGGCACTGGAGCAGGCTCCCCAGGGCAGTGGTCATAGCTCCAAGCCTGACAGAGCTCAAGAAGTGTTTGGACAATGCTCTGAGGAACATGGGGCAACTCTTGGGGATGGTCCTGTGCAGGGCCAAGAGTTGAACTTCAAGGGTCCTAGTGGGTCCCTTCCAACTCAGCATATTCTATGATTCTATGAAGATACAAATTAATTATATACATATTTTAAGGTGATGTCTTTGCATGCATGTGTAATTATAAAGACGTGATCTATGTGCTGGTGTTTGGAAATGAAACTCTTTGTCTTTATTTTTTTCCATGAAAACATAGTATTTCTATAATTCATGGAGGACAAGTGGCTTAAAAAGTTGGTTGGAGATTTACATTAGATTACAGGCTTCAGCTAAGAAATTTAAACCAAAGTTTACTGTCCTTTAATCTCCACATAATTAGAATTATACGAAATGCTGCAGGCAACTTTTCACTTTTAAATAATTAAATAATGAAAATTAATACTGCAAGGAATGTTATTTTGGTGGCTTTTCTAGGCATCTGAACTTCGGAAAAGAAATTTAAATAATTTGTCTTGATGTGGGCACAAGAATACTGCATAGGCAGGGAATGGATAAAGACTTTACTGTTCTCTACTTCTCCATGTATTTATCACTGTATTTAGGGTATGGTGTCAAAATAGAATAATAATTTTCCTTACTGTCTCTTTTCAAATTTTTTTGTCAGAGTTCCATTCAGAAAAGACTGTACATGAGTACTGGCTCCACAACCTTTCAGTCTGTCTTGACTCATGTAGCCTGGGTTTTGCCATATATACTTAATTGAAATTCAATTAAATTACCAAGATCTGATTTTGATCAAATTTCCGAATTTAAAACCTTGCAATCCAGCTTTTTGATGTTCCTGTAATCCTTTATCTCAGTAGTCACAATCTTATTTCTGTGTCTTTAGTCCATCTCTTCACCTCTTTAACCTATCTACTGTGTTTTGTCTCTGGCTGTCAATGTTTTTCAAATTCCTGTTGTTTTTCTAATCTTCTTTTATGTGTGGCCAATCTCAAGGCTTGCATTTGGCTTCTTACTTTCATAACACTGCCTCTGTGTTTCAGCTTTCCCTCTGTGCAATTACATGCCTCTGCCTTTCTCTCTGCCATGTTTTGATGATTTGTAACAATGCATCTAAAACGAAATCACTTTTTCTTTCTCACCTGCACGTTCTCAGCTTCCATACTTTTCCCTTCTACAGAACATGGAGCTTCTGCTAGTGTCTGGTGTTTGTATGTTTGATGGGATTTTTTATTGTTTAAACATGACTTTGGCTATGCCACCTGGCCAGCTTAATTTTTTTATCTTGTTCATAAAGGAAAATAAGACTAATACAATGATGCCCAAGCCTATCTTTCTGACTCTGTCCAGTATTTGAAAATACTGGCCATTTTTAAAAGAAAACAAACTATGTGGCTGGATGTCTTAAAGCGTGTACAGTTATTTTGATTTTCTTGAAAATTAGCAGGGATAGAAGAGGGATTTTCTGTATTCTGAAAATACACTGAAATAGTGAGCTCATGCCTTTTTGACACCAGGGAATCCCCCACAAAGAGAATGTATGAATGTCCTTGTGTCAGAGGTTAGCAATCTTTGTGGATGGTTCCGTGGAAAATCAATCCAGTGCTCAGCATCATTCAAAGAGAGAAATTAATTAGGGAAGAAATACACATCAACAGCAGTACATTCATAAAGAATTTTGGGTCCATCAGTTTCATTCAATGAAATACCTAGATGCAATCTTTAGACAGGGAAGAACCTGGCCTACTGCTGTCTAGGAGCAAATCTGAGAAGAATCTCCTTTTACCTGTTATGATTTTATACCCTTTTAATCTCTGCTATTGACAATTTTCCTGTTTGTTGTTTCTTTATTAGAAGCAGAAGTATACACCCTGGCTGAGAAGAGTAGGCTCATGCTACATAAAGAATAGAGCCTAAAGCTAAATAATATAGTGAAGAGAAGGGAAACTGAGACATGTTAAGGAAAGAATGTTAATCTAAAAGATGTGGTCAGAGCTGTAGGATGGTCATACTTCAGGTGGAAAAGGAAAGGTGTATTTCTGACAGCCCCAGTGTTGCCTCCAGTGGTGATGTAGAAATAAATTTAGACACCTAGCTACTGGTCACTGTTCTTAATAAAGATTTAGTTGACTTTTTCACAGTAGGAAGCATTAATGCCTCAGAGAAGCTGCTGTTAAGTCCTGTATGGTAACTTTTTCTGAAACACCTGGTCCTTCCAACTTAGCTGAGTAGATGTGATGCATTTAAAGGCTCCTCAAAGTGCAAAATTTTTGATATGCAGAACCTCAGGTTAGAAAAATTAGCTCCACCTACATAATTGCATAATTTGTGAGGAATTCTATTAAATCTCCTAGGGAAAGATGAAACTGCAAGATAGCTAACATGATTTTAGAGCTGTACAGTAATGGCACAGGAAGAATTTGGCTTTCTTAAATATTGTATATATGGCTGCAATATTTCAGTCATACCATTATCTAACTGACAAAGAAGTGCAGCCACCATGCTGTATGATGATCAAATTACTTTACACAATGACGAGTCTTGTATCATTCAAATACGGACTTGTGCTATATATAAAATCTAATAAATAATTTAATTTAGCATTTCTGTGATTTCTTCCTACCTACCTTTCCTACCCTTTTTGACAAACAGACCAAAATAGTAATCAGAGTAGGTCTGCTCCTTCATTACTATCAATGAAAAAGGTACTGAGATTTAAATCACTAGGCTTGAATCTGATTAGGAATCCTATCTGTCACTGCAGCAGCTCTATATCTGTAATAACAGCAAGAGGATAAACTGATTCAAAGTTTTTTGATTCTGGCTTCCTCAAGGATGTTCCTTATTTTGAAATAAAATTTATGTTAACTTTTATAAGGTTTGAAATGATAGTACAAGCCATTTATAACATTCCTCACGGATTTGTTTCAATATTTCATTGTTTTTTAGGAAAAATTGAAATGGCCTTTTTTCAGATTTTTAACATAGATCTTTTCATAGATGTTATTACATATTGTTAAATATAACTGGGTTGCTTTTTAAAATATATCTTTGTTTCTGGGAGCTAATTTAAGTGTGAACAACATCGAATTTTTAATGATAATAATATATTAAATCATAGTTTAAGAGTGCTAGTCCAGACTTTTACAGCTAAATGTCTAATATAAAATTAAATTTTTTATTGAGAGAACACTTTGCTATCTGTTTCTCTTACTTACTGGCTTTCATGAGCAACTGGAAATTCGTAGTAGCTCTTCATTCTTTTGAAATATCAGTTAGCTGAGGGATTGGATAAATAGTTCAACAGCTCCTTTATTAAGTATTTTCATTAACAGTAAACCCTACACAGTGTTGATGCTGTCCTGTGGCAGCTGATGGAAAATGGAAGTATAAACCATTAAAACCATGGGTATATGAGCTAAACTCTCAAAGTACACTGAAATACCCATTCTGTTCCAAAGCATCAGGAGAAAAGCTCAGCAGAAGGAAAACAGGATTTGCATTCTGTGGAGGTCAAAACCCCAGAATTCTTTAAAGCAAAGAGGAAATTGGGGAAGTTTGTTCCTTCCTATAAGCATATTGATGTCAGCAAGGACAGGAAAAGTAACTGATAGCAGAATGGCATCCCAGCAACCAGCACCTTCATAAAATTAGTTGTATGTGCTGTGAGCTTGTTAAGGGCCCTTATGGAGCCAAATCACTGTGTCAAACAGGAATAATTCCTGTTTAAATTGGTTCCCAGGAGTGGCTGTTTGTGTGTGCGAAACCAATTTTGCTGCAGGGTTCTTTAATCCTTCTCAAGGAAGATTTGTGTGAGCTCTTGAATCAAGGAAAGGGAGAAAATGCCATCAAAGTTGAATAGCTTTCCTTCTGCTGGTTCAGAAATACAATTGCAGTGTTTTCAGCCTTAACATAAATATCTGATGAAACTAAAAATGAAGGCAAAGGAAAAAACAGGGTTTTCTTTTGTTATTGAGCAGTATTAAAAGGAAAAAATTGTATTGGTTGGCAGATGCACTACATTATAGAACTAAATTATTTCCTTCATATCTGGAATGAAGAATAAAAGACAGAATACATGTTTTTAGGGCAGAGTTTTACAGAATATGGTTTATGGAAATAAAGAGAGACTGACAGTGCAAATTATATTGGTTGTTGTGGAAGCATTTAATTCTTTATCTTGCAATCAGTAGAAGCTACAATTGTCTGAAAAAAAAATTGTGGTAAAGACAAAGAAGTTATCAAAGCAATATTGATATATATGTTAAATCTCCTACCTAGTTCAGATAGATAAATGGTACCTAATTTATATATCTTTTTAGTTTGAGCCGTTCTGATTGTGGACTTTCTAATTTGGAATACTTTCAGTAAGTTTTCTTTTCCTCAAAAATACTTTTCTGTCTTTCATTTACACCTTATTCTTTTCATTCCACCTATAATTCAAAGTGTTATTTCTCTGCTAGTTAATTTATCCTTTCCTCTGTGAAAAATGACTATCTTTCTTTGTACTAGGTCATGTTTATATTTACTTTCAAGCTTCTGTAGATTTTCCATTTTCTAATGAAATAATTAGGATTTATTAAATTTATTTCTTTTTAAAGGAGAATTTATATATGATGCTAACCTGCCTTGACTTCTTCTCTTTTTTTGCTTTCTAGAGAAATATTTCTGGCTCAAAACTATTGTAAATATTTAAAAAAAAAAAATCTAAATGGTGAAGAGCAATGAAGGTTGCTCAAGAGCATATTTAAATTAGAAGTAACTGTAGCACATAGTAAGAATTCACATTTTTTGCTATATTTAAGGGTCAGGGTACCCTTATTCAGTTAAATTGTATGAGGAGTTTGAAAGGATTCCACTTTTTGAAATTTCTTGACTTTTCAGATTTAATATTATCAATTAAAGTTACTTTGTTATCTCAGAATGGCTTGAAATAATAATTTTCTTCTATTTAGGCATAGTTTAAAAAAACAGCTCTCCTGAATATGTGAATTATTGCACGGGTCAGATCTTCGGTGTTACTAGGATATCTTTGCTTTCACTTTTGATATCTTGCCTTCTGTTCTGCATGAGTTGATTTCTGAGGTGTGTGGATGTGTGTCCTTGTGTTGCAGATTGGAGACTTTGTATACCTGATCGAGGGAATAGGTGATTTACCTTTGCCTTCAGAATTGCCTGCATTGGATAGTCCAAATGTTTTGTGTGCTACCGATACCCCAGAAGGTACAGTGAACAGAAGGGAGAAGAGTAAAATAGAGCACTTTTTTTTTTGTAAATGTTCTTTTATTTCCATGCATTTTTCTTAAAATTAATTAAGTACATGTGGTAAAAAAAGTTGTTTGTAGTGAAGTGTAAAAAATATATTGTAATTTAAATATGCAATATTTCTTCTAATGTTTTCCAGTCCATTCTCTTCAGAGCAACAGCTGGTTGTTGGTGATCTTCATCTTTCTTCTATTGTTTTCAATATGGTGTACATAAAGACTTTTTCATAATTTTTCTAATTTTCTTCTTCTGGATATAGGTTGCTAGCCAGATGAACCAGGACAAGTCATTTTTATCTGGAATTTTTCTAGTTTTAAAACACATGAGTTTTGTGTGCAGTGATGTGATTTGACAGATATGCCAATGCTTTTGTCTTCAAACAGACTGGGATAAACTCTTGTCAATCCTATTTCAGAAACAGTGTAGCTGCTACTTGAAATAATTTCTGGTGGTTTCTTTAAGAGGGGATCTAACATCATCTAGAGGGGTAAAACCATGGCTGTGTTGTGTAGGTAGGACAAAGATTTTGGTAAACTTTTAATACAGTGATAATAGTAGCAATGCTGAAGTCTGGGGTTTTTTTTATTAGCTAATTATTAGCTATTTCTTAGCTTTATTAGCTAAATTTTGGGTTGGATTTCAGTCTGCTAATTTTTGCTTCCCTATTGTGTTGAAAAATAAAGTATTATATGTAATAAATGGCATGTACTGGATTAATAGCATGGAACTAAATATAGGAGGAATTTTGTATTCTGACATTTTTTTGGAGATTAGAAATTTTAAATACTCTCTGAAGTTCCACCAGCATCTGACAAATGTGGTGTGTGGTTTTGTTTTTGTTTTGCTCTTTCATTTGTTTGGGTTTCTTAACAGATGCAAGGACAGCACAGCCAGTTTTATATTTGAAATGTGGACTTGGTCAGACTCTGGAGGAAAATCTGAGGATTCCATTGATCAATGAGTCAAGAGAGAGAGCCCTGGCTCTCGCTGCACAGCAGCAGATGTCTGCTATTGAGTATGAAAGGAGATTGATGACTGGGACTCTGCAGAGCAGCAGTGTTCGAGTTGCAACTGCATTATTGGGGCTGTCCAGAGTAGAGGTGAGAAACGCACTTACCTGGTGCTGCAATTAAATTTAGTTGTCCTTGATTTGTAGGACTGATTTGTTTTTATATTTCAGGAGATTGTGTGAAGTTATTTTTTTTTCACACATCTGTAACCTGACAGTTACTAATCCCAATTCCCCTCATACATTGCAATGTTTTACATGTTCATTCTGAAGCTACTTTGCCACCCTGTGCTATTATGATGTCCTTCCTTCAACAAAACTTGGTTGCAGTTAGGAAAAGCACTAACATTTTACTTTACTTCTGAAGTATACCTGTCGATTAAAAAAGCTTTCATATTCTATGTAATAGGTGTCTGTGTTAGTATCCTTCATGATGCATATTGTTGTAAGAAATGGGATTTTTTTTTTTTTTCAAACCAATAGACTTTGAGAATAAATGAAGAAGCAGGACAGACTTTTCCTTGTCTTGCAATCAATGCAAAATAGTTTTGGAATACCACAAATTTTTCTATTAAGGCATAGCTCCCCTCTTATGTATCATTCCAACCTATATATATTTTCCCAAGATTTCAACATCTAGAAACAAAAAGTCCTCCAAGGTAGTCCATTAAACAATCAGTTATTACTTGTGAATAAATCTGTAATAGTAATATTGCCAAATAAACAAGGCTTTTTCTTATGAAGAATTCAAGTATAGCCGTCTGTGGATGATAGCCACACTCTGGGTTTTAGTTTCCCTTGTGCTCTGATGGTACCTGGCCTCAGACCAGTTGCTGGACAGCAGTGTTATTCCAGCTTTCCAGTTAGACGGTTCCCTGAGTATGGTTCCCAGTGTTAAGAGGAAAAAAAAATTTCCCTTGTGATTTGATGTTGCTAAATTTATGCCTTTTGTTTGAAACTTAATATAAAACAAATAAAATGAGGGAATGTTACATCATAGCTTTAATCTGTTGTGTATTTGCAGTGGAACAACAATTGTAATTGTGTAGTCTAGACTCAAGTAGTTTCCTTTGGGATTATAGCTAATCCACTGCTGTGGTAACATTTTATTGACTTTTCATAATTAAAGTCCCTTAATATCACAGTCACTTGGCAAATACTTGATGAAAAGTCTAACTGCTCTGAAGTTGTAGACTAGATCAAGAGAGAACATAATAGGAACACTCCTTGCACCACTAGACATGCTAAGATGCAGTGTGAGTTCTAAAACTACATGTATTGTGGAAGAGTGGAGCATAATTGGCCTAATTATGTTATAAAACACGTAACAGTGGATATTAGCGCTGAATAAATTATCATGTGAGAAATAAAACTAATGTGCAGAAGGAAGTATTTTGTTCCATGTACAGGAAGTCTTATATTTGCTTGTGACAAATAAACTCTTTGCTAGCATAGCAAAGATTTTACACATTAAAAATATCTCAGTATCCACTATGCAGAGTAACTTATGAAACATATTCCTATTAACTTTTTGTAATAAGTTTGTGCCAACTATCTGTTTAAAAGTGACAGCATAGAAATTCTGGTGGCATTAACTGGAGAAACCTTTTTTGAAGGGGGTTGGTGTTCTGCAGTGAAAACTGTAGCTGAAGTACGGTTTTAGGTGGTCTGAATTCTCCCCTTTCCTCACAAAAAAAGGGCAAAAAAGGAAAAAAGCCCATCTACAGCTCCCATGGTTCAATGAATTATTTAGGCTCGTGAAATCCTTTGGGACACGTTGTAGGTTAAATCCAGACTCTCTGAAAATCTGTTATTCTCTTGGATTTCTATTCCACCTTTCTACTTGCTTCCTGCAGGTATAATCATGTTAGACATAATCATGGACAGAAGGGAAAACACCCTTACATTAGTACTACTTGGTCCATTTTTTACCTGTCAAATTGAAGAGTAAATAACTAAATAATTGCATGATTTCCAGTCTCTCTAAACTGTACTTTTTTGTCATGTTTACTTAAGTCACCTAGAAAACAGTAATAAGTGTGGGCTGTGTTTTTGGAGTCAAACTGGATATGCATAATCAGTAACTAGTGCTATAATATTTTACTCGACCCATCTATATGTATGGGTAAAAGTCCTAGCTACTTTTGTACTATGTTTTTACTGTTTCTTTTCCTTGCTGTAAGGAACAAAGATCTGTTTTGATTGCTTAAATGATTAGAATTAGTAAAACAAATAATGACTTTTTTATCTTTTTCCCATAAAACTGTGTTATTTTCTTACGTCCTAAGTGTTTCTTTAATTCTTCCTGAAACATTTTCAGGTAGTAGTAAAGATAATATAGGATGGAGCTCTCAGACACTGTTAAGGTTGGGTCTGGCATTGTTGTAAATAATTAACAAAGGCTGTTTTGTGAATAATTTGTAATGATGAATAAGAGAAAGCTGAAAGTGGGAAGTTTAGGTGAACATAGATAACAAGGGAAGGAAGAGAGTATTGGAAAAAAGATGAGAGACTGTGGAAGAACATGTTTAGACTGAAGTTGCTAATTGTAGTAAGTAGAGGAAAGTGAAGAAAAGAAAGAAAGAAATAACAATAATGAGAATTCATTCACTTGGGGCTGTGAGGGGAAGGATGCTGCAGTCAGTGAAGTGAGATTCAAAATAACATGCTTCGTTTTAGACCCAGTTGCTAGATACCTGACTTCTTCTTCATAGTCATAGATGCTAATAATCTCCTTGTATAACTAGAAGTTATGATAGGAAAAGTCCTGTTCCACAAGAATCCCAGAGCTAAAGCTCTCACTTCCCACTGTGTCCAGATGTGCCCTCATTGTTAAGCTGTAAATAGTATTTACTTAGGTTCCATTTTGCTTCCTCACAAGCACACGTCTCATCTGACTATGGACACCACATTTACCACATTCCAGCTGTTAGGACATTGTGCATTTCCTTTCTATCCTGATTTCTGTGTGACTGAGAAACATGGAGTGCTTTTATCTTAGTACACCATAGTGGTGTTGATGAGTTTTAGTTTTGATCAAGGCAAAATGAGCAGGGACCTTGTGCACTTGGGGCTGTGGCTTCTGCTGTTCAACTGATGTGACAAAGTCCCATCCTACAGCTATCCAGATTGGATCTTCAAAGTTTGGGCTCTTCATTGGCCCCCAGGGATCAAGAAGGATTTTTTGTATTCTTCTGTATGATTATGGAAATTTGTAAGCTCAGTGTAAAGAATTTGCTTTTTTTAAAAACTGATGTGGGGATTTTTGAGGAAGAGTAATGGTGTCCTTGAGCAGAGAAGGTACTGGAAATAAAGCATTGCATTAGGTTTGCATTAGTTTGAACGGGAATGAACTTTTCACTAGAGGACCTGTGGTCAGGTTTCAATTTGCTGAATTTACAAGTGAGACCAATGTCTTTTATATTACATCACTTATCTTTTGATATGGGATTAGGGGGATTGGCAAACACGATTGATCACAGGGGTTCTGAGACACCGAGATAATAAATTTCTTTATTCATGAGGAACAGTTTTAGAAGTTAATTTCTGGAAGGAAGAAATGGTGCTAAATTAGGATTTGAAGAACAGTAATATGCAAGGAAAGAGAGAGGTGCCTCAGCACCCTGTAACAGAATCTGCCACCCTTCACACATAGAGAGTGCAGATGGTACGTCTAAGAAGCTGCCTTGGAAAATCAAACAGTCCTTGAAAAATATGCAGTTTAATTCTGATGCTTTATATACCCTCCATTCATTTTTCAAAAAATTATTCTTAAAAAGTAATTAATCCTGGGAACTGAATGCAAATACTATTCTTAGCTGGTAATAAGACTTTCACACTTGGAATATCATGAACCATCAGGCTGATGAAGTAGAAGTGCTTGGAATCTGTATTTTTGTAACAGAGTGGCCTTAGATCTGCATTGATCATGAGAGTTAAAAAGTATTAAATTCTATTTAACTCTCACTTCCCACAAAAATATTAAAAATTGGAGCAGTTACAGCATTCATCTGAACTGTGTTGACGTTTTCACTTGGAAATATTAGCCTACGAGGCAGCAAAGTTTAGTCTTGTGTATGTTTGCAGAATTTTCTTTTCCAACTAGATCTTTCATTAGAAAATATTTTCATTCTCTACTTCTTTACAAGATTCCAGGAAATATTTGAAATATTCATAGACTATGTAATACTAACCAACTGGGTTTTTTTCCTAACATATATTTTAAAATGAGATAACATGAACAAGTGTAAGTATTTCAGTGATTTTTTAAATCATAAGACATTTCTTCAAGATAATTATAATTTAAATGTGTTCAGTGCTCCAGGAAAGGTCATCTTACAATTATTTTTTCAATTAATATTTAACAAAGCTGCGTAATCATGTTGGATTTTTATTTCAGTGTTGGAAAATAATCTAGTTACGAAAGTCATGTGTAGGTATAAATTTATATTTGATTATGCAGAAGATCAAATCAAATTTAAACTGGTAAATGTATGTAATTCTTTTGGTTAGAAACTTCCCATTTTAAGTGAGAATGAATTTTTTTTCCCACTGCAAAGTCTTCTGGCATTTCATTCCTATCAGAGAGAAGTGGAACTTGCAATTAATATGGCAATTGCATTATTTGCATCTTTGATTTTTTTATTCATTTTATGTGTGTGTATGAGAGAGTAATGTGGGAGTTCAGTCTTGTATGATAGAAATTAATAAATAGTGAGCTTAGCTTTTCAACTCACATAACAATTTTTCCTGTTCCCTCTGTAAATTATATTTGCACCATAGAAGTTGTGCAAATACAGTAATACAAGAACTATCCTAACAATTTGGTTTGATGTGAATTTCTTTAGTCAAATACATCTGCCCAGTTGCTCTTCATAGAACAAGAATTTTGAATAATTACCTGTTTCTATATTTATTGTGCCAAAAAACCTATATTAACAGCTAAATCTTAACAGGTCCCCAAAGTCCATATGTACTTTGTATTTAACATTATATTGATGCTATGGATAGATAGATTAATGGTCAAAACAAAGCAATGTCAGAGGGTAGATCTGCTTTCTAAAACCAGCAAGGGAATATGAAATTTGTATTAAAACAGGCAAAAAAAAACCCAAACCAAAAAAACCCCACCACCAACCCAAAGCAGAACCCAAGCCTACTTGATTTAAATAGTAATTTGACCATTTTACACCTAATGGCAATCTTTAAGAAAAATTGATTTTCCTTTTAAGTTGAGTTTTTGAACTCACACAATGGATTTGCATTCCTTGGTCCAGTGACGTATGTACTGTGATACCTGCTGTCCTGGCAGTATTTTAAAGCAACGGAGTTTGGGGATCAACCAGTTTTCTTAGCAAAACAGGAATATTTCTGTATTTATCTCCGCCCTAGATTTGCTTCAAGATAGCTCACAACAGTCATTAATTCAAAGTCTTGTCTGTAAAAAAGACATTACTAGGTTTTAAATTTGTTCAACTTACAATTACTCTTGAGCATTGCAATTATAGTGTGTTATTGGATTGAAAATGGCAATTTTGAGCAAGTAGTGTATTAAATCATTGCAGTATTTTTGTATTTTTATCCTACAGGAGTCAAATTAAGTTCATTAAGAGGTTCAGATGCCTCTATTGAGCTTGCCTTAATATACTTTGCTAATCCTTTACTAATATGTTTCATGCTGTTGATTAGCAATGCTTTTTACCAAGAAGAAGAGCTTATGTGTCCCTAGAATTGATCCTAAATGCCCTAATTTCTAAAATACATTATCAACATTGAAATATCAGTTAACTCAGCTAATAGTTATCCCTTGCCAAATAGCAAAATAATTTTTCTTCTTCATGCTTCTTATTACTCAGAAACTTTATGAAGTAGGAAAAGAAGCATGTTTATACAACTGATACAAAATATTTTTTTATGGTTTTTTTTCCCCCTTTTCTTGCCTTTCCTGCGTACGCATAAAGGCTAGCAGAGCTTTTTTCTGGTTAGGATGTGGTTTTACTGTAAATTTAAAAATGCATTTTTCTTAAACAAATGTTTCAGATGCATGATGTCTAAAAATATTTTACAAGACAGTTTTTATTTGGAAGGATCACTCAAAATTGCTATGTAAGTTGCTTAATTGACAATTCAATTTTAGAATTAAGCCTATATAGTTTTGCATTTCTTAACTTGAAAATTTTATATAATTGTTCAGATTTATACATTATTGCTTCACTTGCAGAGATGTGCACTTCTGAAACCTCGTAAGCACCCCCCAGAGCTGAAGTACGTGGATTACAATGTAGAAGTGAGCATGAAAAAATTCTTTGAGGTTCCTAAGAAATTCTCTATTCCAGTGGTAGCTTCAGCCAGAGTTAATTTGGACGCTTCATCAGACAAATACCCTTCATTGCAGAAAACAGGTAATAGTCTTAAAGGTGATGAATTTGACTGTATTCTTTTGCCAAGATTATCTTTATTTTTAAGATTTTCCTGAGTAGATCCAGAAAACGATCTTTCTCTCCTTTCTACTATTGATCAACTCTGCCTTTCTTGACACTACCCAAGTTTTAAATATTAGGTCAATCCAGTGCTTTCCGCTTGCCATTGGTTTATTGGTTTTCTCAAAGGCACACAAGCACAGGAGACTTGCTCTAAAAGACAAATTAATTTGGCCTGTTTATCTGGCAGATCCTGAATTTGTCCTTCCTTCCCATTTCTCCCTTCCACTTCTCATCCAGCACTGATCTGTGTTCAAATTGTACCACTCATACCACATCTCTTTTCTTGTTTGCCCTCCTCAGTCAGCCAGAGGGATATTTCAGCTAACGGTGTCCCTCATCAATGAGCAGTTGTGCATTAGCTTTCAGAGTGATCTTGCCATCTTTGGTCACTCTCTTGTCTCTAATTTTTCTAGTATCTTAGATTTTATACTGAAATCTTGTTGAGTTTTGAAAATGCTTTATTTGAACCTATAAAGCACTCTAGGTTGCATTTCTTAAAAAAACCTCACAAACTTGAGCTGTTGAGAGAGCTGAAGTGTTTAGCCTGGAGAAAAGGAATGCCAGGGGGGAACTTCATTCAAATTTAGCAGAAACTTGAATTATGCACAGTCCATTTCTAGTTTTATTTCATTAGTTCTTTTCTTAATCAATAGAATCCTTCTGCATATTCCTGCAGTTCACTTCTCCAAGTGTCACTGGAATCAGTCATGCACTTTCATGGTGTTTGTTTTGATGCTTGATGTAGATCTTGTGGTTTTTGTTTCTTTAATGGAATAAAAAAAAAAAGAATTTATTTTTTTCTGAGAAGTCTTTGTTACAGATACTTTAATTGAAATAGAATGCAACTGCTATAAAACACTTTAGGGTGTGTTTTTAGGATGATGGCAACAATAGTTATGGCAGGATTAGAAGCAAGATTGGTGAGGACGACAGGGCGAGCAGTCAGTAGAAGTTGTAGAATAGATGTAACACCGGTGGAAGGCCGAAACATTTCACGTGTGGCAGGATATTTAAATCCTAGTCGAAACTCTTTTGTTGTCAAGTTAAAAATAACGTGTGTATGTTTGTAATAATTAGTGTAGAGGTGAACTAAAAAAAGTCAATGGCTTTGTTGAGTGTTGTAGGAGATTCTTTGGATTGCACTGTGGAAGAGGAGAATGACAGCTGGGGGAAACAGAACAAAATCTGTACACATGGATCTGATGTCCTAACAGGATCTCAACCATGATCTCATAACAAAGCTTGTTAACTGACCAGTTGGCAGATCACTGTTGCTTAGCAACTCCTCAAATTATTTTAAAAGTTGACATGTTAATGAATATATCTGAAAAATTTGGAATATTAATTGCATTGCATTCACTACAAAAATGTAGTGAATGAACTACATTATAGTAAGGAATGTAGTAAATAAACTACATTACAGTAAGGAAGTAGTTATCTTACTCCTAGTTCATGCTGCTTCTTTATTCATCAAAGGATATTAAACAAATACTTGAAAGAGGAGAGTAATTAATGTAAAGTCAGAAATTAGATCATACAGCAGTGTACACAATATTTTTGATATATATATTTTTTTTTCTAGGATGGTTAATAGTTACATGAGGAAGTAGAAATGTCAAAATGATGCTTTTGTTGTGAATTCAGAGCGGTGGTGAGGTAAAGAACATCCAGAAAGGCAAGCTGAGCTAACCAGCTGATAGCATGAAAACAAAGATGTGTTCAGTAGAAAGACAGTGCCAGCTGATTCAGTGTATTTATTGTACTAATGAGGAAACACAGGAGGATTTACAGGCTCTTAGAAAGCCTACTATTGTGACAGAAGTCCCCAGCTGGTGTTCCTGTGGACAGAGGCAAACCATTGGTCTCATCTGAAAATGTTGACATCATTGGCTGAGAAAGCAGCAGTATTTAAGCCGCGGTGGTAGCTTCCCTCAGGGTGGGAGTAGCTGGTTCTCTGAAGAAATTACATAGTGCTTATATTTGTGAAGAAAAACAAAGGTGGAAGCAAGCTGACTAAAATCAATCTTTGAATCAGAATTTCTTAGATTGCAGTAGCAGGAAGTGTGCAACCAATATTTTAAGAACTCTGCCAACAGGGAATTAGAAGGTAAAAATCAATGCCACTCAAAACATTTTCTTGTAAAATAGATCTCATTAAATGACCTTATTACATTTTTGGCAGTATTACAGATCAAACAGATCAAAAGAGTACAATACATTTGCCTTCCTTCAAGTGTGATATCTTGATCAAAGCCCATACCACATACTTGCATAGATCTAAAATAATCCCTGATTGAAAACCTTTAGCAAGTGTTGTTAATTCATTATTGGAGAGTCATCACAAAGGAAGTCCTTAGGAACCAGCAGTTATTGCACAACGTTAACTGCATTTCAGTAATTTGGAAGATTATACAAGGACTTTGTTGAGTTAGAAATGGCACAGATTTTGTGAAAGAAGTTAGTTGGAACAGTTACATAGTTATAAACTGTGAATTTTAGTGCAACCGAACATGTAATAGTGTATGTGGAACAGCATCTGCATGCTAAACCAATTGGTGTGGAAGGAGATCGTGTCACACACCATGGTGGTTGTTCACCGTTGTCTCAAATAGGATCTTTAGAGCTTTAGTTACCCTGTATCATCAGAAATAGCCTAGGAAATAATTCAACCCTCACATATAGGTCAGGAGAAAGGTAATTGACAGTAAAACTGCAATGCTTTACAAACCAAAGAATGGTAGATTGAACATTTAGAAAGTCATGTAAGGCATAATTGAAAAATGTTGCAACATTGAAATATGTTGCTTTTTGCTTTGAGGTGTGTTATGAAAGAATGAAAGGGATAAAATGTCAAGTGGAATTAAAATAATGGCTCCAGATTTTAGCAACACAGAAGTAGCATCCAAAACAAGTTTCTTCTAAAGGCAAAAACACAAGAAACTTTGAATAGAGAGGTTTCGTGACTCACAGTTGTAACTTGAGTTGTAATTGTACTTGCCATTGTCACTGACTTTGGACTGCATGTATATGTTTATAATCCCTATAATTATTTAAGATTTCCTGCCATGCACTCGTATTTTACAAACTGTATCTGTATAAGTGAGCATTCTCTTCCTGCAGGTAAGGACCATGTTTGGTAAGTCAGAGCTATTATATTATCTCTGTTGAATAGATTTTGTAAGCTTTTTTTCTGCTGTATATATGCTGGTCCTGTCCAGCAGCACAACACCCACTATGGCTGGGAAAGAAGGAAATGGCTGTGGATTTTGGAGTAGGTGAAAACCAGTACAAAAGTCAGTGCTGTTTGTCTTTTCAGCAATTAATGAAAGATCAGCTTTAACTAAGTTTTAACTAAGCAGAACAAATTCTTAGGCAGTTGGGTTTATTTGAACAACATGGATTTTATGCTAAATAATGTTATGTATCAAAGATGAAATAACATAGGTAGAAAGGGGAGGAAGGGCTCTGTTTTGCAGTGATGTCTCCCAAAATATTTGAGAAATCTGCAAAGAAGCAGAGTACCTATCTCACAGTGTGAACTAAAGCTGTCAGCCTTACTTCCCACTCTGTGTTTTTCTGACATCAGCCTGCTTGTTCTTTCATCAAAGGATTTGTTGTAAAATTTTGAAAAAACAGGATCCTTGAATGCGTAACTGAAAAAATACAGTGCAGGTGTTGAAAAGTTCTAGTATTGTATTATGAAGGCGAACATAATACTGGAAAAGCACATCCAGTTCTTGTTCCACACTTTAGACGGAAGGTTGCAAATGAGGAAGAATTCAGCCAAGTTCTATAGTAATTTTCAAGGTCTTGAAAGACTGAATACCTTGCTGTGCCCGTGATCTCTGAGGGAAAGGGGTTCCTTTCAGGTTACCTGTAATTATTTAAAAAGAGAAAATATGTCTGACTGTAAAGACTGTTAAGTGATCTATGCAGAAAGCACAGCACTTTCTACCTAAGACAGAGATTTGTAATGAAACAATCTATGATACCTGTAAAATTATGTGAATGAGAGGTTTATCAAATATGAACAAACTCAAGAGGAACAAAAACCTTTCTACCACTCAGTCTTTTAAAACAGAAAGTGGAAGCTTTTCTAAGATACACAGTTTTGCTCCAACTGTCAGGTTAGGCCTTAATATAAGAGTTAGTTGGTGAAATTCTAATGCTAAGATAAACATCCAATAATATCTGTTTTGGTATTAAATAAGGATTTATCCCAGAATTAGGACATTCTGGAATTTTCTGGAGTAGGCTATGACTTTATATATTGTAACATGACACTGACAATTGCTTTGAGTAATGGAAAGATAAAAGTTCCTGAGATAGAGCACCTCACAGAGCTGCCTATGACAGTTCATCGATACTAAAGCATCCCAGTACTTTATAAGAAGGGCTTCCTGTTTATTTGGTTTTCTTTTTTTCAGACTTCTTTTTTTTGTTTGCAATCTTCTGCCTTGAAATGACTTTAGATTACCACTTGTACTATTAGCAGGAAACTTGATAGCAATACCCTTGGACTAGAAGTTTTCTAAAGAAAAGAAAATATATGGGAGTCAGTGATTGATAGCAATTGCTGTTCTAAACATTACAGCAGCGCACATCAGTACCAGCATATCAATACCTTATTTTATACCTTTAAATAATAACCAAATCCCAACAGCTCTGGTCATGAAATGATAAATACACTAATATATTCCATCAGTAATGATAGATTTGTGCAGTTCTATAAGGTAATGGTAGATTTTAATTTTCAAATGGTTATGTACTTAAGCAAGTGTGTCCATAAGCGCTTACTGTATTTTATTATCACATGCATTATTGAACTTTTCTAAGGCAAGCATGCACTGGGAATGCTTTTTGTCATGGCATATAGTTTAGGTTTTCTCCTAGTTTATAAAAATAAACATGAAAAACCTAGGCGTGAATATAAAACTAAAACTATTTTTTTTTGATGGCTAGGTTGTACTATTTCACATAAAAATTATCCACAAATAAATAAAAGCTCACACTGCATTTTCAATTAAAAAATGTTATTCCACTTTGCTATCTAATTTAGATTCAGTATCAAATGGTAATATTAGAATTCTGTTGCCTCTTCTTACAGGATTTGACAATGTTGTCTCCCTGCTGTTATACTTGCAAAGAATATCCAAGAAGAGTTCTCTTGTTTTTCTTTCTTTTTCCTTTCCTCCCCAGTGAATAATGAAAAATCTTTCTCTATAGAACTATCAGGAATTATTAGATATTTTCTACTTTCTCAATAATTGTTCCTGCAGTTAATTTATTCAGATTGTTCTGACTTTGTGTCTTCTGTTAAAGCAACTACTGGTTTACTTTTTCTCTTTTGTTAAAACAGAAAATTTCTTTCCTCGGAGAAATCTAGATTGTAAAAAGAAAGGAACTACACCGCAGAAGTCTCTAGCTAGCTCTGATTGTAGCACTATAAGCCTTCATTACTAATTTTGCATTAACTTACTATTTTGCAGTAACTAATATCAAAGACTTGGTTTTGATTCTCTCCCCATGTAATTTTCCTTATGCATTCAGCACAGTTTTTGTAATAGTTCTGAGCTCTCTTCCTTGTTTGTAGGAAATTTTGTTTAGTCCTCTAGTCACAAAGAATCAGTTTTAAAATTTTTTTGTAAATTTTGAGTGTATATTTTAGAGTGACCTCAGCTCTGACTTTCTTGTGGTTTTAGATCAAGAGTGTTTGGATTATTTTATCAGTGTAATTCCTTATAGTTTGGCTAATCCCTTTCAGCAGGGGCTATTCATCAAATGGCTTAAGAAAACACCTTCATGTCATGGTTTTTAAAGCTGTATTAAGTAAACTTCTTACTTGGCAGCATTGCCCATTGGTGTAGTGACTACTTGTTTCTAAAGTGCCTGTGAATATTTTTCATAAATATTACAGACAATGATTATTAAACAACCAACCCCCTACAAATAATTTATTGTAGTGCCACACAGCTCCTCACTGGCTTCTGAATGATACACAAACAGGGCTGCTGAGTATTCATAATAAGACGTTGAAAAAAATGTGTCTCCCATTTTCATTTTTAAATCAGTTGAGGAAAACCTGCTTTCATTCTTTTTTCCCAGTAGATCTTCCTTCTCTGGTTAAGTGTATTTAACTGTTTGTTTAAATGTGTAATGGTATACTGTATTTAAATGGAAAAAGGAACGAATAACCAGTTAGTAGGTTTTTTAGAAACTCTTCTACAAATCTGTTTTATTAAGATAAAATGAAAGAAACTCATCAAATGAACATACACAGTGATAGCAAAAATTTCAAAACTTGTCAGCACTCAATAAGGTATATAAATAGGAGCTGCTTTTTAAAGACTACTGAGTTGAGTGATGTTCTAATTCACGTGAACCCGTTTGAAAACCTGACATATAAGCAGAAGTCAGAAGAGTCTGGGCTCTTCATTGTGGTTGCTTATTTAACCTTCTAGGAGTCCATGCCTGCAAATTCAGTCTTCAGGTTAGTTTAACCAGCTGTTTGTGACACATGCATAGTGTCAGAGGCTGAGATAAGTTCAGTGAGGAATTTAGCTTTGAACTTCTGAATATGTAGAATCACCATTGCTGAACAAAAGGTAATATAACGTGCCATTAGTTGACTAACTGCTGAAGGCTCACACTTTCCTACCTTCAGAAATTATGACAACAGATTGTGGTGTGGAAGAGTAGCATTTCTATTTTTATTCATTTCATCTGCCCACAATTTGTAATAAGGCTAAACAGTGATTACTCAGGGCCATTATTACTAACTTACAGAATATGTTTTTTCTTACATTTTAATGTCAAAACAGCTGTCATTACTTTTCTTTGAAAGGTACTGTTTTTTGGCTAATGCAGTTAGAGGACTTTGAATTCAGGCAGATCTAAAATGATGATTTATAAGATTTTTAAGACTCAGAAGACATGAACTTTGTGAGTTCCAGGCGGTGATCAGATTGTGTTTTGCAATAAGTAAATGGCACAAGATATCAGGCAGTTGCCAGAGGACATGACCAGTGCCTGTGTGCTGTAATTTAGTTTTCCAAGAATGCCTAGTAACATTGCACACCAAAACTTTAGTTTTTGCAAGTACCCATATTTTGACAACTGTTTCACAACAAAACCCACTATGATCGAGTGAATGTTTCCTGTAGGCATTTGTCAGATATAAATCCAGAAAATAAAACTGTCAGCTTATTTCACGTGGAATGTTTCCCTGTCAAACAATAAAAATCTTGTGTAGGGATGGAAACTGTAGCAAAGCCCTGTATTGCTCTGCCTGACTTTTCACTGTTGGAGAAGTGCTTGCAGCCTCATTCTTTCTGATGGATGCAGGCTCTGCTTCCTGCTACATGGGAATTAAATAAATGACGTCCATGGCTTACTGTTAACACTTTTGTCTCAGGAATTGTTAGATAAGCCAGGTGTGATCCCATGGATTATGTTCATTAAATCTTTGAATATATCCCTAGGTTAATCTTTGTTGAATGTCTTATGAGACTGAGAGAAGAAAACATGCTAGGCTGAGACACTTTTAAGCCCAGTTTACTTTATGGTATTTAAAATTAGCATGAAAAACATTTTGCAGGGAAAAAAGTCAATCTTTGCCTGTAATTCAAAGACAAGGGATTTCTGTAGTTATTCTGATTTGGAGAAACCATGTATTACTGCAAAAGATACTTATCATGTTGAATAAACAGAATGAATTTACTTGCTTTCCTTTTTATTCATCGTAATTGAGCATAATACTTAAATTATTCAACTGATTTATTCTAAAATGTATTTTTTAAATGCATAGGAAACAAATGTTTTTTACCAAAGTAATACCAACTACATATTATAATTATGACATGTATTTTTCATGGTTTTTCTTTTAAAATTTTACTATGGAAGGCATTTCTGTTTGAAAGTGTGCATTTCAACTATGAGTCCAACTCAGGGAAAAATTACCCTAGTTATTAGTAGTTAAAGCTTCCATTTAGTGCAAGAAAGGAAAACTCATGCAGAAATATTTTAGATCTTTCAGTATACTCTATTATCTTTCTTCAAATACACGTTTAAACATTTACTTTAACTTGAAATGCAAGTATTTAAAATGTGCACTTTACATCTGAAGTGAATATTTTTTTCAACATCTTAAAATAATTCTTGTGAACAGGGACTGTACTAATGAACTGAAGAATGGAAAAGAGTTTCAGTCCTTGCATGACTGACAAACTCAGGTCACTTCTGTGGAAGATAGCCCATGGGGATAATAATTCAATGCTAAAATAGGACAAAATAGTAATAATTAAAAAATTACCAGGCCATTAATCTTGTCTTTAAAAGAGAACAAACTAATTATTTCAGAGAGGGTTGAACCTGAGGTGCAATTTATAATCTTTCTGATAGTCCAGTAATATTGAAAGATGAATAATGTCACTATGTATGATTTGTCTCTTGAGCTTTTTCTGTGGCAAACCTGAAGCAGTGATGACATAAGGCCATAAGAAAACTTCAGCTGGGTGTTCATTTTCAGAGAGGTGAGACCTGAATACATGAGGAGCACCACTGGGTGCAAGAGAATGAGCAGCTTTGCAAGCGAAGACTCTGCAAAATTCAGTTGTTGTCGTTGAAGATATCAGAATAGTTTGAATCCAGTTGTCATACATACCATCAGAAAATAAGCCAAATGAAGGCGAAAAGGGAGAATTACACAAGACTTTGTAAGGTGTTCCCCCTCAGAGGGAATTGCATTGTTTGGAATTTTATCTGTAAGGTTCTGCTGTGTCATTATGTTGTCTCTGACTTTCCTCGTTATCTTTTTCCAGATTTAGGCATTGGTTTCTAACCTTGGAAAACACTGAAGAGAGTTAGTCTTTGTTACATATAAAACAACAGTGAAGTTTTTTACAGCTGCAGTCTTCATGTGGTTTTTCAGGTTTCTTAGAGACCCTTGGGAGTGGGGAACTCTTTATGGCCACCACTGGAGTTCCTCACATAACCTTCCTTTCTCCTTTGGAATGTGTCCTGCAAGGGCTACTGCGGGGCTTAAAATGTTGTGGAAGAGTCTGATCTTTTCTGTAAGAAGAACAGAGGAGGAAGTCTTTGCAGCAGACTTGTTAGACCTGGCTCTGTGCAAAGATTGCCAGCTTTTGTATTGCTTCTTCCTTGCTCTAGAGATTACTGTGGGGAGTTTTTCCTGTGTGCTGTGGATTGGGAAAATGGAACTTTGCATGAATCTGTTTCACGCTGGACACCCCTGTCAGTTTTGGAAACTCAGACTTTCAATCCAAAATTTGGCATAGAAAAAAGTCTAATGAGCTGTCATGAGAACTACTACATTTAACAGGATTTCAGTATTGACAAAAGTGTAGTAGCTTGTACAGTTTTTAAAATATTTACAGAAATGCATATATGTTAAACTCTTCTACTAGATTTAAGAGCTCATTTACAATACATGTCTCTTGTGCACTACTAAAATCAATAGAAAATATTGTTTACATGCTTCAATATACCATTTTTTAGGAAACTAACTTATATAGCAACACTCCTAAGACTCCATTGTTTCTTTGAAATTTTTGCACATACTGCTGGGAAGACTCTCCTACAGTTTATTGGACACCTCTTCAGATTGTTTGTGAATTCAATGTTTCTGAACAGCTTTACAACATCACAATTTTTTGGGGCTTTTTTTAGGTGGAAGTGATACAGTTGAGTTTCCTATAAAATTCACTCCTAAGTATGCTGGTTGCTACCACTGTCAGATTCTTCTGAAGTCCTCCTGTGATATTCGTGTCTATGAGATTGAATGTGTGGTGAATGCAGAACAGGCTGAAGCACAGCTTGAATTTCTAACTCCAGCTTACCAGACGGTGACTCAGGAAATTCCAATTGTAAGTTCACTCTACTACTGCTAACTAAACTAAGATTCAGGATTTTAAAAAACTGGATTTCGGATCAATACTGTTAAAATTTACAGTCCTGAAATACAGAAATGCATGTAAATACTGACTTGAGTATTATTTCTCAAAGTCCATGTTGTAGATAATATCAAGCCTGTTGGGAAAATAATTTACTTCAAGTTAATTGTTAGTTTGATGGGCTTAATTCTGATGTTTCTCTTCAGACAATTGTTAGTTTAATATTTAATAATGTTATCACAATGAAAGTGAAAAAAGTAGTTATTTAATCTGGGGGATAAATACACTATTTCTGAAGACAAAAAGGAGAGATGCTAAGGAATAAAATAGTAGAACAAGATTACATACCGTTTAAAAAATGTCGTAAGCATAGGCAGTATATCATATATAGTTTTATCATGTTTATTTTGTATATGAAGTCTTGACACATGAGAAGTAAGACCAGAGAGAGAAGATGGGTGCAATATTATCTCCCTCAGAGAATTATTGGTCAAATTTTAGAGAAGTTTAAAATAAAACAAAAGAAAGACAAAAATTATAGGGAAGGAACTTAAGCTGTGAGAGAAGGAATAAGGATTCTTTAAGAGATAAAACCAGTAAAATATTTCCTGAGACCTGAACTACAGTTTGGTCTATGTACTTTTGACTGTAGAGCCAATAAAGAATACTAGTGAGTTAATTTACAGAGAAATTATTCTGAGATTTTTTAGTCATAAGAATGGGGGCAGATTCAAAAAAAAGACTGAATATCTGGGGAAAGACCGTACTGAATGCTCTGTCAAATATTGAGAATAGACAAGGGACTAGTACATAAGAAAGAATAAAAGAAAATGAAAGGAAACCATATTACAGTGCTATATCTTCTTGCACACAAGTTTTAAGATATTATTAATTTATTTATTAAACACTGATTTTTTTTGAATGTTACATTAGCCTAAAAACAGCTGTTACATAACATAAAAGTAAGGGGATTTTCTACCTTGTTTAAGCAGACAGCTTGCAAACAGATTTGCTTTATTCTCCTGATGGATTTATTTTTCCTTTCAGAGTGTTTCTAAGCATATGCTTTTAAATGTCATGAATATGCTTTTAAAAGTCGTACTTGTATAAAGTCTGGCACATTTTCGTGGGGAGGAAGTAAGAAGTACCCCAAAAGGAGCATATACTCTGTGTGAGAGAGAGGGAATGTGTACCTCTGTTAGCGTCTCTCTTTCAATGAAATGCATATACATGATCACAAAATCTGCTTTAAATGTTATGCCCTAAAATTGCAAAATCAAACATTGATGGACAAACAAATATAAAAGTGTGAAGTTGTTCCTGTTCTTTTACATCCTAAGGTTAATTTTGTAACTGTACATTATTTTTTTCACAAGGTTTCTTTCATGTTCAGTATATGAAATGTGTGTTACTCTTTTTAGGAGTTAGATACTTTACATTTCTATATACACTCATTCTAGTTGGAGCTTTTCCATCTATCAGAAATTTTCCCATATTTTTATATTGTTGTTAGCACTATTGTATTTGTCATTTAAATTTTTAAAAATATTCTATGGAAAAAGACATGCTCATTGTGGAACTGAAGATGGGGTTGTTCAATCTGCTAAAATTAGTTTCTTGAACCGAATATTTATTGCTCAAAGCACTTTTTACAGACACAAGCAAACTAACAGTCATAACGTGTCTTAGGTGGAACACTTTATAAATGGAGCAAATTAAATGGTCAGCTGGTTTGCTTAAAGCCAGGCAGTGAATCAGTCACAGAACCAGAATAAGAACCCATCTGAATCTGAGATGTATGATTAGTTTCTTTTGGAGTTTCCACAATTTTCTCAAGCATGAGATGTCTGTAACCGTTCCATCTCTGCCTTTCAGACTCTCCAGGTACAGGTCCAATACAATTGTTATGTAGGTTGGGTTGAACCACCTACAATACTGTGAGGAGATTCTGACTCCTTTAGCATTAATTGTGTTTAAATTAATTGACTTGACAGGCTTTGGATTAGATTTTGCATTAAGCAGAGATCCTGTAGGAATTAGGTGATGAATTAATTAAAACTAGTAATGAACAAGTATAAAGGAGTAGAACTTAACAAATATTTTCTGCTAATTTTCTAATGTTTATGGTTGACCTTAATATCTTTCTTTAGAAGACGCTTTTAGGAAATTCATGCTGTGTTACAGGAGTTTGTTACAAAGGAATTTCAAAGTGACCATGTTTGTCAACTGCATTTCTTCAGATGGCAAATTTTTGTGTTGGAGATTAAGAAGAAATATTTGTGCTACATGTTGATGTAATCATCACTACTGTGGATAAAGGAAACATCTGATACCAATTGTAGTAGAAATCACTGAAAATACAACAACTTAAGCACCCAAATTTTCACTGTCCTCGTCTAGAACCTAGACCAATCCTGATGATGTTTTTCCTTTATCCCAACTTTTAAAATGTTATATTAGCAGAGAGTGATGACCTGCCAATTTTAAAGCTGCCCAAGCTGATTTTAAAAAGGATAAAGTTTTTCCTGATATTGTGGAGAAAAAAAAGCATGATAATAAAAATAAACTTTTGTTGTCTTTTTTTCCCCTTTCATTTTATCCTTGGCGTGAGGACATCAGTCAAATACTTTTTCCTTTTGTGTTTTCTACCAGAGATGATGTCATTGTTATTATAGAATTGGAGACATGGTGATCGAAGTTTTCTGTAAAACTGAGGCACTACACAAGCCTCAACATTCCAAGCAGGCATATGTGCTCTCTACTGGGAAATTTACCTCTTAACAACAAACAGTGAAGCATTACTCATACATATTAATAAAACCTTAGGTATATGATACTGCAGGTGTGGGTAGCTCTGGGTTAGCTCTGCTGGCCACAGGTTCTTTGTTTCTGAGACTTTTTTAAAAGAAACAAAGACATCTCTATTCCCTCAAATCCATTCTTTATCTCTGATGTTTATATACAATTTTCCATGGATGAAGACCATTATAGGTCAAAAAATTACTTCCTCTTTTCATAGATCAGATGAAATTAATCTTCTCTATTTGACAAGGCATGTATTAGCTCATGAGTGACAGATTATTTTATCTTTCAGATGAATGTTAATATTTTTTCTTTTTTTTTTTTTTTTTCAGACTGGATGTTTGGTCATCTGGTTCTTTCAAATAGTAGGAGGCTGAAAAGCATTATTTTAGATTTACTACTTTTAGGCAGCCCCTAAGCATGTATTATGAAATATCTCACTTTTTACCATAATCAAGAAGTCTCGCGATACATCTGGATGCACAATAAACATGTTTCTTAAATAGGCTCATGCTCATATTGCTCAGGACAGGCATTCTTTAAAGTAGTTCAGGCTCTTGAAAGACCAGATTTTGAGAACACAGGACTGTAAATTCTCCTTTGGAGATGGAGTTCTCAGTTCATAAGTCAGACTTATCCCGAAACATTGTCAGTGGCCAAATGGGGCAATACATGCCAGCACACCACATCAGCACTTCAAAGAGGTACACTAAGATTTTCTACAGATGGAGTAGGAGCAGAATTTTGGCAAGCATTAAACAGCACCATAAAGATACTTGTAAATGTTTATGATGATACTTACAAATTCCATCTTGACCATTAGCTAGATCATGCTCATGTTCTTCTAATGAGTATTCCTGCTGACAGTATTGCTACTGAAAGTAGGGATTCTGTACCTCTGGCTGCCAGGAATAACAGATTTATTATTAGCTTATTTAATTTTTAAAATACACTGCTTTTATTCTCCCCAAAGGCACTCTGAGCCAGTACTTGGAACAAATGAGTACTGTGCTCTGATGTGGTGATAGCTGCAAGTGAAAGCTGAAATGCACATTAAAAAATTTAAATGCATAATCTAATTTACATCTTTGATTTTCTTTCAGAGTAACATGTCCAGTCAGGACTGGAGGTTTGAAGCAGTTTTGGAAGGACAGTGTTTTTATGGCCCTCCTGTAATAAATGTGCGTGTAGGTGAAACAGCTCAGTATCCTCTCACATTCAAGCCGGTGGCTGAGTGTGTAATAATGGTAAGAGAGAAATTAGTTTCAATATTTAAAAAGGATGCTTCTACCAATAAAATTATCACCAGTATGCAAATTATGGAAGTGTGTAGACAGTTGCTAATATTAAAGCATCTGCTTGAGAGAAAGAAATGGTAAGATTTCCTACTATCTGAAGTAAAAACCCAAATGAACTAATTTTGTAAACCTTAAGATTAGGTATGATAGATTTCCCCACCACATATTCTCATGTATTCTTTATTTAATTTCCTATTAAATCCTTCAATTCTATTCGTTTCTGCTAAGCCCTTCAGTCCTGCAGTTATTCTGTAAAAATTCTGAACTTTTATCACAAAAATGTATATTCTTATTCTGAATTTAAATACTTATATTAAATTGTATTTCGTTACCTAAGTAATTAAGTACTAACATTGAGTATTTCTCATTGCATGCCTACATCACAAATTAATTTATGTGATGAGTACTTTATTTAGTAAAATAGTTTCTGTTGCAAGTTAAGCCGCCATTTCACAGCTGCTTTTGTCATCAGAGTAATCTATTCCAAATGCTAAAATGAAGAGCAGAGCAAAGGCTATGACATCTTCAGCAAGAAGCTGTATTTGTGGTTTTGTCTCTGTCCCAGCTGAGAGATTTTGACTGCAAGTTGCTGTTGAAATATGTGAACTGCCAAAGACAAAAAAAAAAAAAAGTTCTTTGAAACATAAGTAACCCTTCTGCATGTGTTACCAACCAAATATAATGCAGTTTAAGATTCCAGTATTATAAAATTATTAAAAGCCAAAAGCCCTGGATCCTTTGATGACAAAGGATTAGGAAGAACACTTCAGCTGAATCACAAAATCATCCAGGTTGGAAGAAACCTCCAAGGTTATCTAGTCCAGGTGTCAACCCATTACCATGGTCACCCCCACACCATATCCCAAGTGCCACATCCAGGTGCCTCTTGAGAAGGTAACTCCATCACCTTCCCTGGGAAATTATACCAATGTCTAACCACTCTTCCAGTCAAAACCTCTTTCTAATATCTAATCTGAACCTCCTCTGGCACAGCTTAAGGCCATTTCTTTTCAACCTTTCACTTGAGACATAGAGAAGAGACCCATCCCCATTTCGCCACAACCTTCTCTCAGGTATTTGTAGAGAGCAGTATGGTTCCTTTGAGTCTCCCCTTCTTCAGGCTCAACACTGTGCTCATAAGACAGGTGAAGGACAGGTGGAAACACTCAATGAGCAAAGTTAAATATTATATGAGAGACAAGGAGGCACGAGAACATATGTTCTTAGATGTTTATTTTTCAAGAAGAAGCCAAGAAGTATAAAACCTAGAAATATGAAAACTTTTTGATGTTGAATTTCATAGTTCAGAAAAAATTTAAAATAAAATATTTTGTTTCTCTGGTTTTCTTCTCTGTTTAGCAATGGAGTTTACTTAAGAACTAGAAAAGTCAATAGGAGCACTTTCTTGTAAGCATGCTTTCTCACCTAGATTTAAGATTAATAAATTGAAGGAGTTGCTTTGTCAGCCAGAGGGGACTTTTATAGTAATGAAACTTTTTTTTTCTCCTTTCTTTGTCACAGGGAAGGCTTGTTCTGAGAAATCTTACATCTGGAACTCAGAACATCTTTAGTCTTAAGGGAATAGGGAAGAAACCTCTGCCTCAGGATTGTATTGTGATAGAGTGCCAAGTGGGAAAGGTCTCTCATAAAATCTTATGGGTGCACAATTATACCAAGAAGATGTTAAAATACAAGGTAATTTTTTTGCAATAATGTGACAAATATTTTTTCTGTACAAGGACCTATACATCACATATTACAGTAGCAACAATTACTGTCATTGCAGTTACACTAATAAAATTCATGTATCCATGAGAAAATTTTCTATAGTTTATAGTATATGGATAAGTTTATAGTCAGGAAATCTGTGTGATAATGTGTGATTTTACTGTATGTTTGATGGAATAAAAAAGATTTCTTTGTGTTTTAGTCTGGTTTCCAAGGGGACAACACTTCTGCAATTGTTCTCTGTTCATCTGCTGATCTTTCCTCCTCCAATGATTTGAAACCAGTGGCCAACTCCATCAGTTTTGAAATCAGAGAAGGGGCCTGAGAATTACTGGGTTCCTAAAATCTTCATAAAATATTGAATATTACATGAAAAAGACAAAAATTGTTATCCTACTAAGGGAAGGATTGCAGCAGGAGCTCACTATACATGAATTTCTCATGGCCCAGTGGCCTGGCCCATTATCCCAATTACTGTCTATTGCCCAGCTGTTGTTTCAGCAATGTTGGAGGAAGTTGGCATGTTTGTGTGTTTGCTGATAGAAGAGAAAATTCAGAGGTAATCACTGGAGTTATTGAAAGGCAATGGGTCACTGGGGAGGTTAATACAAATCTTAGGAAATACATTTTTGTTAATTTCCTTGCTCGAGAACGTATTTTTACTATTAAATATAATCATTATTTTTCATATGTTCCATTAACTATATTTTATAACTGTATTTACACAAACATGTTTTCCTATTTTAAAACGCTGTCGTAGTACTGTAATAGCATATTTTTTCTACTATTTATCTTGTCTGTATGTGGAATTTGAAAGTGATAAAAGTATTTCTGTAGCATTCCTCACCCCGTGTACCTATATGTTGGATCCCATGTCCTATACCAGAAGAGGCAGAAGGTACATTAGGGCAATAAAAATGAAATTCTGCTTTTCTTCTCATCTTCAGAGAAGTTCCTGAGCAGCAACATCTTCCACCTTGCTAAAGGAAATCCATATTTGTGACTCTATCATGGCATTTAAATCTAGAGTAGATAACATCCAGCTATTGTGTCCATACAGTGTTTGCCAGGAGGGCTCAATCTATTGAAGCAATGCAGGGGAGTGTCAGCAAGAAATTGTGAGAATATGTAAATATAGAATATATATTATATATTATATATATTTTGTTTTTTCTTTTGGGGAAGGATTGAAAATGGGACAATGTACATTCTAGAAGATAAAATCTGACTAGTTGACTAGTGTGGACTTGCGAACTGAGCGAGTTTTGTTCTCTGCCAGTAGGTCCAAATGCTGTTTTATTCAAATTGAAAGGTAATGGTAATGAGTGATTTGATCTCATGATATAAAGAGAGATCATGTATATACCAGCAGCAGTGTTCCATTAAGTAATGATAATTCATGCCAATCTGAAAATCTTTCCTTGGATGTCTTCTTGCTAGTCTCCAGTTTTCCAGGTTTTCACTTTTACAGGTCTATCTACATTTAGTAAACTTTGTATATCACAGAAAGGTCCAGGTTCATATTCCTATTTTTTGACTCAATATCATCCCCCAAAACAAAGTAAGTAATGTATTTTTTTTGGCATCACCAGCTTTGACATTTTTCTTTTCAACAGTCTTAGTTTTTTAGATGTGAATGCATTTGCATTTCTAATATATTTGTACTTTTATCTCTGGAAGAAGTGAATGTTTTTGGCAACAGAACTATTTTTTCTGCTTTCCCATTTTGTGTGAACTCAATTTTTTTTTTGTGCCAATGTAAGTGAAAGGCACAGAAATAACAAACGTCAAAATGAATATATTAAAATTATTCATTGTATGTCTTTTTTCAGAAATTTTGCATTAAATGAATTTATGACAGTTGTAACTGTTCCAGGGTGAGCTGGGTCTGACTGAACTTTGACCTCCTTGAGGGTGTTCTCTGGGCCCTGATATCTGGTTTTGGTTGGTTTTGTGATGTGGGGTTTTTTTGTGCTTTTTTTATCTCTGTGAAATACTGGTTGACAGTCCAAGTGTGTGTGCTCTTTTTGCTCTGGGACCTTTGGTAGAGAAATAGTAAGGTCAGCTATTTCATGCTTGTATGAATATAATAAATTAATCAGTGTGAATAATGCATTTTCTCTATGTTAGGTTCTTACCCAGAAGCAGTTGCAGAACAGTTGTTGGAGCAAGGTGGGCCTGAATTGCTGGAAAAGGCATGGTTACAAAGACTCCTGGAGTCTGGAAACTGTCCCCTGAACAAAGCCAACAATATTAATCACTTCCAGCACTCTCCAGCAGATGTCATGTAGTGTCTTGTGCTATTGGAGTGAGCAAAGATCATTTGCTTGCTTTTATTTCCAAAAGTGTCTGCCTGTAAATTAGTATTTAATCACTAAATCCAGAATATGATCACAAATATCTGTAGTTATTAGGAGAATGCAGAAAACCTTCTCTTGAAGGGAACTGTGACCCACAGCCTTGTTAGAAATGCAAAATAAACTTTATTTACTCAGATGTGTATAGCACAAAGGGCAACAGGAAAAAGAAATTATTCTAATTTTGTTGCTGTTGTTCCTTCCATGCTGCCTGATTACTGTAATATCTGGGCAGTCTGTGGTGAAGCAGAGCACTGGTTTTGTCTTTGTTGATGTTTCCCTTGGGGGCAGTTGCTGGCAGCCCAATAACTCCTTATCCAGTTTAATCCAGCATCTCTGACAGTTTTCTGTATTATGCTGTAGCTAAATTGGTGATTAGGTAGAGGGAATGTTGTCAGTCTTGGCAGACAGAGCAAAGATAATCCAAAAAGTAATAGTTTTGGATATGTTTTTGGTGGGATCTTTTGTAATTTTGTTGGCTAAGTAATATCTTCATTATTGAATTGGTTGGTTGATGTGCCCCATACACCCTGCATTGCTGGAGTATATCCACCATATTAAGTAATTTCTCATAGATTAACTGGGACATGCATGACATTAAAAAAAAAAAAACAACAACAACAAAAAAAGTAAGAATTTCACTTACTGAAGTAATAAAGCTCAACCTATATCAAGAATGGTATGAGATGTGCCAGTAGCTGACAAACACAATAATTTATAGGCATGTCCATAAACAATTTACTGCATGATGAATACTTAGCAATAAATGATTTAGCTGAACTAATACTTGGGTAGTTTTGCCTTTGAGGTGTAAATTTAGCTTCACTATTCCATTTTAATAACTGAATATATTAAACTATAAACTTAAAAAAACCCCTCATTTCATTAAGAAATAAAATTACATTGTATATATCCTACTGTGTTTCTCAGTATTTGCTGTATTTTTCTAATAGTCTAAGCCAAAATGAGGGAACTACTGCAAAAGTGACTATTTAAAATGAAATTTAAGTCTGGAAGGAGGAAGAGGGACGTAATCCTTGCCTTTACTGCATAACGACAGCTCTCTTCCAGCTGAATAATGCTTTTTTCCTTTTCAATCATATGCAGAGGGTTTATGTCTGGGGCAGCAATATTTTTTGTATATGTGGTTTGATTGTCTGTGCAGCCATTAGTGTGAATCTGGAGCTGGGAAGAAGTGCCTTTGTGATTCAGTGGAGGTCATGTGCACGACTCCATCAGCCTGCCTTTAAAACTTCTATGCAAAACACTTTCAGTTCCCACAAAGATTTCCATGATTAAAAAGACAATTTCCATAAATTCCCTTGAAAAATGTGAATGGTTTTATGAATTCTTTTCTACTGATTGATGTGTAAACCTTAGGGAACTGCTGCCACTGTGCTCTTCATGGTTGGTTCTAGGGGATCTTGCAACAAATAGTCTTTCTTGTGATTAACTTCTGGATATGAAAAAAAATCACAACAGAATTTGTAAAGAATTTGTGCATATGTAACATCAGCCAGAGAGCACATCCTTCTCTGATGAATTAATATAAGGTGACTGCAGTGTAAATGGATTTTAGTGTCTGTAAAATTACATTCAATTCCTCCTACAGGAAAGGAAGTGTAAAGCATTTCTATGAAAATCCAATCTCTCAGTCTCATGACAAAATTTTTTTATGCAATTTTCTTGTTTATTTATATAAATCTTTATCTACTGGATATAAATAATTGTCCGATTTGTTGATGGCTCCTTCTAATGATACCTTTGATAGAAATTTTAGCTATAAAGGTGCATGATTCTTTCAAGGCATGGTTTTGCAATAAATATATAAAACTGTGCAACTGTTTTTCTCATTGCTGTTCAAAATAGATGTCATTAAAGTAAACTCTCCAGAGGAACCTCAAGGCCCAGTTAAATTACCTTGCAGGCATCAGGGTATACAAACTTAGTATTTTATAAAACTATTGTAGAATAAATACATAATGAAAAAAAAATGAAATCCCCTGTTCTGCAAGGTGTTTATCTCTCTATTCTTTATGTTTCCATTGTGGGTTTTTACAATGTCACCGCAGCAATGACATGAAGGTTGGGTATTTGTAGCAAATGCCTCAAAGTAACAAAATCATGTACCATAAACCTTTAATGAGGGGCTTCCCTGTTCAGCCTAACTCTTGTTTGGTAAGGTATCTGAGATTTTCTGAGAATAAATTCTGTGCAAGTGCAGTAACCTGATTGCTCAAGGTCACCAAGTTTATATTCTTTAACCACAAGTGGATGTGTGTATCCTATAATCCTTCAATTTTTATCTGTCCTTCCAATTTCAGTCCTTTTGTCTTCCACATTATCTACCAGAACTTCGGTAACAGGGGTTCTTTTCACTAAAGAAAAGGCATTCTTCTTAGCAATAAGGAATGCTACGAAGGCCTACAGAATTTAAGAATAACTGTAGTTGTTGCCAGGTGTTTTTTTGATGATTAGTTGTGAAATTTTTAGATCACTTAAGGGTATAGTAAAGTCTTAGGTCAGATTTATTCCTTGAAATGTGTTAGTGGTCTTGACAGGTGGCCTGTCTTGAAAACAAATCTGGATTATGTAGCACTCTTCATTATGTAGAACTCCAGGTTGCGGCTGAACAGGCAGGAATTATTTGGGGAATATACTCAGTGCAATGCAAAGATGTTTTGCTTCAGTGTGGTAACATGCTGGAGGCAAGATAAGAGTGATGGCAAGAATTAAATGAGTTTCTAGTAACTCAGGAATTTGGAAAGTTTGCACTGAAAGGTGCATGAGGGAGAGTAATTTTTTTTTTTTTTTTTTTTTTTTTTAAACTGTCATTCTTGAGAGCTTTGGATAGAATCTGGTTGTTAGATCTGGTTGTGCCTCTCGTAGACCCAGTTCTGGCCTAGTGTCAAAGCGCATTAACTTTTGCTAAGTAGAACAAGTAGAACCTCTCAATATTGTCAAACACACCTGAGGAACAATTTTCAAATAGAAACGCTGAACCTATTACTGGCTAACTTTGTTATACTAAGACACAACGGAATTTAAGGATATTTGATTATATTCTTACATCCCTTCACCACTTTGCCTTGAAGTTTTCGGAGTTATGCTTATTTGGTTATTCAACTCTGGAAAAAGTTATTGTACATGTAATTTTGAAGTTTGATTTTCCATTTCTATTCATGTTAAATAGCCATATTACAGTTCTGCAGAATGAGTTTTCAAACCTGTGACTGGTACATTAGTTTAAAATTGCAAAATTTTATACATGTACTCCATTTATGCTTTCTGGCTGTGCGTAAATAATGAGTTGAGGTATAAGACAATGGAGAATACTACAACTTAAAAAATAAATTCTTGGGGATGGCTTGATTTGAGCAAATGTTGTGCAGGGTCACAATGATAACTTTAATAATAATTTACATTTTGGGTCCATTGTTTTGTTCTGAAATTCTGGGTTCCTGGGTGATAGTGAAATGATGTAACATATTTCAAGAAACTGCAGTTATTTGTGCCTGATGAATTTTGTGTGTGCCTTGGCGCGTACGTTTCTCTCTGTATAAATACTGTGTCTAAGTACAGATCTCTGCAACCCCACCCTTGGTGTGGGTTCTGGTTAATCTGCCTGTAATTGTTCATCATTCTCTCATTGCACATTAGGACAAAAGCTGACAAACTGCCTCTCCCACTAACTGGAAGAAGTAATTCCATATCTTGGCTTATTTTGAGTAGCTTGTAAATCAATATTATTTTTGTTGTTGTTGATAAAAGCACCCCAATTTATGCCCTATTTTCTTCCTTCAAAATATATTTGCCTAACAATACAGATCCATAGAAGACTTTTTTAGGCATATTCAGGTACTTTTGGGAATACAGTGTTGTAGATTATTATAGGATATAAGGTTATTCAATGCTACCTCTGTGATTAAAATGGTGTCCTATTCTTACGTACAATCCTCATAAAATGCCTTCTAATAAGAAATGGCTCTCTCTCTGATATTCAGAAGAAAGTTAACTTAAAGCTTAATGTGTGTAAATTCTTTTGTTGCTTCACTCCAAGCTTTCCTCTAAACGTACGAAATCCTTGCAACAAATTATTTTTATAAAAATCTGCAATTGCTGGCTTTTCCCCTTTATGTACTTGTAAATTCTCCAACTTCTTCCCTTCCTGAATATTCCTGGATGCATTGTTATTTTGTAATAGACCTACACTTCAGCGGACGGATGTTGCACAACATTATGCCATATTAGAATCCCAAATGTCTATGAACAAATGAGAATGATTCTTGGTATGAATTCTGATATTAGGATAAATTGCCTGTGTATATGGGCAATTGTGGGCATGCAATTTTAGTATCCATTTGTCATCTGAGGTTGATCATTTAATTAGTCTCAGTAACAGTGCTGATAAATCACATGGCCATTAGAGCAAGACAAAGTTCTATTTAAGGAACACGTGAGAGGTAACTGGTGAGTGATGCATGTTACAACCATAGCCCTTCTTAGGAGGTTGGAAATAGGAGACCTTATTGTTGTGACCACTGCTTGGAGATTGGCTAAGGTGTAAATAACTTAAATAGTAGAGACAAATAGGATTGGTAAATGAATGGGGGTGATTTGTTAATAATATGGTGAGTATTTGTTTTGGCTGGAATAGCAAGCAGCATGAGGAATATGAGTTTAATGACTGCAGTAGGAAAGGTGATAGCAGACTGAGGCCAGCATCAGTTATGTACAGTTTTTGGTGAGTATCTGATCCCAAAAGGTTCAATTGATGCAGAGGAGGGAAGGGAGAATTTCTTCATGTCTCTTGATACGGAATCTGGATTCAAACACTGAAACAGTGACCATGTGTGTACTGACATTATTTCATTGCTTATACTCAACCTTTTCCTATTTGGTTATACAGTCACTAATTTAAGATTAACAACTTCATTTAAAAATAATTTAGCTTCTGTTAGTTCACTACTCTGAAAAGGTATCCAAAGTCTCTCTTGAATGACTGAGAATCAAACTTCCAGTCCATATTAACTCATCAGCAATCCACAATAAAAACTTCATGTTTATAGTCAACCATGCTAGTAGTGTTCCTTTGACATCTTTTAGTAGAAACTAGTCTCGTATGTCCAGTCTTTGATAGAAACTGTATTACCCTACCCTTCTGCTTTTTATCCAGTTTAAATTAATCACATTTATCCTACTTTTGTTTCTGTCTCCATGTTACTTTTCCCTTAAACAAAAATCTCATTTTCACTAATCTTATTTCTTTCCCTAATAATGTGCTTTCATTTTTGTTATCCTAGCTGTATTTTTAGGTACTTATCCTTTACTTTTGTGTACATTCATTGTAAACTGAAATGGAATAATCCACAAATATAGGAGTTTGACTAATTTATTGTTTATGTTTTAATAAATGAATCCTCCCCATCTTACGTGTGTAACAGCCCAAGTTTCCTATGCTTTGCTCTTTGTTGACAACTTAAAGATTTTTTTTCAATTTTTGTTTCTCCAAATGCCAATTCAACAAGGCTTTTCATCTGTCTCTTTTTCAGCCTTTCTTTTTTCTTCCTTTTGACAAGTAGTCTCTTCCTATTCTTTCTGGTTGCTGGACTACTAATATCCAGTTTGAAATGCAGATTTATTGTGGAAGAGGAATATTTCTGCTTTACAGTTTTTTTCTCTGTTACTTGGGATAGAAATTCTGGATTTAGAAGAACAAGCACCTGAAAAAGGGATTACATTAACATAAATACCACAGAGAGGGAATGCATTGTAGGCTATGCTTGTCTGTATCAGAAGAAAAGATGATTTAAGAATTGGTGCTTTTTTCTACAGAAAATAATAAAAAAATCTATTTACTTAAAAAAATGAATGTGCATCTAATGCTGTTAGTGTTGCAAAAGAAATCTTTGTAGAATGCAGGTATCCACTTGGATACTTGACAGGCTAGCTGTAGTCGTTAATGAAACGAATAAATGGGCTGGAAAAAAATTCAAGCTTTTCTGATTTGTCTTGTGATTTCACTCAAAACAACACAGAGACAATTCTGGTTTTCAATGTAATATGAAATGGCAGCATGCTACAGCACTGCATGATATCGTGAAGAGATTTTTTAGGACTCTGTGCCTCAGTGGAAAACTGTCACCTGTAGATGAGAGCAGAAATTTCAGTGCCAGTTTAAACTGCTGTCACTCAGGAGGAGTTTGCCTCATCCAGTGGCAGAGGAAAGGAGGAGAGGGTGTGAGCAGAGCCATTCCCACACCGAGCTGCTGCTGCTGCCCCACCCGTGGCTCCAGTGGGCACTCGCCAGCTCTGCGCGGTGATGCCTCCGACCCGAACACCTCTTCGATGAGCAGCTGCTCAGAGAACCCCTCTGTAGCAACCCTGTACAAGAGAAAAAGAAATGAGATGCAGGTGAAAAATACTCAGCCTGTATCCTTGCAATGAGCTTTACAGTTTGCAAAATAGACAATTCCGCATGTGAGAATTGCACTGGGCTCTCCATTGCCCAGATAGTTACCACGCGTGCCATGTACAAAATGTGCCATATAAAGCAGCACAGTTCAATGTCACTTGAGGTCTAGCAAATGATGTTAAAATGACACTTCAGATTTTGCTTTGCTCTGTCTATTTAGATGGATCGCTACTGCTGAACCTCTTTGTTATATTTCTAGCGAAAATGTATGTAAAATATTAAGGGCCTAACTGTGCAAATCTATGCATATGCAAGTAGTTCCATGGTTTGAGCAATATACTTTTGATCATGTTGGGCAATGACTTCAAAATTTGTGTTTGATATGATCTGTAAATGCCAGCATTTCTTTTACAGTGTGTATTCTTTCATGTGCATAAAATCTAGTACTTACTGATACCATATCTTTTATTCTGCTCTTCAAAGCAGGTGGATATTGTGTCGATGGTGTTCTTGCAACAGTAACTTGCTTTTGATGAGTTTTCCTCTTTGTGAATTGTCTTCCCCAGGTGTATGCGAATCTCTCAATGCTGAGTGGTGCTCCTGATCTGACTGTCAGCCCAGAGGACACTGCTGCTTACACTTTGAGTATATCTCCCTGCAGACGAGGAGTCTTTCACGGTACCGTTTAGAACTCAAATGTGTAAAATATCCCTAAAAATTAGCAGATTAAATCTGTTTACATCTAATGCTTTCATTTATTCTGCATAGCCTTTCTTCTGGAATTATGGCTATAATTACTGGGGATTCAGGTTTTTAAGCTGGCTCAAATTTTTATTTGTAAAAGTATCTTACTGCTAAGTATGTGGTCAGGTCCTTCAAAAATGCCAGCATGTGAACAACTTTATGCATTTAATTTGTGTCATGAAAATTGACTAAATAGGAAGTAATGAGTTTGAATTATCACCAAGTTTGTGGATCTAAATTTAATTTTCCAAAACCTGTTGAATACCTTTAGTTATGTTACTATACTAGAACCAAAGATATAAAGGCAGAGACCAAAATTTGTTTTTTTCCCTTAATTAATGCTCAATCTCTTGACCACAAGGGAAGTGTACATAAATAGAATGCAGTAAACTCAGTTCTTTCTTTGACATATGTGGAGTCTTGGGAGATCTAAAATTAATTGTACATAATTTGCATCCACCCATGTTTATAATGATATTCTTATGATACAATAACAAAACTCTTGATTATTTTAACCAATGTCAGCATATCATAATTAGTGTTTTGTCCTGGTTTTTTTTTTAAATAACAATTCAGATTTCATAATTTTTAATTGTTTGGTAATTGTTCTAAAATTCCATGGTCCTCATGATTTGCCTCATAATATGAAAAGCATAATTTTGAGAATGAGGCTGTGCAATCCGTCTTTGTTTTCCGTGTAGTGTAACTATTGTAGTAACTCTCAGCAGGGCAAAGTACAAGGGTTTTTGGGAGGGAATTATGGAAACAGAAGAAACCATCCTAAAGGAACTGAATAGCACTCAGGAAAGGATTTGAACTTCTTAAACAAGAGGTTTCCCAATAATGCATAAATCTCTCAATACAAAATGCTTAATGTGTGTAGTTTTGAGCTTGTGGGTTCCTAATGCCAAGCATTTGATTCTGCTACATTCTTGAACAATTGAGATTAATGGCCGCTGTTTTCTCAGCATTAAAAAGCTATTAAGTCTTGTCCCTGAGGATGTCAAACTACTTTGCTCCTTTGGCCATTTTGTTTTTAGTACCTGATATGTAAAATGTAACTAATAATGCCATCTCAATTCACAAGTGATTTGTGCAAGAAATTAAAACTTGTAACAAAGCTTGACCTAATGCCATAGGAAGACTTCAGTGCCCTGGTCTGTAGCCCTGAAAAAACCCCCCATCACTTTATATGAATAGGAATCAGCTTTCAATGAAATTTGTAACCATCAAAAATGTGCACCAGGAAATATTGAGGATATACTGTATTCTAACATGCCTTTTTTTTAAGCATTAAAGATTTAGGAATATTCTCTTCTTCTGCCTTAGAAAATCCCTGGTTCTTTCATATATAATGAAAGTTTCAGTAGAAGAGGCTCCAAGGGATGTATCATACAGCAAATTAACACCAGGTGATAAAAGCCATGCCTTCAAAGGGACATAGATGGCATGTTCAGATCTACATCCCCAATGTTCTCCCCTTAACTTCTATTACAATGGTTTCCATTATGTTTTGAAGTATTCTTGGTTCACTGAGCAAAAAAAGAGAACAGTCAGTCTCTCTAACCCAACAAAAAGTTACTGGTTCAAATGCTGGGAAGCCACCTCTGCCCTTTTTCTCAGAAAAGTTCATTTATTTTACACTTTAAAATAACTTGATAGAAGGCTAAAGTTATCCTTTGAAAAGAACAGGGCCCAGTTATCGACAATCCACGTCCTGGCTCAGGGCTTGCTTTAATCACTGCCTCAGGAAATCATGTTCATCCTTCCTCTGGAACAGAGACAGCTTTGGCTCTCTCACAGAAATCCGTGCACACTCTCTAATCATTCAGCTGCTGTAGCAGGGAGAGGGGTGGAGGGAAGAGAGGCCACTGTCACAGGTTTGAAAAGCAGCAGCTGATTTTGCTGTCAGACGGTAGGTTTGATGTAAACCTCACTACCAAGTGTCCTCTCTAAGCTAAAGTGTTAGGAAGTGCTTTCTTTGTGGCTTCAAGGAGAATGGAAGTCTGTCTGCTTCAGACTGTGCAAGGCTGGGAAGTCATATTTGTTCTCCAGCGTAGGATTNATGTTTGTATGTATTTTTGGCTTTCAGGATATTTCAACAGCCAGCCTGAATCTTGAGATAACATGTAGGTGATTTAAGTGGGAATTCGGCAGGACTCAGGAATCTTAATCTTGTCTAGGTTCAAGATACTACAAGAAAAATATAATTTAAACACTCCTTCTCTCCCCGCCCCCCCCCACCCAAAAAAAAAAACCAAACAAACAAAAAACCAAACCAAAACTATTTATTCAGTCTGATGAATGTGTTTAGAAGGAAGCACACAATACATGGGGGGAACAATTTGAGTGACTGAAAATAAAAAGCAATACTCCAAAGCTGTCTGGGGAGGGAGTAAATTTCATCCTCCTAGGAAAAGAGAACAACTATTTTGATACCTAGCTGAAGACTGTTACAGTGCCGATGAATAAATCTAAGTCTACAACTTCCTAACTTGTAAGTGTAAAACTTTGTAGACTTGGTGTTCTAATATTGTTTTTTGTCATATTAAAATAATTTCTAATAAAAGAACTTTTACCATGTAAGTTGTTGTACGGAGCAAATGGTTTGCATTTTTCATTTACTTTCAAAGTCCTTTTATTTCCAGAATTATATGGCTGCAAAATTATGCTGCATTTGCTTTCTGTCTTGCTGTTTTATGGTTGCTAAGCTAAAAATGGGCCCAGTTATTTTCTAAAGCCCCTTTGGAGGCATTCCAATAGAGGGCTAATATTACATGCTTCAGCTAGTTTGTAGGTGCATGACAGCTTTAACACAGAAATAATAGCAAATAAGCACCTCAAACAAGATTCTGTCACTACATAAAATTCTTCAGCAGGCTGTTTTCTGAGTAATTGAGCAATTTTCTTTAGGTTTGATAAAGTGTCTTCTACAGATTGCTTTTATATTTTATCAAATTTTTATTTCTGCTTTCCACAGAATAGACCAGAATTTTTCCAGAATAGAGCAAAACTCATAGTACTTGAACATATCTTGTACAAAAAAACCCACACACACCTTATATAGCCATTGCCCTTTTATTCACAAAACCCCCTAGCTTTTGGAAAGGATCAGCTTTCTAACTTTATGTCTCACCTTTCATTAATTTTTTAACTAAATCTGTGTTTAGTAGGCAGTGCTTTTCTATGCTGCTTTGAAACTTAAATTGAGGAAAAAAGGCAGCATGTTCCAGGCCTGTCAGATGCAGCTGTAGGACAATTGTAGTGCGGTGCTGGAGATCATGCCAATACATTCTGGCCTGTAAATGAGTTGATTCAACAACTTTTTGTTTAACAATATTTTCCATTCAACACTGGCATTAAAAAAAAAAAAATATTGTCCATTTCTTTGTTTGCTGGAATTCTGAAAATCGATCTTCTGATCACTCTAATTTCAATGGAATCATAAACACCCATGAGGGAGAAAGATCATCTTTGTAGTTTCCTGCAGCCTTTGCTGTATTTCCAGTACCTGCCTGTTTGCTTTGAGCACTTCTCTTCACCTGCATCACCCTGACAAATTGAGTCTAAAGCATTGGTAGCAAAGCCTGAAAGCTCTTCTGGTTGCTTGATTATTGTGAATTTCTCTGCTGGATCACCAGAGTGCACTGGAGGCGCTGCTCTGCTGGGACAAAGCACAGCCCAGCAAGATGATCCCTGGCACACGATTTCCATCCGTCCCAGTGCAGTTGTAGCTTCACTGTCACATTAAGAACAGGCAGTGAGAATTATAAATAGAACAATTCACCTCTTTATTAAATGCTACAGAGCTATATATGATAGTTGACAGCAGGATTTGCCACTTGCTCATTTCTCCTATGTATGAGTCTTAAAGCTTATTCTCATTTTTTTAATTGATATAGGAAGCAATTCATTTAATCCTAGTATACCAACAAGTAGTAGGATTTACAGAAACTACTTAGAATTTACGTGTCTCATCATAGAGGTTTTCCTAGGAAAATTGGATATTATAAAGTTTTGCTCAAACGTACAGTAAATATCCTTTTTTTGTCAGTAGAAAAACTGCAAGAAGAAAAATTGGCTAAATAGTTACATAAATTACAATCATCTTGTTAATTTATCTTATCTCTTCTGTGGAAATTTTCTGGAACAGCAAATATACATAGATTTCATTGGCCAGAAAAAAAAAAATAGGAAAAGCTAAAAACCCCTCCTCCTATTCCCAAGACCTTATTAAGTTCATGTTGGTATATTTTAACCACAAGCCAAATGTTTCTATATCTTTTCAGATTTGTGTGAAGAATTCTGTGGCCATATAGCCTTCTGTTCTTTTTTCCAGTTAAAAAATTGGGATATTGTGGACTTCTAGCATCTCTCTGCAGCAGAAAGTAATCACACACACTATGCATCTTTCAAATACTCCATTTAAGTTACACAGAAAGGAAAGCATTGAGCATTTCTTGCTTTCTTAATTGTATTCATGGATACATGGGGTGTTGTAGTATATAGCCAATGAGTCAGTCTAAGATGGCGTATTGCAATTACAATTTTATTGAGAAATAAAACAGCCTGCCTCCTTTTAAAGAGATGCATCTTCTGTGAAGCAATATAAAGGAAGGCTTTAGTATTAATATGTGGACTGTAGTTGTATAAAATTTTTAAACTCTGGATAGTAAAGCTAGAAAATATGCAGTGATGTTTTGACCAAGCAAGCTTTTAAAGGAATGATATGTCAGCAAAAAGATAACCTCCTCAGTTTATGTAAACTTTAGTTATTGACTCTAGAAATACTTGTATTATTGCTTTTACAAGTTTAGAATTATATCTGCAAGTTTAGTATCTTATATATATGCAAAAGAACAGCTAAGCAGTCTTGTTTCATAAAGTAGTTGATGATGGCATAACTCTGTGGCCAGTTGAATCCGTGGGAATTGTATCTCTGGGAGTGGATGAAGTCTTGTTTGGTCTTGAATGTATGCTTTAAAAATTGTCAGCCATGACATTTGGAAAGTTACACTGTTGTGTAATGTGTGACATAGAAGTCACAACTGAGCAACTGAATACAAAAAAAGCCTCCAAACACTGAGGACCGTTGTGCATGAACGAATTATCATTTATCAGTTGTTTTGTAGCATCAAAAAGTGAGATGCATCAATAAGGAAAAGTTCTGTAGGATGACTGTGCATTCACAGCCAGAAGACCTGAACTTTCTGTGTCAAAGCTCTTTCAAAGCATGGGAGCCAAGCTCAGCAAAACTGCATGAAAAATGTAAAATTGCTTTTTGTATTTGTTATTTGAAATCTGTCATTTTGGATGCAGTGTTTCTGCACATTTCCAATGTATTATTTATGACTTCATAGAGCACAAAGTACTTTTTATTACTCTTCATTGTATAAAACAATTTTTCCCATCCTGCAAAACATCTCTTGGCAGGAATATTTTTGTAGCCTATAATTTGAATAAATTAATATATTTATGTATCATCTGCTTAGTCTCCAATAGGGGTCAGTGGGTTGCACCATTTACTCCCAAACCAGGAGAGTATTCTAATTAGGAATGCTTCCTAGGCAAATGTTCTGCCTTAATTTATAGACTGAAGTCATGCAGATCATTCTATGTACTGTCCTCACTGATAAGGATTCTGCATTTTAGATTTGACATGAAATTAATACACTTTTTTCTTTTGTTATTTGCAGTTCTTGACAGCACCAATTTTATTTTATTTTCCCCTAATAAAAAATTCAAATAGCTTTGAGCCAGTAGTAGATACTTTGATGCCCATGAAAATTACGAAAGACGATTTATGAATATTTTAAGATTAAGCAGATAAACTGAGTTATAAAATGTATGCCATCTGTAGTAAAATTCATTATTTTTTCTCAAAATACTTTGAGAGATTTAATTGAGAGCCTTGCAGAGATCTGTATTCACCACATCAATTCAGTCACCTTTATCGATCAAGATTATAACTTCATTGTTATTAATTCTGTTTGTTTGAGATCTGTTTTTCGTAAAGGAGGAAAATGGAGTGTCAGCAATTATTGTGAAATTCTTCTCTGATTTTTTGATTATGTGATTTCTGGATTATCAGCACAGTGGTTTAGCGATTCAAGTAGTTTTTAGTTACTGCAGTTCCTCTCATAGCTCTTGAAATATTCTTGAGCATTAGCAATTTATTCTTTTGGAACTTTTCAAGCATTCCAGTATTTGCTGCAAATAAAAATTAATTATTCAAATGCTTCAGTGAATTATTTTGATGCTTTTGAGACCATGTTTTGTGCAGAGAAGAAAAGTCACTGTTTGTTTTACCATCTCATTACTTAAAACTCTGATCACTCCTGTTCTGTCCCTCTTCCTCCCATGCTCACATATGGATAATTCATGATTCTGAAATACAGACAATTGGTGAAGAAAATCCTTCATGGTTGCTGGAAGGATGAACTATAAGGAAAAATTACTAACATTTTAAAATTAAGTGCAACAAAATATTCTGTAAGAAGTGTGTAGAAATTATACATATATTGGTTTTTCAGCATTTAGCCAAGACTTTTTGATCAACTTCAAAGCTATAATTTTGCATTTCTTTACTCATTTTCTTATAATTGTTGACATCTTTCAAGCATATTGATGTTAAGGATGGTATTTAATGAATTCTCTCTTACACTTTGCTTCCCTCTAATATTGTGCTTCAATAGACGAAAATAATACTAGGATTATATATTGAGACATAAAATCAGATTAATTAGTCAGTATCCTATGTTCATTAGTCATTAGTTAGTCATTTATCCCATGATTCATTGGCTAATAGTGCCATTCAATGTGTCCTCTTACAGCTAGATTTATATACCTTGAGCATTTTCTTCAGACTTCTTTCTCCTTTCCATGATGGTTTTGTTCTTTTATCCTTCTTGCACATCTACCTTATGTTTCAAGATTAAAAAAAAAAAAAATATCACTAGTTTCCTGAAATTGCAGTCACTCCTCTGCCTATTTGAACCCAATTTCTGGCTTATTTGCTGCGATAAGTTTAGTAATCTGTAAAACTTTTTCATTTAAAATTATTTTCTTTTGTTTTGAATTAGGTTAGTTTAGTTTATATGTATTTAAGTAAAGTTCTCTTAATGAAAGAAAATTTGCGATTCTATTTTTTTTTTTTAATTCGAAGTTACATATTATATTGTTCCTCTGGATTTAAGCCTATTTCCATTGTTTTGATTTTGTTTTCAACTTCAGTGTTTTATACCTGTGCTTCCTGGTTGCTGTCACTCAAAGAAAAAGAGATTCTTCCTTGTAATCATTTAATGTAATCCTTCTTAGTAGGAATAGTTTGTCAGTATTTGTCATGTCACACCTCTGGTCCAGTCAAAGCTGCAGAAACAGAGGATACCATTAGATGTAGGTATTTTCAAATCAGATTGTTTCTGGGACTCTCATATTATTAATTCCCCATTTCAAATTTTAGAAGTTCCATTATTAATAGTTTTCCCAAGTCCTTGGTAAGACACCATAAATAAATTCCCTTTTGGAGATGTTTCACATAAATTCTAATAATCTCAAATGAGAACATTTCTTACTATATGATGGAATAAAGTAAGCCACCTCCTCAAATTAGTTTTTTATTGTATGTGTGAGGCAAGAATTAGACCTGCAAAATATATTTATTTTGGCTTTGAAACTCTCCAGAATGTATTGAAACACTGAGGGACAGTAATTTAGATGCAATTAGAATGTTATGTGGTATTTCCAAAACTTTGTGTAGATTTAAAATTCTTACACAGAGGCACAAAATGGAAGAAATGAAACCTGCTAATTTATAGCCAGTACATAAAAACTTCCAGAATAACATTAATATTATTTAAAGGAACCCTGTACATACTAGATTTTGTATTATTAAATAGGGATCTGGCAACTTAAAAATTCAGAGTTTACAGTCTGTATTTTATCTTCCTGAAGTACTTGGTTACAATTAAATATGTGATGCAAACATGTGTCACAGGAATATTTTAACTCTTACAGTTACTCTCTTATAGCACTAGAATGAGCCACTGTGATTTAAAGAAAAAATAACAGAAACAATGAAGCTTATGCAAAGAAAAGTGAGCTGGGAAAAAGATACAATTAGTGACCATCAGATTTTGTAACTTTTATGAAGTTGGTTTCCTTGTATTTCCTACTGCTGATCTTTTGCAGGCGCGCATTATGGATTTCTTCAGGCAAGTAGAAGAGCACTTTGGGGACAAAAAATGGTTAATTTCCTTGTACTCACTCAAGAGATATTTTTTAATATCATAAATTGTAATTGGATGGCTGACACCTGGAGTGGGAGTTTTACTTCATTTTGTATTAGTTTTGAACTGAGGAAATACTTGTACGTGTCTGGCAGTCATGTTTTGTAAGGCAAATGCCTGGTAATACAACACCTGGTATCTGTTTGTTTTAGGTGTAATTTCATTTGTTGCTCAAGATGAAGACCAGCAGCAGTCTCAAGACAGCAGCTCACCACAGAAGGCAGATGGTAAACGGGCCCTTCGGAAACTGCCAGCGGGGTCTCCACGAGCTCTTGATGCAGCAAAAACTGGTACGTTTGTTATTATGGATGCATTTGGTGTCGATTTTTATAAAATTGCATCATAATGTGTTTTAAAATTAAATGAATATTTAGTGTGCACAGCCTACAAACAGTGCATGAAATTCTCCTTTTATGCTTTTTGAAACGTTTTTATGAAATGTTAAGCTGAGTTTTTTCTTTTCCTTTTTTGTCCCCCCCTCTTTTTACAAAAATGTCACTGATTGTTGCTTGTTGTTGGAGAGGGGCAGCAGGCTTTTAATGCTTTCTTTATAACTCTCCAGTAATACTGATAGTGCTGATGTCAAAGCAGGCCACTTCTGAAATTCATATTGCTCCACTTATTTCCACTGTGGAAAAATCTTTTTTATAACAGTCAGTCATAGATACTCCTTTGGCACAATAAAATCAAAAAGAGAAAATTCCAGAATACCTACTTTATTCTAAGCAGTATCTGTATTAATTCTGAGATTTCCAGTGTTCCAGAAGAATACTTTTGTGGTTACACCAAATGGAAAAAGGCAGGTTTTTTGTTTGTTTTTAGATTAATTTCTCCACTTTCTTATTTATATATTTGCAAGTATAACTTTGCCTATAGAACTGTGGTTTTTATACTTTTAATATTTCATTTGGTATGTATTTAAATTATCAAGCATTTTTTTTTTAATGATTAAAGAAATTTCTTGCAAGGAAAGCTATCAAAGAAAGTTTTAAACTAAAAAAGTTGGTTTAGTCAATATTGAGTTTTTAGGAAATTGAGGAGGGCTTGCCATTGGAGATCTCTTTGTCTTTATGACTGTATTTTCTAGATAAATTAAAACTAGAATTTATCAAGCTCTAAGAAGAATTAGAAGCTAATTTGATCTGTAAATTAGAAATAATTTAAGTCAATGTGAATATCACAAAGTCTGTTCTTTTATAGTTAATTAATATCTGTACAGCAACATGGAAGTCGGTTGACATTAAAACTCACACAGCACCTCATTGGAAGTTTACAGAAGAAGGATTTTAAGAAAGATTAAATTATGGTGATATATGCAGATAATATAGTAGAGACAAGAATTATAGATTTATAGATATTAAGTGGAATTACTAATAAAAACAATATAAAGAATGATGCCAGGTACATGGGAGATAATCTTCAAATCTCTAGTGAAAGCCTGAGAATATTCATGAATTTAGTTAAGCTTCTCTTGTCCAAATGAAACATTTTTTCTTATGAGATATTTGTAAATTTAGGAATCATCTGTCCAAAATTAGTAAAGGCTGTCATTGAAAGTAATTGAACATAGAAGGTTAAGTAAGAAAATAGTTAAAGAGAGTGGATGTCTCAGTACTGTCCCTGTCACTGATATGAATTGAGGGTGTTGTTCTTAGGTAGAAAATCCAATGTGACTTCATGTTTTGCTGGTGTTATTACTGATGAGCTTTTTGCTCCATTTGGTTCCCCACTGACAATATGAGACTTACTGGTCTATTTATGAATTTGAAATGTTTTTCAAACATGTTTAACACATTTAAATACAATAAATTAATACAATAAAATATTAGTCCAATAACCTGCTGAGAGGAGCCAGGTAATCAGCCCCAAATCGTCTCCCTCTGTTGCTGCACACTAATTTACATGGATATAATCACTCCCACACAGAGAATCCCATTGGTAATTGGAGCAATCTGCACAGCTTATTCCTATATGGCTGCCACAAGTTACTGCATCTTCTCTTTCAGTTGCCATTTTTTGGTATTTTTGTGCAACTGTAGCATTATATCTTTGTCATATTGTAACCTCCATGTTTCCAGTAAGCTGTACGGACTCAAGCTGCAGGACTGCTGGCAATGTTTAGGGCACCATTAGGATTGCTTTCCTAAGTGGACTTAAAGTAGCATGTGACAGGACTCTTCCCTAGTACTGTGTCACTTAATAAAAGATTTTTTTTCTTCTTCAGTGTAGAGGATATATACCCTTAAAATACTCACATCCCAAGCTTCAATCTCACCTTTAAACCCACCAACTGCATTTAGTCATTTCACAAAACATTATCTGACATCACAACTGTTCATTGGTACTAGACATCTGTAACTTTTGCAGCTGTGGAAAGTACCTGCTGAAAATAGCTAAATAGAGGTGGAATGCAACAAGATCTGGTCTAACATACATGATAGTCCTCTTCTGAACTTACTTCAAAGAGGAACTAACAAAGTCTTAACTTTATCCTACACAGTTTTCTTCTACACCAATATTTTTTATGGTAGTTTTACATTAAAATTAATTATTGTATGCTTTTCATGGGAGAATGACTGATGGATGTTTCCAAGATTTAGGATATATGAATTGCAAGGTGCATGCCAATAGTAGAATGCAAACCCCTTGCATTTGACCAGAGGCATCACACAATGAAGTGAATCTTGGAGCTGAGAATCCCCAGAGCATTGTAACAGAAAATATTGGACTTCCGATGTAGAGAAAATTAATATACAGACTGGAATCAGTATAGCTCAAAACAAATATGAGGTTGTCCACAGCTGAATATGATTAGGAATAAACACATATACACCAAACTTTTGTGTTGTGCTGTTAGTCAGAGAAAATTATTCCTTTTAAACATACTAGAAACTATTACTTTGTTATATGCACCTCAACATTCAATATCATCTTCAGGTACACACACATATGCATTATGTAGATGTAGATGTTTTTTACCTTTTTCCTTTTTTTTCTTCAAATTACATTGTAGGTAGGATTGCAGCAGAAGATGATGATTTCTAGATGAGCTTTCATACATACTTTTTATAATTTGTGTCAAAATCACTCATTATGCTCTTCCAAAAACCTAAGGATTCTGAAATTTTTTTGTAATTTTTTTTTCTTCTTCAGATGTATTTAAAAAAAAGCACATTTAGTTCTTGCAGTCAAAAACACAGTGATTGCTTATGATGAATCCTTTTTATGATGCCTTGTACAAGACGGAAAAAGAGAAAACAAACCAAATCCCAAACAGAAAAATGTCTGCAGGACAGATGTAGTGACAGGGGCTTGCCCCTTTCTAAACTGATGTGGGCTTTTAGTTCTTTCCAAAACATATTTCTGTCTTTGAAGAGAGGAGGTCCTAAGGTTTCTTTTCTCAGGGGAGCCAAAAGTAAGACAAGGCTAAGTGGTTGCTAAGACTGAAAATAGGATGCAGCTTGTCTTTCATGTAAGATTTATCTTTAGATATTCCTGTATTATAGAGTGCTAAAATAATAAATAAATATTAGCCATTAATAGGTATTTGTTTCACAGTCTTGCTAAACTCTGTGAAGCCTCCTACAGTCTCAAAGTAGAGAAAATTTTTCTGGAGTTCATGGTAACTTCTTGAACTGAACTGGCTGAAACCCCCTGTGCTGAGCTCTTTGCTGTGCTGCCTGTGGGCCACAGGGAGGATGCTTGGCTCAGCTTCTGCCGGACCTGCTCTGATCCTCAGGAATCATCCCCCAGAAATGGGAGTTGAGAGTGTGAAGTTGCTGTGGTTGCTGCAATGGCTAAAGCCTGCACTGTAACTGCACATTCCCCTCTTCTCTTCCAGCATCCCTACACTCTGTCCAGCAGCAAGACAGCACAGACCTGGCACTTAAGCAACAGCTTTTAATGTTCCTGCTGGCATTGATGTCTTACAGTGTTTGTCCAAGACTGGGGAATTTTGCATGTGCTGTTGTCTTATGGTGGCTGCCCTAAGCATTGCCTTTATCCAAAGATTGTTCTTCCCATTGTGTTTGTCTTATGGAATGCGTTTAGATTTTTACGTCATTGCCAAGTTTTTGAATTTCCTTGTACTTGAAAGGCATAACATCAGAAAGATACACCACTTGTGAATAGGCCATGATGAAAAAGCACAGTCAAAGGGTCTAGGCCAGACATTCATTTTGGCAAAGCCTGTTTTAATTGTCTTTTTAAAGCTAATTTATGCTTCAACCAGGCCTTTGATGACAGACAATGTTTTCTAGCCTAAGTTGTCATTGTAGTTCTTATGTCTCTGAGTTGAGTGTCTTTCCTGTTGAGTTTAAAAACTCCTTCCAAGTGATTCTTCAAGCAACTGATGCCTTTGGAAGGTAATGGCTCTTGCACAAGTGGTTCTTCTGGATTTCCAGCCTTGAAATCAGTCCCTGAGAGCTGAACATCTGTGGAAGCACACTGGGGTATTCACATAAGGAAGATAGTGAAATAATGTCTTTGTTCTAGCAACTGTTGAAGTGATTAAGACGTAAACAGTACTCAGGACGGCAAAAATATAAAATAAGGCTTAGCATTTGTTCATTATAATTTTTAAAAGACCATAAGAACTGAGTATGCAATGGCAAATGATAGGATTTATTCAGTATTAATGCAGTAAGGTGTTTCACATGTCTTTAATATATTAAAGATATAATTGATACATCTAATGTGCATATTTATTTCTGGAATTAACATCTTCTTAAGAGGACTATTCTTTAAAATCATTTTGAGTTACCGACCCATAAATTTTGGTTAGGTAGTTCAGCTGTTTTTCAGTCCACTCTACATTCTGGATGTTCATGCATGGTGTGCTCCACCTTCAGATTAGTTTGAGTCTCCCTCTTTCCCTCTTCAGGGGAAAAATAAAGACCTACCCAGAGAAAATAATCCTCATGTAAATTTCATGCATATTTGCAAATTTAAAATACCAACCATGGCTTTCTGCTTTTTTTTTTTTTTTTTGATAGCATTTTAGCACTTGCAGCTATACTTATGCCAGTGCATACAAGCTTTTGGGGATGGTTTAGCATATGTAGAACATTAAATATTAGACGGTTTTATGCTTTTTGCCTTTGTCAAAAAGATTGTTCAATTACTGCTGGCTTTCTCAGTAGGTGCCCTTCTGCATTATTGCAGTCTGCTGGATGTTATGAATTTTCCTGTGCCCTTTTGAGACTCAGAACCACTTGATCCTCCCAATAAACTAACACGTTGTCTCGAAACAATTCAGATATGGCAATGCTTTAAGGACCTATGGTCCACATGGAATTTTGTGGGGCATGCTATTGTGTGCAATTAAAAATCTGTGCAAACCATGCATGGTAACCCATTTAAAATTAATAAAAAAGCAGTCTGTAATTGCTCACAATGTAAGGCTGCTGATGAACTTCAGGTTGCATCCCCCTTCCTGCAGCAGGTGTTGTAATATTGCTGTGCTGAGAAGGCAGGTAATGTTGCATCTGCACTAACCACAAATTAGTCACTCCTCTTGTAAACCTGTGCATCTGTATATTTTTGGATATCATAGCACGTAGGACTGCATTTGCATATAAACAGATTAAATTTTATTACCCAATTTAAATGTCTGTGATGTGCCTGATGCTTGTTTTGAAAGTCTGTAGAAGCTATAAACTGTATTACTGAGAAACACATCATTCTGTCGTGTCTGGCAGACCTCAAATGTGTATGTATGGAATTTTGTCAATTAATAGCCCATTTAATAAAAAAAAAATCTGACAAACAAAATCCCTAGCAGAAGTAATGAGTGGGGCTCATTATAGGGCTCACATGACAGGTCCAGGTATAGGCCCTTACTAGTTGTCTGGGACAGAAAACATTCAGAGTGATATAAAAAAATAACATTTTTGAAACCTAATAGGAAATGAGCAACAGAGCAGCAGTCTCCCTACAGCCAGTGCCCTTGTTGTTATGTTGGAGTGTTTGATGCTCTTTATCTAGGTCATCATTTTGCCTTTCCTACCTTGTCATGCTTACAAACAATTATTATTTTACCCTTTAGCAAGTAATGAATTATAAACACACAGAGAGCACATAATGAAAAAGAGCACTAATACTTACCAGTTCCTCACAGTTGTATAAGTATGTCTGGGGCTGGAGACAATGAGGTGAGGAGAGGATAGAGGGAAGGTCCCCATCAGTCTCCTCCATCATCCTGTTTCAATTGCTGTGACCTGTGAAAGTATTCACTGAGCCAGAAAACAGGTAAAAGTCAAACTCTATGGCCTAATACAGGGACAATTAATGAGAAGTGGAGTTTAAATCAAATGTAAATTTTTAAAAAGTCGTTTACAGTGTGGTGGCTTTTTTCTATCTGAATAATTACTTAAATCTGGTACATTAATCTAAATATTATGAAACATTCAAATTAATCTTTAACCACAAAGTGTGACATTCTCCCCAAGACATTTGACATTCAAATTACTGCAACATCAACAATATTGTGTAAGGGTGAGAACAACTTCCTTCAAGGTTTATGTTCAGTCCCTCAAGCAGAAGGAAGAATTGAATAAACATTCTCAGAGCCTGTTTGGACAATCCAACAGTTAAGCTAATTTATAAATAGATTCACAAATGCAGAGCAAAGTTTTCCATATATATACTTATTTATTTCAAGTTTCTGAAAACTATGCAATTCAGAAATATCAATTAAAACATTAGATCAAGTCCAAATTATGTTTTTAAAATGACAGGGAGTATAATTCCCAACAGGAGAAGAAAATAAACCACATTTCTTCTTCCAATCTAATTTCTTCTTCTTCCTCCTATTGCTATTATTGTTACTATTATTACAAGTAGTGCTGTACTTTCATAACCAGACAAGCTTGCCCCATGTACTACTGTCACTGTCTGCCTTTGAAGCTAGAACTAGGTTGTTCCTGAAGACCACTTGTGATTAGGCCATTATAGTTGTGTAAGTAATTTTTTTTTATTAGTAAATGTCTCCTTTTGTCTCATTGTTTTTTCATGGATGAATTTCTTGCCTTAGATCCTCTTGTACCCACAGTATTCCAGCCTGATGCTGGAATTTGCTGAGGACTTTTATTTCTATAGCAGCTGCAAAATAAATTTCCGTCACAGAATTCTGGCTTTTATTTTATCCCAGACACTGGGCACTCCTGCATTCTCAGTCATTCAGTTATGATGTAGGTTTGCTGACCTAACTAGCAAAGGACCACTCATATTTTTACAGAGCAGGCAATAGATATTTCTTGTCCATTGCAGAGTTTTGTTTGTTATGGTCTGTACTGTCTCTCTCAAAATATTTCTTTTGCTTTCTCTGTGGGTACAGTAGAGTCCTAACTGTTCTTGACATAACTATGAAATTTTAAGTATTAGGGAGCCAGTGTTTCCCACTGTGGCAAAAGACAGATGATACTTTATACCCTGTCATCAGAGACTGACTATATGTGTGTGAAATTTAGAATGAATTATAAAAGTATGATTAGTATTTCTGGTAATATATTGAAGTAAACTTGTGTTATTTAGGAAGAATGCTTCTTCTTTCTTAGTGCAATATATACACTAATTACTGTGAATGTTAGAAAGAATTGGAGGATTGCTTTCACTCACTTCTTGTTGCTGTTACGTCCGAGGCGCATAAAGAAAACGACACAGAGTCCAGGCTCGTGAACAAGTGGAAGCCGAAGCTTTTCTTTAATAATTTTCTGTCTACTATATAGGATAGATAGCAAAAAGTGTGTTGAATGGCAATAGGTAATTGGTTCCTCGGCCATCCACCCCTTGAGGGGATTGGCCAAGTTCTAAGATACCTATTCCGAAATAATTTTAAAGTCAAAGCCATAACAATCTTGCAAAACAGCCTGCAGGTGCAAGAAGTTTATGAAACTGTAACCTTCTTTAAAATAGTTTACATAGGAAAGACAGTCTGCCCACAGAATATTGAGAAAAGACTAAAAAATTTCTCTGCTTCTAGCTTTTTAGCACCTACAACTTCTCTGGATTTATTGGTTATCTACACCTTATTTGCCCAGCAATATATTGAGAAATTAGTAAGAACAACCTTATAAAGTTCAGCTCCTGTAAATATGGCAGACAATATCAATGAAATTAATGAAGGGTTGGTTTTATTAGCATGGAATTGCATGAACATAAAGATCTTCTACTTGAAGATTAATGGAATTTTACTTCATAGTTTCTTTTTTTTATTGAAGACATAAATTGCTCACACAGCTCTACAATATGTTTTCTGAAATCTAATGAAAATCTGCCCACTTCATCATTGTGCTCAGGATGCTATTTCAAAGAAGTGATTTTGTATTTTATGGATGTGTAGAGAAATAAACATAGTTTTCCTAAAATGACCTGGGTGCTCAGCAGAAATCCTTAATATCTCTTTCAGGGAAGACATATTTTTTTTATCCCAGAAAAAATGTTGCCTTTTCTGTGTGTGTGATTTTGCTTTGTGTTGTCTTTTTGCCTTACTGCAGGAGAATGAGATGAAATGCCTACCCTGTGACAGAGCTTAGAACAGAACGTTATCCAAATCCCAATGAACTTGTTGAAAGGTTCCTTTAAAGTAAAAGGGTTATGCTGAAAAATAGACACTTGTCAGTTTTAATGCCTTTGCAGTTGCCTAGCTGTGTTTCTATGAAACACTGCAGTAAGACTATTAGGGTTGATAAAATGCTTTTGGTTAATTTGATATTTTTAGCCAACCCCCAGTATTTTGGAAAAAAATAGTTTTGATCTGTAAATACAGAATAATTTTTTTTCTAATGAATGGCAGTCGGGAATCACTCACTGGGGTGCACAAGTATAATTTTTGTAATTCTGGCCTATCTTCACTTAGGAAGCAGGCATTCTTAGCCTGAATATTTAGCATGTTTTTAAAAGGAAACTGCATGTACTGAGCCTGCCTGAGTATGGTAGAGAATTTAAAAGTGAACCCTGTCTGGAAGTGAGCTGGCTTCTCACTGAAGTCTCATGTAGGTCCATATAATAAAATAAAATTTAACTCAAATTAAAGGTTCAGTTAGAAATTCATGTATATTCCAAGAAATATTGTCAATTTAATTTCCTGGTAGCTAGAAGGGGTAAAATATTTGAATACTAATTAAATTCTATAATAAAAATGAAGATATGCTGTGCTCAGCATTTCTTGGGTCCTTTTGGTATTTTTTTTGAAGCTGCCGAATTGCAAGCTGGGTGATATAAAACGTTTGGGGAAATAGTGCAACTGATTTTACAGTAGCAAAGGAAATTCTATAATTGAGTTGATTGAATGGTATTTGTCTCTCAAGTGAAAGGCTCGTGCTCCTTGTATGTGCTGCAACTCATAAGCGCAGTTATTTGCTTTTGTGACGCAGCACTAGTAAAAATTGGGTTAACTTTGTCTTCAATAAGCTTATTTTTAATATTTTATGTTAACAATAATAAAATAAGGCTTGGAATTTCACAATAAAGAACATGAAGTATATTTCACCACAGCGTATTACACCTGGAGGCTTGTTAAGGACCTTTAACAGGTCTTTGCTGCTAAGACTTAAAATTAAAAAGGTTTGCTAAGTCTTAGCAATAATTAAGTGCCATATTTGTCAGTAGATTTGAGATTTAAGAATACTGGTTGCTTTTATGCTGTCTTTTGTGCTTTTTTGACTGCTAGCTTTTTTACAGGTCATTGTGTTTAACTAATGTACTCTTTATGTAGTCTGTGTTTCACTAACGTACACTTATATTTCATTCAATAACTTGTGTTTGACTGAAACAAAAGTTGAAAAGAAGAATTAATTACACATTGGAGTAATAGAGTTTTTTTTACTAGAAGATTTTTACCAGTTCTAGTCATACTAATTTCATATTTGATTTTTTCTGGCTACAGTTCTTTGATGTCAAATGTTCTATTTTAAAGAGTTCTTACCAGCCAAAATGTTAAATTTATGAAGGTATTTTATGTAGTAAAACATAACCTATTTAAAAAAAAAGAAAAAATGAAAAAAACCCAACTCTGACCAATTATGTTTTCTCTCTTTGAAGCAATATAACTATTAAATGTTTATATTTATAATCTATTTTTCATGTTTTGTTTTCATTCTGATGTGGAACAGGAAAACACTTCAGTATCATTTTAAGGAACTTCCTGACAGGAAATCATCTGAGTATAACTTAACCTACTGTGCCAAGGGTACATCAGCTGTGACTGTGTGTACATGACTTCTGAGCTGGCTTTTGCCTATGCAGACATGTTAAAATATTTGTGTGACACAGCTTCCCAAGCTGTTCACCTGGCAAGTGATTTCCTCGCATAAGTCACAGTTTACACCCTCTTAAAATGTGCAGCACTATGCAAAACCTGCAGTGAATGCTGTTTCTGCCAAGAGGCAGAATAAAAAGTTCTAGGTTGTTTTACCATATGCTTGTTTTGAGTTTTTACAAGCAATTGGTATTGGTGGCTCTTCTGACATAAGATGTCTTTCCCTTCTGTTCTCTTTCCCTTTCCTTTTGTTGTTATGTGCTTTATATTGGGTTTGTGTGCATCCTTCAAAATTCCTGATGATTTTCCTAACTCTCCAGAGAGCCTGCAAGGAAATTTAAGGACCCCTTTGTCCATTATCACCCTTAGGAGCTTTCTATTCCAGCATAATAGGAATGAACAATATTTTTTCTGTTCCTTATCTGAGACCTTATAAGTTGATATTCAGAAAGAAGGTTACCTTTGGATTTTTCCAAAGTTAAGACATAAGCAGACAAAGATAGAAAAAAAAAAGGTGTCAGTAGAAATGAAGGCAGATATAGCAAATGGAGAAAAAACAGTAGTCCTTTCTGAAAAAAAAACCTCTTAAGTAATTTTAAAAGTTCTATGAAGTAAGAGGGAGCAGGGAGGGTTAACACATAATTTATTCCTTTGTTTAACACAGTCCTGAGTCTGTGTTTGTTAAAAAGTATCACAATTCAATTTATCTGAGCTAAAGATTACGGCTGTGAATGAGGGTGTTTTGAGACATGTTGTGGAATATGAGGGTGTGCTAGTTAGGTATAACCTGGTAGAAGCAATTTGTTTCCTTGTGGATTTTGACAGCCATTTGTCTAGGATATTCTTCAAAGTTATTTACTAATAAAAACTGTATGACCTGACTAATCTTTCCTAGTTCTTCTCCACCCTTACCACTGTAAAGTTTCGCTGATACTTTTTGCATGCTCTGAAGTCCATTTGCTACTCTCTCCATCAGAGAGTAGCAACATTTTGTGCATGTGAAGAATGTAAGCATTGTCTTTCTTCAGAAATCTTTTTGAAGGAAAAGAAAACAAAATTATTTATTAGGAGGTAGTTGTTGTCTGAACTTCAGATTCTTACTGGTTGTACTAGCTTTTCTGTGTTTTTGTGTCTTTTTATAATTGCCTAAAAATCAGCTACTTAGTGGGGGTTTTTTTTACTTTACTTCTTGAGTTGTTCTTGCCTCTCTGCCCTTCGGAATTATGTCCTTATTTTAATCTTAGACTAGATTATTCTAAGTATCTCCTCCACTTAACCTCAGCTTCTTTCTTTGCCAGGTCTTTGAACTAAGGTAATTATAATAACCAAATAACTGTGAGTCTTAAAGCAAATATCATTTATCTTCACATTAGAAGTTAAACAGTACTTTAAAGTGTATTAGTATTCTAAGCAATCACTTCACTATATAATCTCCAGTTATATCAAATCTATTCTGAGTGAAAAGTTCTAGTTCTTCTTCCTTGCTACTCAAACCTCTAAAACCCTAATGCAGTAACTGAAAAAGTATCATCTTCCCACAAATTACCACAAAGATTCTCCTTGTGATGGCAGTCTGATTTTGAGGTAACCACTTGAGACATGTTAATCATCACTAAGAAGAGTAGAGCCAGGCAGTAAAAGATGAAATAACACCTTAAAGTGAGAGTTTTGAGAAACCCATGTGACACAATGTGTGTGAGGTGCAGGTCACTCCCAAACATACAGACCATTGTACTTGAAACCTACCAAATTTATTTTCAATGGTCTATTAATGGCAGATTCCTTTTGTAGTAGATTGTTTCCTCTCCTAAATGCCCCTGTCATCCCACCTCTCCAGTGAGTATTCAGTGGCTTATTATGAAAGTCGGGGGTTCTTCTCAGTGTGTGACTGTATGGTCTTAGGAAGGCACAGTAAGAAATGTAATTGATACCTTGGACCTACGTTGGTAAGGTTTGTGACAATCATTTGAATCATTCCCCCAGAATTTATTCCTCAAACTCTTACTAAGACAGACTATTCCCTTCCATGTCTCCCCTCCCCGGCTTCACGCATGTCCCTCCCAAAAAATCCCAAACAGTGAAGTTTTGACTTTTGTGTTGCTAAAATGGGCTGAACTTCTATTCACCATTTGAAATTTTCTTACTCTTTGCATACTTTGTGTTCACATTTGTCATGCTGCCTGCAGAGCTCAAAAAGGTTAGGGGATAGGGATTCTTTGCCAAATACATTACTTGTGCTATTGTTGAATTTTTATCTCTTGAATCTCTTTATAAGTGTCATCAGTGCTTGGATGACATACTGTCACGTGCTCTGAGTTTATTCCCATGCCACAATTCCATGATTTCATCAGAGTTGATCATGTGAATAAGATCATAACCTGAGTTCTGTCCCAGTGTGCTCCAGCAGGCAGATCTGTGTGTCACCAATAGATAGCTGGTAGCACGCTAGGCTAAATGTCATGAAAGGTACATACTCTGGATAAAAGTAGAACACAGCCCAAATGGAGAGTGAAAAAAGCTCCTGTAGAAGGTGAATAGCCATATTTGCCATGTTTACATTTCCATCACTAGACTGCAAGGGAGAAGGGAGAGCTATGACATCATCATATTAAAGTACTGAGATTTTGTGAAGGACATCAAGAATATTCTGAGGTAAAGGGATGTTTTCCATCCTCCACATCCCATTGACATAGCAGATCTGCTAGATGATTTTTTTGAAGTTGTTACCTGGGAGATGGAGATGAGAAAGTGTCTATGGAGTAAAGGTGTCTAACTAAAAAATGGTGTTAGAACATCCTGCTGTGGTGGTATTAATAGGATGGAGGACTGAGCTTCAAAAATGGAAGATACCAACAGCACTAGTCATCCATTTCCTTGAAATAAGCTGTCTGTAGTGTTAAAATTCTCTCTTCTCCTTACAGTTTTGAAGAAGTTTAGGGAAAAGGAATGTCTTTCATGGGCTAGTGGTATCTGAGTTTTCACCATAAGGTGGTAATGTTCATGTGAAAAGATGCTTTTTAAGCCAGAATTTTAAAAAGAGAGGTTCTGGATTTCTGCCTTTTAAAAGGTCAGATGCTTTTTCAGAACTGTGTGTTGTACTAATCACAGATAATTCCAAGGCCCAAAACAAGGTTTTGACTTTGCATTTAAAAGAATTGTTCTAATTCCTGTTTCCAAATTTTGCCAAGTGGAAGAGGCTCTGGAGATACAGTCCTTACCTAGTTTAGGACAAGTTCTGAAGAAAAGGAACCTTAATCCATCTTGCACACTTTCATTTTGCAGAACACTCTTCTTCACCAAGCCTGCCTATAAGTACTATGTTAACTTGAAAGCTATAAATTAATTTAATATTAAGTACATATTTACACATGAAAGCACTATGATTTAATTTTAAATTGCAACAGTTTGAAGGCATCACTTTCATACATCAGTTCCAATTTACATGTGCAATGTAATACAGTCTTCCATCCTCAATGTCACTTTCAGGACTGTCCCTGTGCATGACTTAGGCTGGATACAGAATGTACGGCACACTCTAAATTTATGAAAGTTGCTCTTGGGGAATTATAACATCATATCCTTTAGGAATAAGATTAATGACTGATGAATATAAAAATATTTTTTCAAGCACTGTTATATGGAATACATTATATGAATATTCATTTAGATGTTAGGGTTTCTCAGATATGTTCATGTACGTAAAATGACAGCTGAGAGCAAAGTTTATCTTGCCATGTTATGCAAAAGCATTTTTAAAAGCTGTACATATTGATTACATTTATTGAAAACATAAAACCCTGAGGTGAGAAAACTCATGAGCTCAAACCTAAAGGTGAAACCCCTAAATTAATAACTGCCCTGGAAGAAGAAAGAAGAGAACTGTTGCCTTTCCAAAGATAACTTGTTCCTCACATAGTAAAAAGAAATATAAATGTCTGCCTTTTTGCATCATTTTGAGCTCTTAATGTAATAAGCTTGCAACATTTTCTTAATGTGTTAATGTCTTACAGCTTTCCCCCATAAATTAAGTGCAGATTTTTTTACACTGGGAAACTACAAGTGAAGAGAGGCATCTAGAGCCAGTTAAAACAGGATTTAACTTATTTTTCAGAGTCGTGATGGGTCTACCTCTAGAGAAAAGATTGCAGTTTTTACGTGCAGCATATGAAGCAATTAGATTTATCTAGTGACACTGTTAAAAGGAGTATACAAAACCTTGTTATAAAGGGTTTATAAGTCTTAGGACAGACTATTGCAATTAATTTGTATCTGGAATAAACTTGGAGGTTTATGGTACGTGAGTCTGAAGTAATACACTGAAGTACTCTAAAAAATAAAATTATAGAAAAAACACTTTGAATTTAGCATGGTAGAGAAACTTAAATTGTCAGGAAAAGTTTGCAAAAGAAATGTCAGGTCTTTTTATTGTAATTCTTAGATGTTAAGGCCCATCCAATTAGAGAAATAAGGAATGTAAACAATCACGTGCTTAACAGCTAGTCTGTTTCACATAATTTATAAGAAAATCATTTATTCTGAATCAAAAAGGTCTAAATTTTGATTTTTCCTGCATGAGCTCTTTACATATTGAAAGGTGTTACATGTTTATATATTGTAGGAAACTAGAGAAAATTTCCTTTTTAATTTATGTCTTACATTCTGTAAAATACAGCAATGTACCTATGAGAACAACATTAAGGATGCTCACTCTATAAGAATGTTGATAACTTCCAGCCCAGGAAATTTTTTGGAGAATCAAGACATCATGCTGTGTTATTTCTCTGCCTGCTATTCCAAAATAAACCCATACCCTTAAACATCCCCATCTAAGAATGCTTTATTTAAAACTGGAAGTGAATGTACTTTATTCACTTTTTACTGCGAATATTAGGTTAAAATGCTGTAGAAAGAACTCACATTAAATTTGAAAATATTACTTAAATTCAGCTTTTTCCTTAAATAATCATATTTCTGATGCCAATATGAGAAGTCAGTAAAATTAGGATAAAATGTTTCAAATAAATTAATTTTATTCAGCACTACAAATCCAGTTGCCCCATTGTGTCCATAGCCACACAACCCCTCCCAAACACCCTAGAATTCTACAATTTTCAGGAGACCAAGGCAAATCTTCCTTCATCTTCAGTGATGTGTCATTCAGGTGACTGATGGACAGCTCTGTTCCAATCAGGAGAGAAGGATCTGTTCTATTTATAGCTGACAGCACATTTAATGGCTGGTGTAGCAGACATAGGATGAAAAGTAAATTTAAGGAGAGGGGACAGAGAGATCAGAAATTTCAGCTTGTGGCTGATGTGGTAACAAGGTATTCTCATCCAAGTGAGTAGAGAGGAGCATCTTGTGAGTAGAAGGAAGGGGATTTCACAATTGGTAACTCTTCAGGACGTGACACAAAATATAAGATTAAAAGTGTATGGCTTAAAACACCGATTTGCTAAGAAAGATTCTATAACATTTTAAAAATTGCACAATAAACGAAGAGATGAGGCAAAGGAGAAACAGTTTATTTGCATCACTGAAGAGAAGTAGGACAAGGCACCAGACTGATTTGATTAAAAAAGGATGTTCAGCTCTGGAAGAAAACCCCATGGCTTTGGTATATCATACAAGCTGGAATGAGGTTTGGAAGGGAAGTTCGAGTTTTTAACCTGAAATATTTGTTGCAATTGCAAGTTTAATTTTCATGTAAATTGTAATTTAGTAGTCCTGTGCTTTAAATACAGAACTTCCTGTTCACAAATGTAATTACTGTAGATAAATACTAGTTGAAGAAATTGACTTGTTACTAAGGAATGGATACAGAAATAGGCCTTATTTTTTTTTATCATCCCCCCAGCTCAGGGTAACTTCATGAAATAGGAATTACACAGCTTTCTATACTTCCAGTGATTCCATATAAAAACCAAAAATTACAAAATAATTGGGGAAAGTTCTAAAAACTAAAAGTAAGTAAGCTCTTTTACAGTGGTGCTAGCTGAATATGCAGCAGCTAATGTATGGAAGAAGCTGGTTTGCCCTAACCATTAGTGACAGATGCTTGACCCTAGCTAGTCAGGGTGGAAGCCTACTGACCACAGGAGAGACTAAAATAGAAGGTGGTGGAGATTAAATATTGAAGTAGATGCATTTTTATGTTCAAATTTGTACTCGCTCCTCTCTAGTGGTGATTTCCATCTGAAGTACTGACTACAATTTGTTTTGTTTATTTTATGAGATCTGACAAGATCATGACCTGATGGTTGCATAAAGCAGGCTTTTATTTGTCATTGAAGCCCCAGAGTGAGAAGATAAGAGATCCAGGCCTAAAGTCAAATGGAGTTTATCTCACAAGACATCAAAGTGCAGCGCTCAGGCGCTAAGAAAAGAGTTAAAATGCATTAAAAATGTCAATGGAAGTTTAGAAAAGTAGAGAGAAAAGGAAGAGTGCCAACTCTTTTTTTTTTCCTGCCTACTTTTTAAATGTGTGCAGAAAACAGAAACAGACAAATACAACCTTCTTCTTTGGGTAGAGAAAGAGCCATCTCTGTGTCTCAGCCTGAGTACAGTGAGTTTATCTCCATTGCCCGTGATGCTTGAGCCTTGTTTTCCCAGCATCTATTCTCTGGTAAAGTGAAACTTTTTGAGAAAGCCTAACGAAAAATGGTGAAAGAAATCCCCAAACTCTTGACCTTCTGCTCTGTACATTAGCAAATGAATTTCTGATACTAGACCTATCTTTAGCCATGCAAGTTGTTTTTGGGTTTGAAACAGAAATGATGAGATAGAACTAAAGGAAATTCCAAAAGCATTTGCTGTCATTTTGATCTGTTTAAGGTCTTTTTCTTTTTATTTATTTTTTTTTTCAGGGATCTTAAGCTTCAGTAGATTTTTATAGCTTTGGAAGTGACTTCTGAGTATTCTTGAGAGTAAGAACTGCTTCTGTCTTGTGGGTTGCCTTAGGAAGAGAAGAAATTCAGAGTAAAATCAGTCTATAATTACTTGGGGGTGCGGGTACTTGCAATATATTGGCCTTGATGTAGCCTGTTCAAATACATTATATGGATAAAGGCATGAGGTGGGACTCACCTTTAAAGTCACTATTTGCTATCAGAATTTTAGCTAAGTGAGGATAAAGCCCTGAGTTTTATGTTTTTAACAATGCAAGTGGGCAGCAACGCAAACACTCAGCTATGTTTTCACTGAGTAGAAGTTGACAGAACATCAAAGTTTATACAACTTCAAGGCTTAATACTAAGCAGAACTTGCAGGAATGTTCAGTTAAAAGTTCAGCTGCAAAAGTAAAAGAGATGCTCCTTCAGCAGAGAAATGCCAGGTTCATACCATGTATTAAGAAAACTGTTTCCACTAAGGTATTTAACAGTTTTTTGGGAAATGCCTTTTGAAAGTGTTATGAAAATTATGTTATGATTAAAAATATCTAAATACATGTAATGTCATTGAAAAATGCATACAATGTATTCACTCTCAAACTCTATAGCGGTTTTCCAGAAAGTTAATCTGTAAGTAATATAATTTATTTAGCGTCTCCAGAAAAAAGAATTGATTTTTAAAAATTGAGAAAAATTTATACTGTAAATGAATCTAAGCATTCAAATGCATAAAAAGCACAAAAAAGAAATAAGAATTTCTAACATTAAAAAAAGTTTTAATAGCTCAAAATACTTGAAGCAAAACTAAAAAGAAGGTAATTTGACCTGGAAGCTTTGCTTTTGAGACATGTCAGGAATTAGAGTATTTTTTAAGCAAATTGAACAGAATAAATGAATTTATTAGGAAGAAGAGAGAAGGGAAGTAGATTATAAGTTTTATATTACTGCAATTATGAAGAACAGAAATGTGACTCAGGAAAGTTATGAATACAGAGGAGAAATGTGTGGTCAGAGAGAAAAAGAAGGCTCTAAGTGTATATGGAAAAGTACCTTGGTTGCAGAATAGATATAGTAATTGCTGGAAGGTCTAATATGTAATGACAAGTAATGATGCAGGGTGCTATATAGCCACATCTCTCATATTCACACAGCTGCTAATCTCGTCAAAGAATTCAAATAGTTTTGTGTGTTGTGGCTTTCCTCCCTTATTGTGATGCTTAATAATTTTCTTTGGAATACATAAACAAACTCACATCTGTAATTTCTGAATTTATGCAGGAGACCTGTCTAAAAATTGGCAACACATTCTCTGCCTTTTTATTTCTTCATATACCGAGCTGACTTAAGCAAGCGGTCTCATGCTGATTTGCACCACCACAATTCACTACCTGAGGTCCTTCTGAATTCACAGACTCGCAGAATTGTAGAGTGGTTTGGGTTGGAATGGACCTTAAAGGTTGTCTAGATCCAACCCCCCTGCCATGGACAGGGACGCCTTTCATTAAACCACAATTTTTGGGCAGACACTCTTGCAAAGGTGATTTGTTACTTCCTTCTTTATCAGTCTGTTCTGGAACTTTTTCTGCTGAAACCTCAATTTGGAAGAGTCCCTCTGACCATTCCCCTCAAAATAAGTTCTAGAGTTTAGAAAGTCCCTGAACTCCACTGTAACGAACACTACTGCAAAGAATTAATTTAGATTTTCTGCTGCAGCCTTATCTTCCTTGAGCATTCCTTTTCCACCCTGATCATCTATCAGCCCTTCTGAGTTTGTCAGGCTACCAGCTTTGGATGTATTTGAAAAGGTTGTGCTACTGCTTTTTTAAATCCTTAGCAAGTTGTCACTTGAGGGTGGATTTTTTTTTTTTATATGAGTGTTCTTGGAGGTTTGAGGAGGGGGTGGCAGCCTTGTTAATTTTCTGTTTAAATAGCAGCTTATGCTCTTTTCTGTTTTCCTTAACTGTACAGAACATTCATTTGTGAATGTGTTGCTGTACTTTAATAAATCCCTTTGTCCTGCAGTTTAATCGCTGCAGGATATCCTGGGTAAATGGAACTTTACTGTTGATGTTTTCATCTTTTGTTTCCTACCTGAATTTTAGAGCTTTTCCTAGAGTTTGACTGCATTCTTGAAGGATGTGATGTCCCAAGCTATGGTACACTACATACACTACTACAGCTACTCTTTGATTTTCTTTTGGTCTTTAACTGAGAACTTTTATTTCAACGTCCAAGGTAGTATGTTCTGTTTTGGTGTAAGGTGATCCTACTTTCTTGCACAAGTTACCTCTTTTCTGTGTACTATTTTTTTACCTTTTTATTGATTAAACTCAGGGTAATGTACATGCCACAATCCTTTAATGGACATTCAGAGAATGTCTTTAGCTCAGTGATGCTAATTTTTATAGACTGCAAGACACTGAAGCTATTCCAGGCAGTTTAAGGCTGGAATTCTGGTATTAAAAGCCTGTAAATTGTATGCATATCAAATTAGCCCAAAGAAAATGAATACATTAATAGAGGATGCATTTGGTGAAAATTGTAAGAAAATAATGCAAATAAATCCAGTCAGAAACAGTTTTATTGGAAACAAGGTTTAGAAATAAAGGCATATATGCAGAATAAGGAACTGCAACAAGGAAAGTGGTGACTCTGAGAAAAGCTGGGGTCACAGCAGGAGAAAACCAATAGGAACTCCCAAGACTAATGCTGTGGTAAAACAGGAGTGCTGATGGAGCTCTCTAGTGTATAATTCAGGAAAGTGTGAGTAGGAGGATTAAAGCTATTTCCATCTCATACAATATACTGACAAACAGGAATAGTGCTAGTTCTTGGGTATGCATTATTAAAAGATGCTGAACAACTCTTTATACGTGCAAAAATCTTACCACATGAAATATTTGTGTTGTGAAGATCAGGCCTTATGGTAGAGATTTCAGGCTTAATTTGTTTCATCTACCTGAACGAGATTGATGAGATAATTTTATTAACATTCATGACTATGTTCTAAAAACAGGAAAATGCTAGATACTTAATGCCAGGTCTGTTAAATCTATCAGATAAAGTCATTGCAAAATCTTTTGGCTTGATGGTGAAGTGAATTAATGGAAATCAGAAATTAGACTTGTATTTAAATGTCTTCCAATGCCAGTAGGTAGCCACCAGAACAAACTGCTAGTGGATATCTTCAAATCAAGACCCAATGTCTATCTGGAAGGTATGCTTTAGCAAAGCACAGATTGCTTCACTGAAATTGCACAGCAACAATCCTGTGGAACTCAGCAGAGTTTAATTTCTCTGATACACAGAAGGTCATATGAGAGGAACTAATTTTGATTTCCTGATATAAAATTATAAAAGTACTGTCAGTTTCCTATAAAGTCTTAGTTACAAATCAATGATATTTAAAACTCAGAAACAACGTGGTAATCTAGGAAGCTAATTGCCAAAGTGCTATTTCCATTCAATTTTTGTATATATTGATTTTGTTACTATTTTGAATCCAGACAAGAAGGGATTAGATAATGCCGTTTGTTGACAGTGATTAAATCAATTCATGATTTGCTTTGTCTCGGTATGAACAGTGAAAAAGTTCAAAGTCCTCATTGATTTGAAGGCTTCTAGGATTGATCACCTCATAGGATAATTTGTAAGGCATTTTGTTCTTTTTAATACAGAAGGAAGTTCTACAGATTGCAAAGTGTGGTTCTCCTTGAAGATTTACAGCACACCTGCAGCAGCGGAAAGGACGATAGATGTGGACTGCAGAGCTCTGGTAAGATTACTCTAAATGTCTAATTTTGTTCTACTGCATTAGCAGAAAAATATAATTTTTGTTGTTGTTCTGGCTGCTATCACAGAGGATTAATCAATTTTATTAAGTGACCACACAATCCTTTGTTGAGTAATAAAATTCAATACTTACTAAGATCTCATTTAAGCCCGTTGATATGAACTAAAATGAATGATTGAATAAAAGTATCTTCTTTATCCTGTTTGAAAAATTACACTTTTATTCTGCTGATATCTGCTTCTAATTTTGGATTTCAAATAAGCCTGAATTCTACAAAAACTTCAGCTTCTCTGTTGCCCACAACAGAATATGCCTCTTCTGGTACTTTGCTTCTTTATGTGTGCCAAATTAGTGTTGTTATTTAAATTTCATTAATCATTGGGATGTATTTCATCATGTTTGTATTACTAGATGAATACATACTGTCACTCAAAAACATTATATTAGTCATACTAGAAGAACAATTACGTCATATTAAATAAGTATGCTTGAAGTCACTTAACTATATAAAGATAAAATAATTGTTTAGTATGTTTGCTTAATAAATAGTGGTTTTGTTTTCCACAGATTTGTAATTGTGTTTGTCTTTGAATTATCATTTTTAAGGCGTTTGTTTTCAGAGCTAGTCTTTTTCCTAACTTCTGTCAATGGATTTTTGCTTTATCATCTGGAGATCCTGCTTTCTGCAAGCATTGTAAGCAGCTAACAAATGCTGCCTTTAATAACACCTAGTGGTAACAGGTTCTATGAGTAGAAATGGCTGGTATAGTATTTTTCTGCAGGAACATTTTTGCAAATAAAAATATGTGATGGAAGTGCTGGGGGAATACCCCTTCCAGTCACAGATGCTGGGAAGGGAGAAGAGTCTCCTCAGTTGATTTTACATGTGTTCATATGGGGGGAAGAAAATCCAAACCAGTAAGCACTTCCGAAAATATTTAAATATCGTTGTTCATGTGTGACTTCAGGTTTGCTCTTCTTTCCTTGAAGTTCAGTATCCTGAATGTGAACTTCTGTAGGGGTGAGAAACAGATAATGTTTTCAGTCTTGGGGTTGCAGGAGTATGCTGGGAGGTGTCTGGTGCTAGTAAGAAACATAAAAGCTAGACTAAAAGAGATTTGAGACCCTGAAAAGCATAGTGTAGGTTTTTATCCCATAGGATCATGTATTGCCTTGTGTCATTTTCTGATCTGAAAATACTCTGAAGGGGTAAAAGGGAAATCTAGATTTGAAGTACACTATTGACTCCTATTGTATGAGAAATTCTCAAGGTGCATTTGAACTCTTCCTATAAATTTTAATCGAATTCAATGTGAAAACTTGAAAAAAACACATTAAAGTACAAAATACTTCTGCAGTGTTTAGGGCATTGAAATTCTTGACCTGAAAATTTGAATAATTCCTTTCTAGTAAGATGCAGGAGGTAAAGAAGTAGCTATACTTCTTCTTCACATCTCTATGGAAAATGTAATAATTTTTTTTTTTTATTGATGAATTTGGAAGATGACGTGAATATTTCTGACTAGCAAATAACATGTGGTTACTATTATGAAACTGTGATTCCTGAATTTACTGGTTACATGTCAGGCACTTATTTCTGGAGTGTGAGAGCTTTCTGTCTCTAATGTAATTGGATGGGATTATCCTAGCTAATGTCTCAGTAGAACTGTCAGTGTGACACCAGGAAGGAGAACCAATACAGTCCTTGACTGCTGAGGAATGGTCAGACACCAACAGAAAGCAAATAATGCTGGTGGTACTGTTAATAGAACGTGCATACATCTGGTTCTTGAAGGTTAAAATTGTTCTGAAATACTGGAAGAAAATCAAAGAAATCTCCTAGGAGCACAGGGGACTGGAAAAGCAGGCCTTGTCACATGAATGTTAAATAGCTCTATCAACTTAGTTTGCCAAAGAAAAACTGGAGAAGAAATGTGATCATTCGCTAAAGAATATTTAGTGATGATGTCTCAGTTTTGCTGACCAACATGCACCAAGAGCTCGCGGCCAAAAATTTACATCTGAGAATTATTTAATCTTGCATGGAATGTCCCAGTAATGAGAACAATAAAACATTGGAAGATCTTACTAGTGAAAAGAGGAGACAGAGTCTTGTGAAGGTGAGAACATGAAATTTCTTCAAAAGCTGATAAATATTTAAAAAGCATAGACACCTGGTACATCTGCTACATCAGTGAGTCTGATTTAATGAATACATTGATCTCTTTTTGACCTTAGAGTCTCTTCCTTCCTGGCCCTTGGAATGCAGAGGATTAGCAACATTTAATTTAAAATACTAATAACACTGCTTTTGTATGGTAGTTACAGCTGAATCTCATCATCAAATGCAATACAAATTTATCTTTAGCATGTCAAAAGTACTGTTCTGTCTTACACAAGTGATCAGACTTCTGAAACATCAGAAATTGGCTACAGCAGAGGTAAAGTTGGTAGGATGGGGATTTCAAATGAGCCAGGTGTAGCATCTTGCAGTTCTTCATGGTGGACATGTGGCCACGGTGACCACCAGCCTGCAGGCAGCAAGGGAGCACCCAGGGAGCTGAGGGCTGAGGGCCACCCCAGGAAGAGTGGACAGTGTGGAATCATCTTGGCATATGTCCTACTATAGCCGATGAACACATTTGCTTGCAGATCCCAGTTTTCTGTTTGAGGTTTGGAAGTGCTTTAGGTTAGCTCAGCCTTTTGTACTTCATACACAGGCATCTGTCTGAAACGCAAGGCCTGTGGCAGGGTGACAGCTCACACCACATGGAAAGGGGAGTTGAGAGCTGTGTGTGTCAGAATTCAGGCCGAGTTTGTGAGTCTCTGCATGTTCTGACACTTATGGATGGCCTGAGACTTTGGCCATCAGTTGATGCTACTCCCCTGCTGAAGAGTGCAGAGAAGTCTGAAGAAACAAGAAGTTCTACCTGGAGCACGACACAATTGTCTGTAGCTCGTGTCTTGGTGTCAGCATAGAGTTGCTCTCTTCTGTTTTTAGTACATAAAATCAGCTAAAAAGAAATACCACAGTTAGGTCTGTACTGCCCCCACCCCAAACTCATGCATCGTGTCGCCATCCTCGTTTAATTTGCTCAGAATTTGCTGTTCTAAGTATTACTGCATCTGCTTTCATTTGTCTTTTGCATAATGCTTAATTCTGAATAGGTTAATGATCTCGAATGGGAGCAACACAGGATTTTCCAGTTACATTTACCTCTGGTTTGCTTTGTTACTTCTATGTCCCAACATCAAGTGCAAAATTTCAATATCAAAGCGTATCTGCAGATACATATCTGAAAGGCTTAGAGATAATTTGGTTTAACTCTAGTTTTTAATAAAATATTTTAAATTTGCATTTCTACATTGTTGAGACCCATCTCACTACATATCATTTTGGGATGTGTTCTTTCTCTCAATCTAAAATTCAAAGTGGAGATCGATTAGTAACATGAATCAAAGCCATTTTTATTCTGCCCAAGTTGTTTTAAAACTCTTTTGACCTGTTATAGCTGAAATCATTTAAGCTTGTACTTTGCTATTAACCAGATTATGATTAAGGTGTTTATGGAAATAAAACTCTTCAATAAGTCAATATTGAAAGCCATAAGCCATATTGAAAAAGTCATTAATTTTAAGCTCTAGTCTAATTTCAATTATTTTAATCACTGTATATTAGTAAAAGAAATACCCTTGTTTGAATAGAAGAAGTAATCTAATTGGAAGTTCAGAGTCAAATCCTACTGTAGTCCTTACTCTTCAGTAAACAGTTTGCGTTTCTGGTTGGGCACTGGAACAGGCTCCCCAGGGCAGTGGTCACAGTCCCAAGGCTGACAGACCTCAATAAGTGTTTGGATGTAGTAATGTTAGGTTTAGTTTAGCAAGCTGCAGCTTTCCCCTGAGAGCTCAGCAGGGCTGCTTGGGGCAGGACTGTGAGAAACACAAAAAAGTGTATAAGGGTTTCTAAAAGCATGAGAAATAAAAGCAAGTTTTAAGAATAAAGCAAAGATTTTAGGGAAAAGCTGTGGCTGTGAAAATATTAAACAAGATACAATTATACAACAGAGCAAGGACACTAAAACAATGGCTAGAGTTTCTAGGCCTAGCTGAAGTAGCTTTTAAAGTTGCAAAAAATATGCTTAGCAAGATAGATAAGGTTAAGCTTAATAATGGAATACAGTGCACTGTTATGTACAGTATTAAACAAGCAAGTATTGTGTGTAACACACGTACGTGCACTATTGAAGATTGGTTAAAACAGCTGTCTGTAACTCTTAGAATATCTATTATTGGTGGAGAAACTTTTAAAAATGCTCTGTAACCAGGAAGTCCTTGGATGTCTTCGACAACGCGAGCTTGTATCGTCTCTAATGTCTTAACTCTGTAAATGAGACTGATAAAATAATAAAGAAGCTCACAGAGCGTCTGTCTTAGCTCCCCATTCTGTTTGCATTCGGTGGCANTGAAGGAGGCGAGAAGGGTCTCTCCACAAGGGTTTTTCGGAGGATCTTTAATCTTACATCTTGTCCCAGCGATCCCCAGAGGCAGAGAGACCTCGTGATCCAGGCGCAGGGGGGTTTTCTCAAGGGCTCAGGGGCGGTACCTGGGCAGAGTTGGGGTACAGGAACCAACAGGGAGAGCCTGAGGGAGTGGCCAGGGCTGGGGGCAAGGGAAAAAGGAGGTGGGGGAACAATATGGGATCGGAAAAGCAGTGGGTAAACAGATCGCCACATTTGGACAATGCTCTCAGGCACATCGGGTGACTCTTGGGGTGTCCTGTGCAGGGCCAGGAGTTGGACTCGATGATTCCCATGGGTCCCTTCCAACTCAGCTTATTCTATGATTGTATGAAATGGATTTCAGTGAAGACCTAAGAATTGACCCAAAAATTAATGGAATTAAAGGAAATAGATTTTTTAATTTAGAAGAGAATAGTTTTTTCCTATTTTTTACATGGAAACACACTAGTTCCCCGAATTTGAAACACACCTGTCTCTAAATTGAATTAGACTTAATTTTTTTGGTCCTTGTGGTCACTAGAATGCCTGCCACAAATTGCATGGTATGATACAGTGCTTTAAAGGTCAATACAGCATTTGAATAAGAAAAATAATATAATCTCGTTTTCTTTTTATGTGTGTGTTCATTTTTTCTATGAAGAAAATTATTGTTAAAATGGAAAAACTGCTACACAGTTGGCTCTTAATAGTGCTAGTATTGTTTAATATTGTTATGTTTAGAGGTTTTGGGACAGAGAAGCAATTTCACTTCTCACTTTTTCTCCCTGGTTATTAGTACTCATGGTATCTTCTGAGTTGGATAAATGCATAGTGCCATTACTTTGCAAATATCAGAATCAAATATTGAATTTAACTTTTGTTGTGATAATTCCACATGCTTCGATTTCCAAATAAGGAATGGATGACAGTCTGTTTTTTCAGTGTTCAGTTACACTTCTTGAAGATAGATGTTTCTCATTTTCCTCTCCAGGTTTTTGGGGTTTGTGTTTTTGTTTTGTTTGTTTTTTGTTGTTGTTGTGGTTTGTTTGTTGTTGTTGATAGTTAGTTTTTTTATATTGAGGGGGAATGCTGGGTGTTTTCATGTTCGGCTGGGTTTTTTTCCAACTTGGACAGATTGGTACATGATTTCTGATTTTCTTTTGAAATGAATGATTTTTTAAAGCATAATCTGATCTGGATATTTTTGCTAATCCAAGCCCTGAATGCTCTGAAATCCAGTGCTCAATCATTGCAGAAGTAGGAATAACCCTACTGAAATGGAGGGAGAGTATCCAGCTGCAGGTTTATTTTCTAAGTTCTGTGTATGTTAAGAGAAAATAGATAGTAGGTGAAGCCTGGATAGGTTGTAAGGATGCATTCCAGCTGTGAAGGATTGCTAAAGCTTTGTAAACAGGGGAACCCTTACAAGTATGTTGATGATAAGCCTGTGTGTCAGAGGAGGGATATTATCAAGTGTTGGTAATACTCAAATAACCCAGTTAATCTTAGTACTGCTTATAATGAACACCTCCAACTTTACCTTACAACTTCATCAGTCACTGCGCAGATTCAAACTCTTTTTTTTTTGCCAGCTGTCATAATGAAAGAAACCAATCTAAAGCCTAAGAATATTTTTCTTTTTTCGGTGTCTTTTGCCTTCCAGTTTACCTGGAGAATCAGTTTGGGCAGTTGGCACTGCTGGCCTGTGAAAAGCATTTCCCCACAGTCATTAAAAACTCTGTCAATTCTGCTACATGCAGAAACGTTTCCGTAGCACTGTCCTGGAATTAATTCCAGTAAAGAAATTTCAGATTTGGAGGCATAGTTTCTATTCTATGATTGTAGAAAATCGTTCTGTTTTGAACTGCATGATGGATGCAGGGAGAGTGATGTTGGAGACTTGTCAGCTTTGGCTCTCCTTCTACCAACGCACAGGTTGCATTTCACCCTGACAAAGATCATCCACTCTATTAAAAGAGATCATCTAAAAACTAGTCCAGAGAAAAAGGGACAAAGTATACTCTGTGATCACAGTCTGCTCAGGAATTTACTCATTTTTCTCTTATGAAAGTATTAACATATTTTTATTTAATTTTGTCTTGTCTAGACCAGCCTGTGGCAGTTTAATAAAAGCAAAAGGAAGAAACCTGTGAGAATGGAGGTGGTGTAGATGCAGAAGTGTATTTGCAAATGTATATTTTACTTAAAAAAAATTTCTAAGGTAGATTTGAATAGTTCTGTGGGTTTTACTCTGTTAGTGACACCTAGATATCACAAGCTAGATCAGACTGTTGTTCATTAGCAACTGACAGCTTTTCAAATTCATTATGAATTCTAAGAATTGCCTGCACAATTGCAGAAACCTGATCAAGTTCAAAAGCCAAGAGCAAGGTCCTGCACTTGGCTGAGGGCAATCCCAAGCACAAATACAGGCTGTGCAGATCATGGGCTGAGAGCAGCTCTGAGGAGAAGGACTTGGGGGTATTGGTGGATGAGACCCAGCTGTGAGCATTTGCAGCCCACAAAGCTAAACGTGTCCTGGGCTGCATCATCAGCAGCATGGGCAGCAGGTCCAGGGAGGGAATTCTGTCCCTCTGCTCTGGTGAGGCCCCACCCGCAGTGCTGAGTCCAGCTCCGGTGTCCCCAAAATAAGAAGGATGTGAACATGCTGGAGAGAGTCCAGATGAGGTCATGAAGATGCTCCAAGGGCTGGAGCACCTCCCCTCTGAGGACAGACTGAGAGAGTTGCAGCTCGAGCAGCCTTCCAGTACCTAAAGGGAGATACAAGAGAGCTGGAGAGGGACTTATGACAAGGGCATGTAGTGGTTAGTCAAGGGGTAATGACTGTAAACTGAGAAAGAGTAGGTTTAGATTAGATGTAGGAAACAATTCTTTACTGTGAAGGTGGTGAGGCCCTGGCACAGGTTTCCCAGAGAAGCTGTGGATGTCCCAGCCCTGGAGGTGTCCAAGGCCAGGTTGGATGGGATTTTGAGCAACCTGGTTCAGTGGAAGGTGTCCCTGCCCATGGCAGGGGGGTTGGAACAAGATGGTCTTTTAGGTTCTGTTGAACCCAACCAATTTTATGATGCTCCTCAAACTCTTCTCACACAGAAATGATTTTGCCTTCTAATGGATTTATAAGTTGTAGATCAGAAGTATCAGCCTTGCCAACTCAGTGATGTGTTTCTTCTCATAGGATATATTGGCTCAGGGAATAGTTCCCCTCAAAATCTTTGGCAGATCTTTAGAATGTGGGAATCATGCTTTGGGGACTGCGGAAGTAGAACCCATCAGTGGGAAATGTCAGTCTGTTTTAAACCTATAGCTCTTTTACAGAGAGGCACAGCAGTAAGAGATGTCAGAAAAGATGTGTTAATTTTCCCTAGGCCATGCCTCTTCCCTGGCACCTTTCCTTCTTCAGTTTAATTACTTGAAGGGAGCCCACAAAAAAAGATGCATGTGTGTTAAACTCTCAGTACACAGAAATAGTGTGGATTTTTTGGGTGTCTCTCCTGATTGCCACCACTTACTACTCCTTCATCTGTATCACCCAGCAGCCCTGGAGTGGATGAAATCCATCTGTTTTGGGTGTAATTTAACTGGAGAATATCTTCCATGTGCTCATCTAATGTTCTTTAACCACTGATGGGTGTTTAAGCTCATGGGAGCGAAACAGAATCACTCATAAACAAAACATGGATGGGCATTCACATGGTGTGGAGGCTGAGTCCTCACACCACCTGCTTTGCTCTGCATCTCCTCCTTCTGTGTCTCATTGCCTGCTGATATAGACAGATCACAGCACCCACACCTTTGCAACCCTTCCTGTCAAAAACCACTGCATCATGTTTATTCTAGCAGGAGTTTGCATTTTGTGGTAACTGCCTTATGTCAATTCACAGGTATAATACAGAGATCTTGTTACAAACAGCACTTGGGTTAGAGCAGAACCAACTTAGAATCTAAATTATGTGTCAGCATCTCCCTTATTAAGTTTTTCATTATTTATTTAAAAGTAAAAAGTGCATAATTAAGAATGTTTTGTAATTATGTAACTTGGCAGTGACACACTGTTTTCATAGCTGTGGTACATTAATTTTTCATAAATCCTAAGCAAAACTGTAGTCTGAATATTGTTATATATGGCTGATAGTTGGATCATGTTCTCAGAAATTGAGTAACCTGAAGTTATGAATCATGCCCTAGGATTTTTTAATTTCTATCATATGCTTTCATGACAATAAGGAGTATAAAAAGTGTTATTCTGTAAAAGAACCATGGCAACGTGGTTGGTGGGAGGAAAAACAAATTTGAGAAGATAGTAATTATTAATCACTCTAACTAAATGCAGTTTGGCAAATAATTCAGACCAGAGCATATTTGTATAGCTCATTAAAAAAAAATAGAAAAAGAAAGGTAAATTATTAGAAATATAAAAATGCAAGTGAATTTTTTGATAAATATATAGCAGCTGCTAACCCCCTCCTCTTGTCCCTACAGATGAATAATCAGTTCTGTGATACAATAGCAGGGAGCTAATGTAGATCACAAAATGACATCTGAGCTGTCACTAACTGCCATGGAACAAAAATGTGAGGTTAGATCTAAACCAAGTAATTAGAGGGGATGTTTCATCTGGATAAGTGGTCATATCTATGAAAAATAACTGTTATGTGAAGAAAGAGAGTGGCCTTGAATAACGAAACTACCAATTCCCTTAGTCCATAACTCATGTTGCTCCCCTGGCGCTTAGGAATCAAAACAAAAGGGTTTTTTTCTCAACCATTAAACACAGCAAGACCATGGAAAAAGTTCTTTTTAAGAAAATTTTGCTCACTGATGGTCTGGAGTACAGATTGAACTAGGTAGGAAAATAACATTATTGAAAGGAAAACGTAATGTTTGAACTCTATTCCCTGTCTTTCTATCAGCGCTAGGAACTTATGCTAGATTTTTGGCTTAAGATAAAACATGGTTGTATGTACACTCTTAAAGTTGGGTGGGGTTTTTTTTTATGTTTGTGTTTGTTGGTTGTTTTTTTTTTGAATAACAATGAGAGGAACCTGAAAGTGAACAGTAAGAATTTCTCCAAAAGACGTAGTTAAGTATAAATTTTCCAACTATGTTTGCAGGCTCTTACAAGTGATGTTCTGTAAATTTTTCTGCAGAAGTCTAACCTTTAAACCTGTCCTGCAATTTTTCAGAGCTGCCAAGAAGACTGGTGCTACTGCACTGTTCTTTCCCTCAGTGATTAATATGACTTGGTGAGAACTCTCTGTTTTCCTTGTGTAAGATGAAGGAATAGAAAGAAGGGATCTTTATTATTCATTCAATTCCTGTGAAGGTTGTACATCTGTATAACAGGAAGCTCTGTCTTTAAGACTGTTTTGGCAGGGGCACTACTACTCCCACAAAATTTGTGAATATCCCTGCTTCTCCAAATTGTATTGCTGTGTTCCCATGATCAGAATACTGTTTAAAAGTTCTGGAGTGAAATTCAAATAAAATTGTATAGCTCTGCACCTCTAGAACATGGGTTAAAGCAGCTAGTTGTTATTTTCTACTGGATTTCTATGCACAGTATGTGCAGCTTCTGAAACAGCAGATAACAATTAAATTAAATCATTACAATGAGCAACAAATTAATCCACACATACAAGTACTCTCAACATCTGAATCAGGAACTTCAAGTCAGTATGTAAAGCTAGTTGATTGAGGATTTGATTTGAAAACAGATGCTGTGCTGAAGTTTGAAAAATGCCATTAACTCAGGAATTACTTGGTTTAAGTTACACAGTCAGTTTTAGTGGATGTTTTCACTTTAGGCTACAGCCCGATCTATTTTAGATGGTTTGGCCTATAGAAAAAGTAATGCAGATTTTTCCTCTTCTATTTAAATCAGAATAAGGAATGACTATGTAAATGTGACAATCTCTGGCACTTGCTTAAATCATCACCCTCAGTAGGAGGGAGGGCCCAGTGTCTATTACTGTCTGAAGACTGTTCAGCATTTTAGAATTGAATTTGCTGCTTGATTTGAATTCCTGGTGTAAAGGTAGATGAAAATCATTGTAACTGAACTCTTCGAAGACTAAAGAAAAGCTGAAGTCTCTGATCATAGAGACTACCTTAGTTGAACCTGCAGACCTATTTGTATAAAAGTAACTAACCTGAAGGGCATAAAATTGATTCCCTGCAGCAAGTATTTCTACTGAACGAATTCCAGCTAAAGCTGTTTGAGAGAGATGGGGAGTAAAAATTAGCACCACTCATTTCACATGGAAAGGAGGTAGTGAATATTTACTCAGTAATCATTTATGTATTTCTCTGGGATTTAGAAAGGATAATTTACAAAGAATTTTAACAGTTCAGAGGAACCATCTGTGAAAGTGGGAAGTTTTCAAGTAAAATTAAAATTTATTTAACATTCATCATTCATTAATTAAATAACACTTCCAGTTATTATGAGTTGTTTGTACATTTGCACGTTTTTAGTTCTAAATGCAGAAAAAACAACCAAATTTTTAAATTTTATCTATTAATTTTTATTAATATCTTCAACCATTGACATCATTGTAACAATTTGCAATTAAAACTTTTGTTACTGTATTTTACTTTTGTGTTTATTTGTATTTCCTAATTTGTGACAGTATTACAGAGGCATAACTTAGGCTGATAAATTCAGGTTCAGTATATCAGATTGTTCAGAAAAATGAACTGCAAAAGTTACTTGGCCTTGTAAATATTCGAAATATTTGCCTTCAAATATTCAGGTTGAATGTAGAGGTCAAGAAGGAAGGAGATTCTTAAGTTTTGATGTAAAGTGTATAAAAGACTGTTAGTTACTGCTTTAAGCACTTACTCATTAGCAGTTGTCTATTCCATGGAGAAAATTCTAAGTGTTTATCCCTGGTTCACTGAGTCAAGAGAATTTTTAATCCATCCATATATTTGAAAAGTAGTATTTTCTGTCTTGAGAGGAAATATCTAATATGTGAGCTCCAAGCAGGATCTGTACAGCAGGAGATAAGCCAGAGGGGAAAGTCTGTTTTGAACAGTGAATTATTAGTTTCTGCTTTAATAAAACCAAATGCCTGGGTTGGATTGAGTTTGGTTTCCACATAAGTGTGGAGACAATAGTTTTGTCTTTCCTCTGCCAAATCTGTCTATTTTTTCTCTCTCTCTCTCTAGTCCTTTAGAACCATATGAGTACCCCAAAGTTGGTAATGTGTCTCTGAAACATGTTGCCCGCTCCACTTCCGCAAGACTTGTTCTTGTGAGTTGAAACTTGTGCTGCTGTTGCTGTTTGTAAAGGCTCCCAGACCACTCTCACACGGCTTCTGAGCTTTTTATGGTGCTTTTAAAAGGTCACTGGCACAGTGTTGCTGTTTACATACAGATCTAAGTGTAGGAAGGGTATTCCCACTACTGGTTCCAACCTCCAAATCTTTGGTTTTGGCAGCCTAGAAAAATGAATGCAGCAGGTCTGTTCTGTGTGAGCCCTACACAGCAGAATGTGACTGTAGGATGAATATAAAAATTCAAAAACACTTCTTTGCTACTTACCCAAGTTTTGAAATTGAAACCTCAGGAGATAGCTTTTAGTGTATAAAAGTTAGAGGATGAAATAATGGGTCATGTCCAAATATGTGGATATGCCAAAAAAAAAGTACATTTCAGGTGATTGTAGTAGCAATTCTTTCCCTTACAAGGTGATCTGCCAGGTGGTCATAACTGAGCAGCCAGAAATGTGGAGAAATCAGTATAGAAAGGTCTTCATACTCTCACTCCATGATTCATAGATTCATGATTCTCTAATAAACACTTTCTTCACCATCTCCCCCACACAGATGGAGAGGCTTCTTTCTGGTTGACAGCGACAGTCAGACTGCACAGAGCCAGGGAAATGCAAGTGTGGGCCTGTGTTGGGGTGCACTATGTGCTGGAAGAGAGATGGGCCCCTGAGGATCAGAGAGAGGGTCTCTCTCCTGGGCCTGGAGGTGACCCTGGGAGTGCATCCAGGTCACCGGGGATGGACTGAGAGAGGATTGTGTGTTTATGGACAGACTGGGCCTGTGAGAAGTGTTAATTGTAGTTTGTGGCCTTATAGGGCATTGTTTGCCTATTCCCATAATAGGTAAAATCTGTGTAATACCCCAGGTGATTGGGGGACACTGTGGTGAACACCTTTCCTGTTTATATGATGTTATATCCTGTTGGGTGCTGGGATTTAAGGAATTCTGACTGTGCAATAAACGGCTTTGCATTTTTCCACCTGATAAGCAAGGTCCTTGCCCATGCGTCATTACTGCAGGCCTGGGTTCAGACTGCTCTAATTTTTGCTTTTTAAGAGGTTCTAGTAACAGATACCAGTCAATAAAAATATATATAGATTGATGTTAATATTTTTTAAAAACACTGTTTGTGATGATAGTGAGCTTGCTTGCATTACTTTTGTAGGGTAACTGCTAAGGGAATGTGTGGGACAGACTGCAGATGCCTCTAGCAAGCCACACATAGAAGTCAATATTTGTAATGCAGCATTTATTGTTTCATCTGAGACAGTAATCTGTGAGCAAACCTCAAGGGCTTAAAAGTTAACTTTTCTTGGAGCAACAACTAACAATGAGGCTGTTTTCAAAGTTTATCTGATCTTGTAAGTCATAGTAAGGAATAGAATGCGATAACTCTTGTAGAGATTGTTCCTTTGGATTTAGATATAATTCTGTTCTCGGAGAAGCTATGAACATTTAAGATGTTCTCTTCATATTATAACACTGTCTGGCTCCTGAGACTGCAGAGATATGGCAAAAATAAAAGTTGGATTAAAAAAACCCAAGTGTCTAGTATCTAGGAGATACTGAACCTCATCACATCAAATTTTCAGTCCAGGGCAGTTGGATCTAAATATTAATCCAGTATTAAACTAATAGGCTAATTCAATTATGTTAGAATAAATTCCTGGAAGTAATGCTGTGTTTTCAGTTACTGACTTCATTATGAATATGCAGAAATCATCAGCACTCACCAAGCCTCCCAAAGTATGTTCTAGTCTATTGGATTTGTGAATTTATGGCATCATTGTGACTTTATGTAGCACTTGAAAACAAATCAGTGAGACCAGCAGAAAATAATTACAGCTAACTGTTGTAGCATTATATGGGCAGATACAATTAATTCAGGAACCGAACCTTGCAGTGCTGTACACATTCAGAGTCCAGGGATAATCGTGCACTTCTTTGGTAAAGAAGGGAATGGCACAGATTTACTTAAATATTTAACCTGAACTACATTCACTAAGATCTCTGAGAGTAAGATTTAGTCTAGATCAGAGAGAAATGATTGAAAAAGACAGGTTTTGTTAACTGTCTACCTGATATATCAGAAGTTATTTGGAAGTTGAAAGTATCCTAAATTTTGCATCTACTTAACTTCCCTGAAAGGAAGGGTCACAAATGGCGATTGTTGCTATTTTGAGGCTGATTTTGGGCCGGTATCTCAGTGTGATGACATGCCTGCAGAAGAGTTTGCATATTACAACTCCATGAGACATAACTGACTTTTTGAAATTGCAGTAGTCACTGATATCTCTCATGACTTCATTATCTAAGAACAGTACATTTCTCACTTGGAAATATTGCACTTTCTAGTGCTTTTTATTGAGTGATACTGACCTTAAGTATTTTGTTCTGGTGTTGTGGATATGACAGTCTCGGAACGAGAAAGGACAATCTGAAAAAAAGAGAAATGTCTATTTTTGACAGATGCAGCCTGGATTTGCATCACCTAAAACACTCCTATTGCTCAAGGACTGTAAATACATCTATTGATTTGATTCGAACTGTTTTCCATCATGGGCACCTCATGTATTATATGCATGTATCTGCACAGCAAAGTGACCCATAAAAATGATGAATAGGAGCTGTATTGAAATCTGTCACTTGCTGAGTCATGCTTTCCAAAAATGTTGATGACAAAGTAAGTGTAAATGATTTTCCTGTAAAATCCTTTGAAGATTAATTTGGCCCTTTGTTACATTAATTCAGTGTCATATATGAGAAGCAGTCCATCTTTCTTCAGTCCAGAAAGCCAAATGTGTCCTGGGCTGCATCAACAGCAGTGTGGGCAGCAGGTGAGGGAGGGGGTTCAGCCCCTCTGCTCTGCTTTGCTGAGACACCCCCTGCAGTGCTGAGTCCAGCTCTGGGGTCCCAGCACAGGAAGGACCTCGGAGAGAGTCTAGAGGAGGCACCAAGATAATCAGGGGGATGGAGCACCTCTGCTATGAGGAAAGGCTGAGAGAATTGGGATTGTTCCGGCTGGAGAGGAGAAGGCTTTGGGGTGACCTAATTGTGGTGACCTAATTGTGGCCTTTTGGTACCTGAAGGGAGCCTCCAGGAAAGACAGAAAGAAACTTTCTACAGGAGCATGCAGTGACAGGACAAGGGAAAATGGCCTCAAACTCAAAGAGAGCAGGGTTAGATTGGATATTAGGCAGAAGTTTCTTACTGTGGGGGTGCTGAGGCCCTGGCACAGGCTGCCCGGGGAAGCTGTGGATGCCCCATCCCTGGAAGTGTTCAAGGCCAGGATGAGTGGAGCATCTGGTTTAGTGGCACGTGTTCCTGCCCATGGAATGAGATGATTTTTAAAGTCTCTTCCAACCCAAACATTCTATGATGCTATGATCTCCTTCCCCATTGATTCTGGTAATGGAAAAGATTAACTTTTACATTTTCTTAGTAGGGCTCTCAAAACCAATTGAACTTTATAAGCCAGGTTGCTGTATGAGGTGATTTAGGCAACTGAGCTGATCACTGGAAGTGCAAACCTTCAGTATAGACGTTGGGAGAAAGTAGCTGTAATTGGTAATTTCTTCTTCTAACACTGCTGGTTCTGAGAAGGAAATCTGCCTGTGATCTCAGGAGGATGAAGAGTTATTGAGCTTCAGTCTCCATGGATGCAGAGGTTCCCTTGATTTCAAATTCAAAAAAGTATTCATTAAGATGTGAGCATAGTTATTACTTTCTCAGTTGTGGGAATTTGGGATGTTAATTTTACTTTGAGTCAGTCTGTATCCCCTTGTCAGGTATGCTTCTTCTAATTATCTTAAAATAGCACTTCTCTTAGCATTCAACTCCTCTTTGATACAAATTTTTCTATCTGTACATAGAAGTCCAAATATGTGCATATTATTTAGTTAATTATCTTTTCCTATATGTGTATAGCTTGTTGTAATATCAGTTTGGTGTGGGTTTTGGCATCTTTTGGTGGAGCTGAGGACATCATAGATTCAGTCATAAAATACAATACTTTTTCAGTCTCTTCCTTTCCTTCCATTTCAGAAAAATATTTTTGCAATCATCTCTTGCAAAACATTGTTTTCCCAGTTTTTTTGCTTGGTACAATGTCTAGCCCCCATTAAGAAGTTAGCAGTATCATAATTTTTAGTCCGTGAGCTTAGAATTATTGTAACAACTTATGAACTAATCATTGCTGTATTCTGTTTCAGGGCATTATTACTTAGGCACTAATACACATTACTGCTAAAAGAAATTCAATTCAGTGTGAATTTTCTATGTAAATTTATATGTAAATTTAAACCTGAAACTCACTGCCCTATTAGCTTCTGATATTAAATATCCTGTGCAAGTTTTTTTCCTTCCAGTTGATTTCCTGTACTGCAATAGTAATAAGAATGGATTCCTTACTAAGCAAGTTGTACAAATACATAATTTGCTTAAGGTGTTTAGTCCTAGATTTCAAGCAGTTCAATTTGCTGTTCTGATAGACTTCACTGCTGATGAACAGTTGGTGCCTTTTTGAAAGCTGATATTTTGTAAGGCAAAATATGCCAAATAAAATGGGAAAATACAGTATCAAGACAATGGCAACGCTGTGGTTCCCCAGCCTCATAACCCTGCATGAAAAGGAGAGGATTATCTTGGCAATTCATTTACATCTTCTCGAGAGTGAAAAAAAAAAAAAAAACCCAACCGAAAAAGGGGCCTGTACAGTGAGGGAGATGGTTCACTTTACAAAGATCTCCATTAACTTAGGAGTGAACCGAAAGCCTGAAGGACTCAACCTCTCAAGACAGAGGAGGTCAGGAGCTCCATGTGTGAATGATCAGTGCCAGAAAAGCCCAGTGGATGTGTGCATCTGGGTTGTGAGTGTGTGTGTAGAGAAAGGGGGGGTGAGGTGTGACTTGGAGGCACTTTGCATCGAGCAGTTCAAGATCCAGAACTGATTTCTACAAGTAGTTTGACCAAACTGGGCTGAGCTGTGTTCAGCATGGTCCTAAAACTCTGTCATCAACTGCTACTGCTCAACTCACTGGAGCCTCTTCTGTTCCAAGAAACAGAAATGAGTAATAATGAGAATACAGCAGGAAACTCTAACTCCTTCTACTGGCATATTGACACTGATAGGGATGTTGAAAGATCTGATCTTTTTGAGCCTATGGGAGAGGGAAGGCCAAGATCTATTTTTTCAACAATATTGCCACCATTCCAAGTTCAGTCCTTGAGTAAGCAACATTCCTGCTTGTCATCAGGTGGAGCACAGAGAAGGAAGGCACTTGTTACTTGTCCATTGAGAAGAACAAAGATTTGGACAAGGACCTACAAAGGGAAGAATTTCTGCTCCTTTATCTCACCAAGCCTATAAAAATAACTTTCTTTTTACTGTTTACTTGGCTTGAAAACTTGCTTCTATTGCCATAGCCTGGCAAACTCAGGAGCAAACACAAATGCTTTCACCTCGAGGTCTATGGATTGAAAAAGCTGCAAACAGTATGGAATGAATGTCATCTCCTTAATGAAACTGGATTTTAATTGAAAACAATTCTTCTAAAGAATAAGAATTGTAGTCAGTCTCTTAGACACTTTGGCCAGGTATTGCTTTTATTGACACCTGCTGATGGTGAGAATAGGATTATTACTGAAGATGATATGCACAGTAATTGTAGAATGTGTCCATCTTCCTGCAAGTTTCCTTGTTGAACTTAGAAGAGGATTAGTTGATAGTTCAGTGCAGTGTAAACATTAATACAGGTAAAATTGCATATTATGCACTTAAATAAATTAGATCCAGTTGCTCAAAGAAGGAAATAGAGAAAGGAATGATGAGAGAGTCTTTGGCATAAAATGTATCAGGAAAATATTTCAGCAGACAAGTATAATATCACAAAGGAGCAATTGATGACTGTGAGCATATTTTGAAACAGAGTCTGGTTTACAGAGTATTAAACTTCTAATTAATAGATTTAGGCTATTAATGCAGGATTGAGTGTTAGCAGTCGATTTTTTTTTTCAAATTCCATAGAGAATAAATATTATCTCATATATACATTTCATTTTATTTAATTTTAACTCATGTGAGATTATTTTAAATGACCTGCACTGGACAAGAAGTGGGTCACTGAAAGTTCTAAAGGAATAATAGCATGACATACTGCACAAAAGTGGCTCTATTTTGGGGACTGGCAGCCTTGATATACGAAATGTTTGAGGAAAGAGATTAATTTTCTTCTTTTTTCAACTTTTACGTCTCTCCTCTGTCAAAATGTTTATCAAATACTCAACACTGAAATGTGGAACTAAATTAATGACTATAAATGTGTCTGGAAATTGCCTGTGATGTTCCTCTTTCACATTCTGTCTGATAAAATGGTACTTTCAAGAAAAATAATATTCTTAGCAATTGCATGGGCATTTTGTTATTTATCCTAGTTCTATGCCTCCATAACAATCCAGTAAGGCCTAGAAATGCTAAAAAACCTGTAAAAATTATATATATATTCTGCTGATAAATATACATCTGCTCTTATTTCCATCTATGAAGTAGCAGATCATTGAAATGTGTATGGCAATTCCAGGCAAATTTCCTGGGAAATTCCAGGGAAATTCATAATCTTAAGCATTCATTTTATACTGGCAAGAGAACTGTGTTTTATGATAACACTGGCAATGTAAAATTTCCTTTGTGTACAAGATTAAAAAGATTTTTTTATAGTTGCTGCTTTTTTCCTAAATCAGCTGTCCCGTATTTCCTTTTTACTGTAAAAGTATTTCTTCAACACAGCATGTAGATGTTTTACTATAAAATTGTTAAGAAGCCTTTGACAATAAAATTGTAGATAGATTTAGAAACTTGTTTACACCAGTAAAAACTATTAATCTGAGCTTTAAAATATTTTATGGCAAATTTAAATTCCATTTTACTGATGCAAGGCACTTAAATGATTTAAATTGTTGGTGTAATCTTGCCATCTGTAGAACAATAAATGTGTTTTATGCATATTCCAGTAGTCATTGTCTATAAAGGTAAATATATAGAAATTTACCAAATCATAGGCAGGCTGCAAGCAGTATGAGGCAGCTCTATGTGGGGTCATAAAAGTATTTCATATTCATTTTTTAGTGTGTTATTAATTTTAATAGACATTTTATCTTTTTCTCCTTTCATATTGCAATTTGAATTATTTACTTTTTACAAAAAAGTACATGGAATAATTTTGCTGTGAGAAACAAATCGCTATAAGTTAAAAAAAAAACCAAACTAAAACAACATCCATTTTAAAATAAACTGCTTTGTTAGAGCAAAGGAAAGAGACCAGAACTGGGGTAGACACAAATATACAGAGTACACGTACACAAATGTAGAGAGAAATAAATACATACCTTTATTTTTCGGATTTTGTGTATTTTCTGTAGATGAATATATCTGAATAGAACATACGTATTTTAAACTCCAAGTACGCCTCCTGGATTGTCACAGTGGACTTCCTTCATAAGTATATTTCTTCTGGTCTGTTTAAAGTGCTTTGTTTCATACAGTTTATTGATATTTATACACCCAGAGCACATATTTACACCATTTCTAACCTTACAGTGAAGGGAACTCTGCTGAAATGTAGGAGCTGTGCAGAGTGAGCTGCCTCTGCCCAATTCCTGCTCATCCTACAGGTGTTCCGTGTGTAAATTATGTGTATTTATCTAATGAGGCCATAGTTTGCCTCTGTTTTGTTACAGCAACTGGAATTTTTTACGCATCTTTAATAGTATCAATGTATTCCAGGTGATCATGGAAAGATGGCTATTCCCTGAAGTACTCATAGACTTTAAACAAAGATATGGGGGTCACTAGTGATGGAAATGGCCTAATGGAATGAGAGAGGGAATATTTATTGTGGTAGTGGTGTTCTAATGTCAAGTATTATGATGTAACTTACAAATTAAGGGAACAGATCCAGCAGAATTCATCCTAATTGTCTGTCAGCTTGTGAAGTGGACATTTCCAGTTGCCTCTGCTTGACTGTTGGGAGAGAGCTTGGAGTTTTTGCCTGCTTGGGATTACAGAAGACTGGTTTGAAAGGTGTATTTTGGCAAGCCTTGGCCATATCTTGAAAAGTGAAGTAGCCTGGTAGAACACAGACCAGCCAGGAAGATTTGAACTTTTCCATATTTATGGAATTAAAGAGTTTACAATTTGAAGGTTGTCTGAAATGTTTCTTGCTGCAACTTGGCTTTTTTTGGGTTAGTTCACACATCAAACAAAGGTGCAGCCTGAGTTTGCAGAAGTGTAAACAATGAGTAAGTACCTTACACTTGTTTGAGAAATATCTTTTACATGTATTCGTTCATAATTAATTTTGTGATTTTGGGTTTTTTTTATTCTTTCTAGGATACTGTTGGAATTAATATTCCCATCACTAATCCTACCAAAAATGTTGTCAAGATGAGTGTGCTGCTGGACCATCCATCCCTTTTTGGAGAAAACTCTTTTATTCTCAGGCCCAAACAAACATTTTCATATCATCTACAGTTTTCCCCAGCTGCTCTTGGCTCTTTTGATGGAAGGTAGGTTGTAGAGTTTTGATACTTGTAATTGTAGCTCTTTTACTAATAAATGAGCTACTTTCATTGATACCTAAGTCACTTGATGAAAATATTGCCCTAAAAAACCCCACAGAAGTTAATAAATGGAATTAAGAAAATTTCCATCTTTAAATGTATTGTATCCCTAACAGCAGCTTTCCTCTGAGGGGAAAAGCATTATTGACAGGCCATAGAATAATTTCGTTAACAATACTTTAGAAACTTACTTAATGTTAGAAGCCCCCCTTGAAAACTTCAGATTAATAGTTAGTTTTGTAAATTTTTAAGTTCTGTAAAAGGAATAGCACAATTTCATTTTTTTTTCTGAGAAGGAACAAAACTGTAAAAACATAACTAAAACCAGGTGGAGAACCCTTTAACTTTCTTCACTTAAATCCATTTACCTTCATAATCTTCCATTACTTAACCACCATCTACTTAATGAGTATGGAGAGGTTTTAAATTAAAAAAATTTCATTATGTTGGAAATCCCAGTGAAACCATGCAGGTATGATAATTAGCTATGAAAAGACAGATGACCTCTTGGTCTTAGTTTCAGCTAAAACAGTTCAGCAAGTAATTGAACGGTGTGGAATTGCAAAGCTTATTTTCCTGGAATTTGTTTACCAAAGCATTATTTAGTCAAAGGGCTGATTGAAAAACAATGCCCTGTTTTTCAGTTATCTCAACTGACTGGCAAAAATATGCGGATGGGGAGGAGGGTGGGGTGGTGATTTAAGAGGAGGGCAGGGACACCTGACCAGTTTTGGTCAGTCAAAATCCATTCATGGAGGATCTTCTGGTGGTTTGGACGGTCGGGAGGGCTAGAGACGAGAGATCCCTGAAGATAGGTCTTAGAGCATGTGGTTTATTGCAAAGGGCGTGGTTGCAGGGGCCCTGCTCGGAGCTGCCAGCCGCAGCTCGAAACAGGGCAGGAAAGCAAAAGAGAGCAAGAGAAGCAAGAGAGTAACAGCGTAAGAGAGTAAGGTGCACCAGAGAGTAAGTGCACAAGAGAGGAGAGGAGAAGAGATGGATGAAGATGAGAAGTTAGAGGTTCTCATTTACAATACTATAAATCTCCTTCTGTGCTGAATATTCTAATTTTCATTAACCAATCTAGTACAAGATACAAATCTTATAGCATTTACATACAGCCTATAAGAATCATTACATTACCACACTGTGTTACATTTTAAGCCCTAAAAACTACTCTTTGGAGCCCTTCTGCCAAGCTGGTAGGGTCTGCTCTGACCCTTGGACCTGTCTGCAAGCAGAGGGTATTGTTCAATCAAAAGGGGATTACCTTCTGCCAGCTATACCATTGTTTTCCAGGTGTTCAGTAACTAAGGCTTGGTATCTCAAAGCTTGCTTTCATTTCAATCTCGCTTATAGTTTCCATATTCTCAGCATCTTTTGCCAGGCAATCATATTTATAAGGCTTTCCTGTTTCATCTTCCCCAACAATTCAGAGTTGTATTCAATTTGCTTGCAATGATTTTTCCAAAGACCACAATAATGTCAGGTATCATTGAGTGATACAGATTCAAATAATACTGTTTTATAAAATTGAGTACTGTTACAACTCTAGTAATTTTTTTTTTTCTGTGGGATTTTGTAGAAATTATGCATTCTTAAACTGCAGATGAGAATAGAGCTCATCTTTTTTTTCATACCAGACAACATTTCTGGTATTTTTCAAGTGCAGAATTTCCAAATAATAAGATAAAGGTTTGTTTTAACTGGCAAAACTTTGGGCTCAGCTGACTGGGGGCTTAGGGAATATATGCAGAGGTGACAGAGAGCACATCTGGACATTCTCAGTATGGTTTTGCAGTTTTGTTCTAGAAGTGTATAATAGCTCCTTTAAATTGCAGTAGCTCCCACGGACTACAGTTACAGCTGGACAGAGGTACTTCCAGATTACATCCACACTATTAAATTTTTTTCTGAATCCATGCTCTGTTTCCTTTGCTATGTTAGCAGCTGGCAAGAACTGTTGGAAAAGGGATTGTGGCAGGTGTACCTTTTCAAGTGGTTGATTCTTTCCTAGAGCTGTTTTATGCTCACTTTAAAAGCTCTGTTGGCACAGGGGATAGTCTGGAACCATAAAGTCATGGAATAGGCGTAGTTATCTATCGTTTAGAAAAAGAACTCATCCTTAGTGGGTCATGGGTTTGTACAGTGCATTTCTTCACGTTTTTATACGCTTCCAGTGCTTTGGTTTAATACTGTTATCACTCTGCTTCTCAAAAAACCTCAAGAAATAGTTAAGAAAATCTGCAGTGGGAAAGAACTGTATTACAATATCTGTCACTGAAATATATTGCTGTACATATCTCACCTAGCAGCAAGCAATTTTAAGTCATGACAACCCTTGATTGTATATCAAAACAATATATTGAATATTCCGTGAATATCTCTTTGCCAGGCTCATAGGAATGTGTCTATATTTACTCCTCAGTTTTCATAACTAGATTGGAAAGATTTTCCTTTTTAAAATTAGTATATAGTATTTCTGTTACTTTGCCCTTCAAAATGGCTAAAAAGAAAATACTGTAATATTGAAATGAAATTAAAGCTTACTCTTATAAGTGGAAAAATGTTTGAGTTGTATTTTGATAAAAGAAAGCTAACAAAAACCACAAGCAACAAACAAATTTTATTGCTAAAATTTAGGAAAGATGAAGAAGGGATTTTGTTGCATCAGTAATTCTAAATATTATTAGATTTGGTAGCTGAATTCAGATACCAGTGAGAAGTGTTAGAGGAAAAATATGATCTAATTAAAGAACTCTCTGTGTTGAACTCATTAGGTTTCTCCTGAATTTTAATCTGTTTGGGCTTTTTTTAATTAGCTGAAAAAAATAGCTGTATATTAAGCTTATGTATCTGTTTTTAGTGTCATGTTCCGGTCAGATGCAATTGGAGAATTTTGGTATTCCCTGAAGTTCAATGTAGAGAAGCCATGGCCAACTGGGCTACCTGAAATAGCATGTGAGCTTGGAAAGTAAGTGAGTAGTTCATAATGCTGGACTGGGTCACTGCTTTTGACTATCATGGACATTACATGAACAGTTTACAGAAAAAACTCAGAATGGGGCTCTATGTCTGCTGTAGTAGCTTGCAGATAAATTTTTTAGATATATATGTAGGTAGGTGAAATCTTTCTTGCAGAAGAACAATTGAAATTAAATTTTAGCCTCTATGTAAGCTTCATCTGAAGTCTTTATAGAGAAATCACTCCAACAATACTGCAGAATGTAATGACCAAGATCCATAATATTGAGCTCTGTAGGTTGGCTTTATTTTCTGTTTCTTTTCTTCTCCCTGAACTAGGAGTTTACCGACAATCCTGCTTTACAAATACTTGTATACCAGTCAGCAATATCTTTTAAACTCTCAAGAAATGGCAAAATAATGCAACTTCTGTCCTGCAGGTCCTGGGGTAGACATGGTTGAAGTGCCGCAAGTGTTAAGAAAATAAGCTCCTTAGAGAAATGAACCCAATTATTGCAATCCTTCAATGAAATTTCAACGTGCATTTTGATAACAGAATGTTCAGTCCAGTTCTGACTTTCAACACATAAATGAAAACTTTGAGGATAAGACTTTGGAGAATGTCAAAATTTCAGAAGTGCTTTTCCACATATTACCTCCACTTACTAATAGTTTCTGTGGACACACTGCTCTTCTGAACGCTAAATTCCACTTACTTCTGTATATCGTTGACTAAATCTGAGTTAATATGCATAAAAGACTGAGAAAAAAATGTTATTAGAGACCACAACATGAAATTTTATCTGATTAAATTTTTGTGACTGAATATATTCTGCTGTTCAAGTATAATGCAGACGGAAGATAACTGACAACACCTTTGTTATTATGTTCCAAAGAAAATAAACTGTGCCATTTCATGGTTTTTACTTTAAATTTCTGGGCTGACTGGAGTAAAAACCATAATTTTCCTCTACTATGTAGGCTATTGCTGTTAAGATTTACTTAAAACCTTTTTATTCAGACTATCTGGCATTCATAATTTTCTCTGGCATGCACTGCCTGGAAACAACATGCACAAATGGTCTAGTGGAAAATGGCAAGTCATCCTTTTCTACTGCAAGTAAAATGGATGTTGGAAAAGATTAGCTCCATTAACTACAACTCTTCCTGTCAAAATTCTTATCTCAAACTCCTCAAATCCCATGTTTTATTTTTTCAAATGAGATTTCTTTTCCCTTTATAAGTACATACATGTTGTAGTTCCCATGTATCTGTAAATATGCGGAGGAACACTGTGTCCAGTTCTGGGCTCCTCAGTACAAGAAAGACAAGGAGCTCCTGGAGAGGGTCCAGTGGAGGCCACAAGAATGATGAGGGGTCTGGAGCATCTCTCTTATGAGGAGAGACCGTGAGAGCTGCACCTCTTTAGTCTGGAGAGGAGGAGGCTGAGAGGGGATCTCATCAATACATATAAATATCTCAAAGGCAGGTGCCAAGAGGATGGCACCAGGCTCTTTTCGGTGGTGCCCAGCGGTGTCAGCATAATGTCATCAGCACTCTTCTTGAAGTGCAAAGTGGCACAATGGCAGTCAATGATGGCATTGAGGTTACAGTTCAATTACTGAGAATTGCTCTACCTCATGGAAAGATGAGACAGTCCAAGTAAATTGTCTGCATTAATCTATGATAAATGTGTAAAGGCAGTGTAGGTAGACATCTGTGTATGGTCTAAGAAAGGTATCAATTTGGGTGTTTTTTTGAATGGATGTACTTCCTTGCTATGTACCCAGAGAGGTGAACTGTAAACGTCATCAAATGTTTGAAGCATTTCTGGTTGGCGAAGATTTGTAGCTTTTTAACAGATTAATTTCCATTCTAGCACCTTTTCTTTGAATGCAGAAGCATTAGCATATGAATATAAGAGTAATGTTTTTCATTGTGTGCTTGCTATATTCTTTTTTCTATTGATCTGAAAAATTTAGGAATTTGTGTCCTTGAAATATTACTCAGAATTGGATTAGGAGCCAAGAACCCATTGATAATTTAGAATCAATTTCTAACCAATTCTTGAAAGAGAAAAGAAAATTTCTAACAATTTAGCTTTGAATCCTTCTTCAGATTCCCTAACATTTGGGGTTATCACAGTCAGATCTGCTTTTTGTTTGTGTCAAGGTAGATTTAACACATCCCTTAGCATATGTCTCTAAGGAAGGAAACCTTCTCCCTGATGTTTTTCATCTTTCCTTATCCATCTTGTTATGGGCTCCACAGTGGAGTCATTGAAGATGAGTCAGTTGAATGATGTTCACAGTGATCTGGAATTTACTGCCAAATGCAAAAATTTTTCCAGCATAACCATGATAGTCAATCTGTGTGGGGTGGCAGGGTTTTGATGACTTGAAGAACCTCTAACAGTCAAGTAGTTTCTTACTAAAATTTCAGATATTTCAACTTATTTTTCCCTTTGACAAAGTATTACGTATGAAAGAGACCAGACCAAAAATAAAAAAAAGGATAGAGATGGCATATGTGAAAAATGGGAATTATCAAGTGAATATGAAGTTCCTGTGTGAAAGTTTCCTAATATTTCTTTACTCAACTTTTGAGATCCCAATGATAAAATGCTTTGACAGTGTTAGTCAGAAACAAGTCTGCTGCTAACTGCTGGGGATTTATGTCACTGCATAGGTTGGAAGGAGCCCACTTGTGAACAGTTTAGGGTCTGAAGTTACAGTCATAAAGCTGGACTGAAATATCTTCTAAATGTTACTTTTTATATTTTCTTTTTCATTACTGATTTAGCTATGATTAACGGACTAATTTTTTCCAGATGATAAATACATGGAGCAATCTGGCCATTGACCTGCCACAGCTTTGACTAGAGGGAATATCCATTAGGAGATAAATTACAGCAAAGCCAATATCTGTATCTCATTTTTCAGAGTTTTCTTATTTACTGTTTTCACTTATTCACCTTGAATCTCTCCTCTGTGTCCCTTGGCGTTACAACAAGGATGTGATTTATGGTCATATAACTTTGCTAAAAACAAAAAATATAGTATTTTGACCAGAATAGAGGAAATGTTGGGAGTCTTATGAAATATTTTTTAAAATTTTCTCCCTATTGAAATTATGTCACGTCTGCTCTTTAACTGGAAAATAAAGAAGGAGAGTCTGTAAAATAGAGAGTCAGTTGATTTAAAGCATAACACTTACGCAATCAGCATACTCCAATCTTTGTTCTGGGGGAGTCACTATACGCATTAAAATATATAACCTACATATGAAACATAATGATTCTGTGATTATGCTGTAGTGAACAGCACAAAAATTATACAAAATGAAACACTGAATGAATTCAAGATTTATTTTTATTAATAATAATAATTTAATAAATATGTGTCCACACTAGTGGGGAAATGCTAATGCAATAAAATGTAATTAAATAAATAAAAACCCCCAAATTTTTCGGGATATAAAAAAATATATGAATAATGACATGTAATGGAAGAAGCTTTCTAATTAATCATCATTGCATATATGTTTTTTCCAGATGGACTTATATACACATACCTCTTGCTAATCCCACTCATGAAACTCTGGTCCTACAAATGGCTAACAGCGATCCCAACCATTTTGCAGTTGAGACTGACCCAAAACAACCTGTGAGTAACATTTCTCTGCTTTCACAAAAGAGATAGAAGAGAGCCTTCTTTTCAAAACAAATTGAATTGTGTATTGTACTGTGGGTTCAGAATATACAATCTTTTAGACATTTTAAGTATGTATTTTAGAAATTTTATAGCCTGAGGAAGAAAACAATTAAACTTCAAAAGCAACTCAAGCTGAAGTGCAGATGTTTTTGTTCCTGGAATGCTTTGTTGGTTTTGAGCAGGACTGCAGTGTAGGTTGTAAATAATTCAGGAGATACTAGAACGAGAAGCTGTAAACAAACCAGCTGGTTAGAAGCTTCATAAGTATCTAATAATTAAGATGATAACTAGGTAAATATTTAGGTTAGTAGATAAAATGTTAATGGAAGAATACAAGAATATCTCATAGTCATGGCAGTTATAAACAACTTGCAAGGCTGATGAATAATTTGATCAATATAGCTGCGAAGAGGCTTCAAACAAATAGCTAGAGTCATTTTATTCTCCAAACTCACAGTTACCTTGACAGTGAGTTCTGCAGAGCAAATCTCAACCCTCTTGTTGTTATGTACTCCACTTTTTCCTCCTCCATCACAGAAGCCCTTCCATCTTTTAGGATGTTAGCTGCCTAACATTTCTATCCTTTCTAGGAATAGCAGTTACGTAAATTGGCTCAGCTTTTATATTTTCATTGGGATTGGCTAGAGTTCTAGGTGGTCAGGTTCAGAAAAATATTTGTTATTGACCACTGAATGCTAGTTAATAGTACAGGTCCCATAAAGAACTCTTTGGATATTATCAACAGTTTATTCTATGAAATATGTGACCTTTTCATGATGGGGAGATGAGAAAAGGGAGCAGAGATGCATGGAAACTCTGCCTCTGAATGAGTGGCATTGAGTGCCTCTGTCACAACCTCTTAGGATGTGAATTCAGAACCTTTAACATGAAAAAAACAAAAAGAAAGAAACCTGTGCTGGACAGGAAAGAAATGGTGCCTTTTCTAGGCATGAAGAACATAATACAGGGAAGACACCAGAGCTGGTTTGTCCCTTCCCACCCAAACTATTCTCTGATTTTATGATTCTATTCCTGCAAAATGGTTTAAGGGTCAGAGAGAGAGGAGTATTGTAATAAAATAAAGCTAAGAAGATACAAAAGACCATATGGGGAAAATAAAGGAATGATATAAAGTCATTGTAGGTTCAGTTTTCAGAAACTAAACAGCTTTTGGCTTCAAATATATCAGTACAGCTAGACCAACTGTTCCTAAAACGGGCTCTGAAGGTAACAGCTAAAGGAGAACAAACTTACTTACTTAGCTTCCCTATCTATTGCTACATAGGATTCCATTAAATTAAAAGTGTAAAACTTGAAGTTTTCTCTAGTCTGTCTTTTGTGTCATGCATGATAACACATCTCCACACACTATGTTAAACCTTGACAAGTGCTATTACTAATCATTTAATGAATTGGTATTTGAATAGGAGCTCAGAAATAATGGATGCAAACTATATTAATTGTCTGGGAGTATTAGATATATATTATGTTTAGGTCATTGCCACAGAAGTGGATTAGATTTAATTATAGTGACTTTTGGCTGCTGCAGATTGCATATTACCTTGTGCAGGAAATTAACAACAAGAAAAAAATCTATCTGCTCTCATAATTTATCACCACAGATTCACACATCGACAATAGCTACATTACATTGCATAGGAAAAGACACATTCAACACTAACTGCAGTAATTTTCTTTCTTTCTTCCCTTTTTATTAGAATCCTCAGTCCTGTATATAATTTATGGATTGAATTCTGAAAGGTTCCTTGTTAATTGCTGTAGTTCTTCCAGTTACAGGTTAGCTTTGGTTGCTGTATGCAACTACTTAATATTTATTTATTGTAGCTGTCCCTTTTTGAATCTATTTCTCCCATTACAGATCCATGTTTGGAGAGGTCATGTGATTTCCTTCAGTTTTGGTGACAAAGTCAGGGGGTGGCATTTAAATCACAGAATCACAGAATGGTTGGGGTTGGAAGGAGCCTCTGGAGACCATCTAATCCAACCCCCTTGCTAAAGCAGGTTCACCTAGAGCAGGTTACGCAGGATCACCTCCAGGCAGGTTTTGAATATCTCCAGAGATGGAGAGTCCACAGCTTCTCTCAACAGCCTGTTCCAGTGCTCAGTTACCCTCACAGGAAAGAAGTTTTTCCTCATATTGAGATGGAACTTCGTGTGCTTCAGCTCGTGGCCATTGCCCTTGTCCTGACACTGGGCAGCACTGGAAAGAGTTTGGCATTTGCCCATAAGATACTTGTATATATTGATGAGGGCCCCTCTGAGTCGTGCCTTCTCCAGACTGCACAGGCCCAGCTCCCACTGTCTCTCCTCATAAGAGATGCTCCAGACCTCCAATCATCTTTGTAGCCTCTGCTGGACTCTCTCCAATGATTCCTTGCCTTTCTTGGGCTGGGGAGCCAAGACATGGACAGAGCTCTCCAGATGTGAACTTGCTTCTCCTGAATGTGTTCCATCCTAGGTTTAGTACCTCCACACAACACTGCATTCAACTTCCAGAAGATTACTGCTCATAAACCCTAATGTTTCAGGTATTGGTTTATAATAATGCCCATTTCAAAGCCTTTGCTATGCATGGAACAAGTTTCCCATCTTGATCATTCAAGTTTCTGCTCTCTTTAAAGCAAATAATGCTTTCTTGTCAGCAGAAAGATTCTGATTTGTGCAACCCTCAGATGAAATGCAACAAAAAAGAGCAAATATTGGAACATTAGATTGAAGATGGGACTGTCCAATAAAGATACATTATATTTGAGGACAGTTAGTAGCGTCAGGTCAGTAATTTTAATATTTCATATAACTTTCCATATTTGTTTTTATGTCACCTAAGATGTAGAACATTCGAATATACTGGGCTGTCGATCAGAAAATGTCTCAAATAGATTTCTTCAGTCACTGAGTTATGTTAAATAAACCAGATTCAACAATGGTATCAAAGAAATTTTTTTCTTCCCTAGAGATATTTGCCTAAAATTAATAACCAAAATGTTGACTAATATTTCAGAATTTTAAAAAAATTCAAATATTACTATCATGCTTTCATGTGTGTGGAATTTTGTTCCAGTTTCAATTTGGAAGAAAGAGCATTACTGAAACACCACAAGGGATTATTTTCTACAGATCTGATTCAAGTATGGACATCATTAATAATGCGCTTTCCTGAGGTCCAGTTGGATTAGGCTCAAGTATTCCTGAACTTCAGGGTGCATAATGAAGTCTAAATGAAATTCAAAGGCTTTAAATCTCTTAGCTTCATGTCAATAGAAGCAGCGCTGTTACCCTTTGTAAACTGACAAAAATGAGAAAAGCATGCATATCTAACTAGTGGCTTTGCAATTGTAGCCTAAGTCAGTTTAAATGGAATATAACATCTTGGTTTTCTTTCAAAAATTTGATAAAAGCTTTCAAGTATTCTCTTTAATGGGATTTGGATTTTCATGTCTTTTTTCCTTTTTTGTTTCTTTTTTTAACAAGCTACACCTAATTTTTGTTTCCCTTCTTGTCAACCTTAAACTAACTTAATAACTTTCTAAATGCTGCCAAATTATCTAAAAGCTGGAATAAAAGTGAACTTGCATAAGTTCACTGTAAAGTTCCAACTTATTTTTCATTAACATATTGCATATTAGGAGTGTCTGGGGAAAAAGTCATTGGGATGTTGAGTTTTGTGTTTCTGTCCTGACCACAGCTTTCTTCGTCTTTAGTACAAAAGGATTCAGTTCCAGCATCAGATTTAACAGCTGAAAATTTTCAGTCATTAATACTGTTACAATCCCAAATTTACTACTTTTCTTCTATATAAATACATGGATGTATTTCACATATATGTGTCTTCTATTGATACACACCTATATTTACGATGTAAAAAAAGTCTTACAAACAGGATCATCTCTATGGCCAAAAAGAATTGTCCTTTCACTGTAAGTCTTCAGTTTGCTATTCTCCTGGCTTATAACTAGCCTAAACCTTTTCCATTAAGCTGTGTTCTTTCCTGATTGGCTTTGAAATACAATTTTTATTGAGGACAAATAATTTAATAGAGAAGGGCTGGCAGAGAGGAGTGCAATCTCTGTGTTCAAGGTTTAAGGATTTTCTTAATGACCATGAATATTGTTTTGTACAGAGTAGAGAGCAAACTCTTAGATTTAATGAAAAAATTCCCTCCTTTCTTCATTTTATAACAGAAATAATGTATTTGTAGTTTCTTCAGACTAAGCTTCTGTTTTTAAACAGTTATATCTGAGATATTATGAAGAGCAATGATAGCTCCTTTTTACATGAGTATCATGGAAGCCACTTGTTTATGTAAACAAAATGAAAGGCAGGGGATGTGTTAGCATCAGCACATTTAATTGAATGGCTGAATGATTGTATGACCTTCTTAGAATACGTTGTTTAGCATTATTTCTCAATTCTAGTTCTAAAAGCAATTTATTCGAAAGTAAGCAATTTTTTTTGCTCAGCTTATTTCAAAACAAATTACTTTTTGGATACAGAGAACATCATACTGTATAATACAAAATGAATTTTTATAACCAAATATATAATGTAAAAATTAACAATCCTTTCTGCTTTCAGAGTAGGCAGTCTGCTGGATTATCGTAACTCCATGTTGATTATTTTGATTCATTGTGGCAATGCATTTTCTGAGTAATGATAACATGTCAAGTAATACTGGAAATAGAACTCCTGTCTGTTTTCATCTCTATGGAAGAGTTATTATTATGAATAATGTGGATGTCTTACTGAAATTACTCAAAATTTAAAAATCTTAGTGTTAATTTAATTAATTATATTATGTATTCTTATTCTGTGACATCCTGCCTTTACCTACTACCTCAATTTGTTCAAAAGTATTTGGGAGGGGGTTCTTTCTACTATGGTTCTTTCTCCATTTGTGAGTCTTCATTTGATAAATGAGTCTGACTGGTAGGTAGGAACTGGACTGCAAATGAAAGTTTAATTAACTGTTATGGCAGTATTCTGATTAATTACTTTGAAACTTTCTCCCCAAAAGAGAAAAATAACATTTCATGTTTTGTGTGTTAGTTGAGCACGCCTGAGCTGTCCTCTCTTCTGCATAACCTACCTCCCACTGCCATCAACAGGAATATCTGTTGTTCAAGGCACATCAACATCCCTGTCCCTAACTGAGCTGGTACTGATGCCTAACGATTTTTAGCTTTTTATATATTTTCATATATTTGTAGATTTGGAGGCTGCTACATGCGTGTAGCTTCTAGTACTTTCCCTACTCTTGTTCCCCTGCCTTTCAGAACAATAAGCTAACCTTCTAACATGTTCCTGAAATACTGCTTAGTCTTGTTTTCAAGAAGAGAACCTACAACAAAGACCTTTTGCTTTCCAACAAGAATATGAGAAGACACATCAAGAAATGGGGCAAAAAAGCCCCTGGACCAATTCCAATGGGGCAGTACCTGGGTTAAAATTACCTAACCAACTGCTCTTCTAATTGGACAATATTTGATAGGGATACTAATCAATTAACCTTATAAAAATTGTAGAACTACTGTATTACGTACATACTTTATGTGCATATTGCCATATTATGCAGCTTGAAGGCCTTTCAATTAAAGATTTGCTTTAATGTTATAATTTTTAACACTGTTTGGAAGGATCTATGTTTTATTCCAGGTAACAGTACCCTATAAACACAGCCAGGGGGTGACTGGCAAGACCAGGAATGCTGTGCCTCCAGCCTGGGCCCAGCTCTGGGATGGCAGGGAAAGCCAGGGGCAGTGAGGAAAAGCAACATAAGGCTCTGTCAGAGACTGGATGAGATCAATGTCCCAAGATAACACCTCTGTGTGTGGGGGGTTGGGGGCGAGCCAGGCCTTGCTTTGTGGGGAGACAGTGACCCCAGACTCCCCAGCCTGGCTGAGCTGCAATCAATCAATCAATCAATCAATCAATCAATCAATCAATCACCACGGTGGTGCTAACCCAGCCTCTGATTGGCAGGACTGTCCATCAATCACACACTGGGGCAGCATTAGGTGGCCTACAGTGACTGGAAGCCCCACCTAGTGGGTGGGCCAGTGAAGGTTGTGGGGCTTAAAAGCTGGAGCACAGTTAGATATTGCCCTTCCCTGGAGTTTCTGTCACAGCCGTGATTGAGCACTAGGAGCTGGTGGCTATATGTGTGTTTTGTCAGTACCAGCTGTTGTAGGGTGTTGTTTTGACTTTCTTTTATTGCAAATTATAGTCATTTTATAAAATACCGGTTAACTGCTCGCGATATCAATTACCTTTTCATCTCTTGTTACGTACAAACGTTATTTAAACATATGTGATATTGAAAGGATAGTACCTGGTTTTTGTTGAAGAAATAGACACAGTAGTTGTGTATTCAGTGATTCTGGCTGATCACTCTTTTAATGCATTGGCATTTTTATTATTCATAGTTCTATTCTTTTACTGCTTATCTGGTTCTTAAAGCATATGTTACTCCATTGTAGTCAGCTACCTTGCTTTTCCCTGTGCAGTTGAGTCTCAAGTAGAATACTTGAGGTGAAGAGAAAACTCACAACATTATTTACAGTGTTGGTTTTGATAAAGGTAAGCAGAAGAGAGACAATGCACTGGTTTATTAAAACCTGGCATGCATTCCCTTTCTGAGCCAGTTTTTGTCTGTGGAGGTCGCTGTGATAACCCTTCAGTGTCATCAGTACCATCAGGCACCAGAGTCCTGTTTGAGTGGTGTTCGATGACCTTGGAGCAGTCTCTAACACCAGCCCTGGGGTGGCTGGGCAGAGAACGTGCAGTGACTGCCACTGGGGGTGTTTGCTGCAATGCACTCGCTGCCTTTGCAGCCTGTGCTGCTGGGAGGGGAGAATGCATCTGGTGGAATGCATAAATCACATACACATCAACACTGTTGGTACAGAGCACAAAACAGACACAGACTCAAAAAATTTGATTTCCTCTCCTTTACCCCTCCTTTCTTTTGCCTCTTTCTTGTGTTTGTACAGCTGACTATTCCTCCTCAATCCACCACTCAGCTGCCTGTGAGATTCTGTCCCACTGCCCTTGGAAGACGCAATCACAAGGCGACAATAACCTTCCAGTGCCCGAAGGTATGATAATGTGCTCGTGCCCACAACACTTGGGATTCAGATTAGATACTATTTGTGATAGGCAAGGAAGTAAGAGGCTCAGCCTGTAGGTCAAGTTGAAGTTTAGTGACTGGATGCATAATGAAAGAGCAAATGCAAAGATGTTGAAAACTTAAAATTTGTTTAATCCTTACTTTTACACAGAAATTATTCTGTTTATGATATTAAAATGTGGTATAATGGCCTAGGAGCTAGAACAGATAATTTATAATATTGGCTTGCACAGTACTGTATTCTGCTGTTTTTAACACTAGAAGACTGGCACTTCTTAGCAGCGTCACCTCTGAAATTAAATTTCTTGATATTTTTCCCAACCCCAAACAAAATTAAATAGTTTCATTTTTTATCTGAACTGAATTTTAGAAGGTCACACACTTGAAAAAGTGAATTCTTCCTTTCATTTTATCTGAAAAGGCTTTTTACTTTGAATATCTTAGAATTGTTGACTTTTTTGTTCTCTGTGAATTTTCCTAAAGTTGAATGAGAAACAAGTAAATAAAGAGACATGTCATCAACATGACCTACTAACTGTTTTTAAATTACAGCTGTAATAAAAAAGAAAACCTGATAGTAAAATGTAAATGGTAATATTTCATCATGTGAGATGTGGTTAAATCAAGCATTTGCTTTCTGTGCAATTTCCTCTCTGTTTTTTTTTTTTTTTTTGAGTTTCAGATATCCTAAAAGACTGCTGACCTGTGAATTATTCCAGTTGAGTGCTACCAGCAGTTTTCAGTAGTGTTTTAAGTAATACTAAAAAAGCAAATATTCTTTTATATGAAGAAAACAAATACTGAAGGAAGTCATGGGGCAATTTTTTCCTGAAAAAGTATGTTGAACGGACAGGTTATTTGCAGGTGGTGTTGGCACAGCATTTATTTTCAGAATTTCTCTTAAATATTTATTAAGGATAAAAACAAGGAGACAGCAATTCTAATAGGAACAGTATGTTTCCAAGGTCAGTCCAAGAGGACACAATGTCCTTATCTTCTCTGAAACCTGATGGTCCACAGAAATCTTATATCTACAAGTTCTTTCCAATATCCTTGATTTTTCTGTGTCTAGAGGTTAATGTTTTTTATTATCTGTGGAGTAACACTTTTAGCTTTTTGTGTGATTTTACTGCTGTTCCACCAAAGAATTATTTTCTTTCTTCCTTTGTGTTCTGGAGAGAACTTCTCACTTCACCTGCTTTCGGGTTCTAATATATGTGCTTTGAATGTTGCTTTTGCAACCACCTACATCTTTCCATTTGCTACCCTGGAAGCTCTGAGTAGCTGGATGGAAGTTAAATACTATGTGCTTGAAGTAGGACAGAAATTAAATACAAAAAGGAGATGTGAACATCTCCCAGAAGGGAGCTATTGATTTCCAGATAGAAATACTTAGCTATCTGGAAATAACAACAGCTTGAAGGAAGAAAAAAGAAACCAAACTTTGAAGTTTGCTTATAGCAGAGACACAGAACAGTAGAAGAAAGAAGTAGGCAAAATACTTTAAAACCTACAGCTCTGACTTTCTAATAATAAAAAGTGGCATGTTTCATTCACAGTTTGGAGAGCGGATATTTCACCTTACGGGATCTGGTCATCCTCCTCAGCAGATGGAAACAACCACCATAAGCGCCTGCCTTGGCGAGTACTCTTCTGCCGTCATATCCTTCGAAAATCCCACTGCTGAAAATGTG
>VZTI01000620.1:78969-276837 GCA_013397865.1 Struthidea cinerea | reverse complement strand
TTTTTTTTTTTTTTTTTTTTAGATGAGGAGCTGTTGAGTCAGCATCTGAATGCATCTGTCCTGTCCCAGTCCACCACTAAGGAATCTGGTTTTCATCTTCTGTTTAGATATCCACAAGGTATGCAACTTCTTAATCCTTAAAGTATATTTAAACTATTCATGTTACTTATTTTATCAACTTAACCTGCAACAAGTCACAGTTTCCTAAAATATGAAGTACTGGAGTGGAAAAATATGTAATTGCTAACAAAATTATTTTTAAAAGAAATTTTTTGTAGTTTGAAGGATCGGTTAAGAAGAAAAAGAGGAGGAAAAATTCCAAAAATCAATGAGTTAGACATTTGTAACTACTTTTACTTTTTACCGAATTAACAGAAAGCAAAAAAGAAAATTGACTTCACAATTATTTCATTCTAGATGCACTTATGTTTCTCTTCAGCTTTGTCAGTCATTTAAACTTGTTTTTGTTTTGTTGGAGGGGTGATTGTTTGTTTTTTGGTTTCATTTATTTGTTGTTTGTCTCAGTTTTTTTAAGATAGTTTTTTAGTTGGAAAGTACTATTGCCTGTATTTTCCTATGAAAATTTTCCCAGAAACTATAGGCCTGAACTATCTGGAAAGAATTAAACTACTTGGTTTAATTTCCTGAATTAAATTTTAGATAGCATTGCTGGTCATATCTGATCTAAGATGGTATATGAAAGGAATGATAATAGTGCTGTCATTTTACCAAAGTTTATTTATCATTTGTATATGATAATAATTGATTTATTTATCTAGTGTTATGATAAGGCTTGGATTATCACAGAAATTGCATATTCAATAATTTCAAATTATTCATTGCTGAAGTATAGAAGATAAGTAGATTTCTGTACCTATTTTAAATATTTTTCCTACTAATTATTTCTATTGATTACTTCTCAAAAATGCTTTGTAATTTCAGAGCACACAGTTAAATTATTCGTGTCTTCAATTATTTACTAAAGACATTAATTTTCTTTGCTCAGAACCCCACAAATATGTGTGAGCATCTGTTTCATGTTAATCTAGATATCAGAATAAGCCATACTATTTTCCATGAAGAAACAGTGTCTGTCTCACATTAAAGACCTGGTTTAGAAATATGACATGAGGATTGCTTGTTTACAATTTAATTCAAAAAAATTTGCCATATGCTATGATTTTCCTGTAGAGGTACTTGACAGATCTTTATTTTGTAAAGGATGTTGCAGACCTTACTGCTCCCAGCAAGGAACTATTTTTGTTTTCTCTTCTGGGAGCTCATTATGCCTCAAAACATTTCTAGGTGATACCGAAAGAAGGATTTAGAAGAAAAGGAGGTGTAAGAATTGATCTGGATGTCATGTCATTTTCTATATATCCATTTCTCATGGTTGCACCCCAGGCAGCCACTCACTCACTCCCCCAGCAGCAGGATCAGGGAGAGAATTGGAAGGGTAAAAGGTGGAAAACTCATGGGCTGAGATAAAGACAGTTTAATAGGGAAAGCAAAGGCCGTGCACACAAGCAAAGCAAAGCAAGCAATTCATTCACTGCTTCCCATGGTTGGGCAGCTGTTCAGCCATCTCCAGGAGAGCAGGGCCCGGTCCCACTTATCACTGACTTTGGGAGACAAACACCATCACTCCAAACGTCTCCTCCTTCCTCCCCCAGCTTTACACACTGACCCAGGATGTCACATGGTCTGGAATATCTCTTTGGTCAGTTTGGGTCACCTGTCCTGGCTGTGTCTCCTCCCAACCTCCCGTGCACACCAGTCTCCTCACCAGCGTGGCAGTAGGAAAAGCAGGAAAGGCCTTGGCTCTGTGTAAGCCCTGCTCAGCAATAACAAAAACATCCCTGTATTATCATCACTGTGTTCAGCACAAATCCAAAACTGCCCCATACCAGCCACTGGGAAGAAAGTTAATTCTACCCCAGCTGAAACCAGCACAACATTTTACACAGATGTATAGAAAGGCTGCAACTTTTGCCATGACCTTATATATATATATATTTTTCCACTGAAGCGGTGAGGAACTGCCCAAAAAAATCTAATTTATGTACACAGTAAAACTGAAAGTGCAATCACTTCACAGAAATTTCTTTAAAAGTTGTACTTTTTCCTCATCTTTTATGTCTGAAATATCTTAATGATGTGATCAGTAAATGAAGATCAGATTAGGTGCAGGTGTTACTGCTTACCATTATTCCCTATACAAAAGAAACAATACTTCAAAAATGTGTTGTAACTAAATATTATTCTTGATAGACTTGCTGCAATATGATTGCTAGGTCATTTTATGAGCAGCATTCATGCTTATGGAAAAACTGTGCTTGTTGCTAATTAATTACTTGTTTTTTCCTCACTCTAAAAACTGAGGGCAGAAATTCAGAAACAGTGAGATAATCTGAGAATCTAGGAGTCATTTTTTCATCATCCTTTCACAAGAAATCCAAAATACTATCCGTGCTGGGAAATTGTTACTCATAGCAGAGTATCCTTTTTCCCTGCCCTGGCTTCCCAGTAACACAAACTGTGTTACTTCACCCAGTCCTCATAGTGAAGGTGTGATCTCATTTTGCATTCAACCTCCAGTCACTGCATTTCATGGCTTAGCTGCTCTTCTGGGTGATCAGTAAGCCTCTCTGCTGTAACCACTTGGTGCAGCATCAAACAGGAACGGTAAACAGGGCAGTTGGCTGAACCTGCTTTTTAGATACTTCTCTCCATGTTTCAGCACAAGTTTTATATTTTAAAACTTATATATTTTAAGCTGCCATGTCACCTGTATCAAGTTTATCTCTTTTCCCATGGAGAACTCAATGATTAACTCTTTAGTTTTTCCTTCTAACTTTGATTTTGTGTAAAATATTGCCGAGCACTTAGGAAGGAAAGATGAAATATATTTGATAAATGTATTTAATGTTAGTGAGACATTTTCCAAAAAGCTGCCTGCAGTGTAAAACCAGTTGATGGCAATCAAATTTGAGATACCAAAATTCTGTGTATGCTCTTTGGAAGCATGTTACTATTATAGTTTCATATTTTATTCAACATTCTTTGAGAAAGAATTTTAGCAGACTTTTTATATCATGTACAGTCCACTATGATTACAGATAATTTGGCTTTTAAACTAATTTCACCTAAGAAGTGGCATAATTTTTTTTCAGGTCCTCAGGCCATTTCCCTAAAATACTAGATTTCAAGATTTGCTTATAGAATTCTATACTTATTTGCATCTGCGTTTTTCTTCTAGTAATTTTCCATGCACAGTCTGTTTTTTCTTATTATTGCTTTCAAAGACTAAAAAAACAACAAAACTAACATATTTGTTTGCCTTGGTTGTCCTTAGTTCCTCTGTCTCTGTTTCTTTTATAATGCTTCCATTACCTCAAAATGACTTGAAGAGCCAGAAAAAAGGAAAAAAACCAAAGAGCTGTGATAAATATTTCTCCATTCTAGCAGACTATTTTGAAAACGTGTTGGAAAATACTACATTTTCTTACTAAGAGGATGGACAGTTTCTTTCCTCTTCCATGTTTTAACTGCATTTTGTGACCAGGGTTTGTTCACTTGCAACAGGCAGAAATAATTTTACACTTTATAGCTTCCATCAGAGGTTCTGCTGAAGTCAACTGTCAGTGGCTCCAGCTGGTAGTTCTCAAGCTGAGGGTACCTTGAGTTCTCAGGACTGCAGCTTGTCTTTTCCTTCTGCTCTACTGTTTCTTGGTTTTGGGGAGAGGCACAGTTTACTAGATCAGGTTGCCTTTAACATCTCAATGTTTATACACCCGACTACTTCTGTCCCTGCTTCTGAGGTGCTGTTAGGGTTGGCTTTGTGAGAGGGTCCAGGATTAACTCCAGGGTCAATTCAGTGCACAAAGTCAGGCTTAACTTTACTTGTTACGTTGCTGTGAATATAGAACAGAGGCTGGCTGATTGGAGACTACATCTAGATGGGGAATTACTGGCTGTTGGATACCTAGTAGAAAAATTTATGGTCTGTATGTCATCAGCACCAGTCTGTCAGAGAAAGATTTACTGTCAGGCCATATCCTGTTGTAGACTGGTGATTCTCCCTGGCTGTTGGAGGTCCCACGGAGTTGGTGGTCATTCAGCCAGGAGCATCATGAGAATATTTTAATACCATCTTCACTGGATTTGTCCTCTGAGTGAGAAACCTACCTGTCCTTCACCTTAGCGTGTGAGATTCCTTCCTCATGGGCTCGCTTTTGGCATGGGCATCTTTTGCCGTGTACAGAGAGACTTTGCAAGCGGATTTGTGCGATTTCAGAATACACAGATTTGTTTTATGGTCTGATACATGCAGTAGGTAACCAGGACTAACACACTGCTAGGTTAGGTATTACCATGGTCAGTATTCCCAATGAGGCATGGGATGTATCTCTGCTGCCCAGGTCATCATTAGTCATTTGAGGACGGGTCAGCCTTTCTCTTGGAATGGGTTCATCCATGATATTGCTGGATTGCCACCTTCTGATTCTTTGTTTTCTTTCCATAGATTTTTTTTTTTATTGCTTTTCACTTCAGTACTTTCTTGCTGAGTTCTTGAGCTGTAACTACCATTCTATGTTTTAACTTTCTTAGGTATTTTCTCACACTTTATCACATTTCTCAGTAGAATCAATCCAAAGTTTTGGTACCTGCTGTACTGAGTTAGACTCTACATCACAGGCAGGTGAACTGCTGCTCAAAAGCTTACATGTGCTTTTGAAGAAATTGCTGTTTATGCTCCCCACAAAATAGCCTTCTTGAACCTAAGAAGTCTATGCATAACACAAGGATTTCCCTTCCTGGCCCTATTTGGGTATCTGTCTGTATGACTGTTCCTTGTTTAAACCTCCAGCTGGCATTTTCCCTTGTTCAGTTTCTCTGATGTACTATCATGGTACCTGGAAGCTTGTACAAATGTGGATTTGCTTTGTGAAAATTCCAGCAGAAAGGAAGGCGTGGGATTCCTGCCTAATCCATGCACATGGCATTTTCCTGATTGCTGAATCACCCTGGCTTGCCTCTGTCCCCTGTGAAACCATTCTGAAAGAGCAGTGTCCTCATGTTGCAGCCAACAGAGAAACAGAGTTTTTTGGAGAGGGTGTCAGTACTCAGTCCTGGGACGTGACAGCACAAATGATGTGGTCTAAGCCATATTTATCTCCAGAGACATGTGCTGACAAAATCAATGAGTTCAAGCTGGTCGCATTCCTGAGTGCTGGATGTCTCTGCTGTCAGCATGGAAAACCTTGGAGAGCTGTCTAAAGCCACAGCACACCTGAGGCTTTCCTCGTGTAGAGAAAATCAGCAGGGAAATTTGTGTCACGTTTGAAGGAACTTGTGCCTTCTAATATAAAGAAAGATAAAGCTTAAAGATTTTTCTTTGTACTTCTTTGCAGTCTCTTCAGGCCATGCATATTTTATATAGGTTTATTTGGCCTGTTATATGCCTTCTTTTTACCTTTGAATTTTGCTTCCTTTACAGATTATATGCTGTAGATATCTTTATATGTGCTTGTCAGGAATCCATTCTAGTGAAATAACTTGATGTTAAGGAAATGAAAGGCAGCACTGTAACAATATGCAAAAAATCTCTGTTACTGTTCTCTTAAAACAATCCTGTGAGTTGCAGGAGTAGAACAGTACGTTCCCTTGACTGTGTGAGGAAATGTTTATTTCAGCATGTTTTCCTGATCTTGCAATAGAAGAGAGAAGAAAAAAGATATTCAGGATGCAAATAAAAGACGGGAAGACATCAGAAATACAGATTTTGCATAGTCTCACGCAGATCCACATAAGACTTCCCATGTGGATTTATCATGAAAAACAGATTTTTGGGCTATAATTGCCTCGCAGATTTTAGCTCGGCTCTACAGTAGGCTTCCTTCAGAATATCATGATTTGTTACTGTGCATCCAGAGTACAGTATTTCAGAGCACTTAAACTATGCAAATTAGCCTCAGAGGAGGCTGTTATTTCACATTATCTTGGCCTATTTCTCTATTTAAAAATATCTGCTCTGTTTTATGATTTGATAAGAAATTATCTCCTTCAATTTCAATAGAACTAGAAAATGAAAAGATGATTAATTTTGACTTAGAATAGCATATTGCTGCTAAGCTATTTGATAACAGCTGTGGATGGACAGGATGGAGTCAGGATGTGCCCTTGAATAAGACAGAAGTGCTTAATTCCTCCCTTCTTCCTGATTCTTGCTTCTAGCCTTCACCTGTTTAGGTAATAAACCCAGTGAAAACTCCAGAGACACAGATTTGTTTCATCCTGTAAATTACTCAGTAAATCTATGTCTAGCTCTAAATTTCCTATAAAAAATTATCTGCACTAATCTTTTGTTTCCAGCAGCACATGCACAGTGGGGAAATTACCAGCAGTATTGAGCAATTGTTTCTTGAGCACAAATTGCAGCTTGATTTTCTAGATGTCTGTTTTATTTCCATTTTCCCTGTCCTCCTCTGCTCTTGGAACAATGACACCTCTGTCTCCCATTAATTCATCTGTGCAAGACCTTTCCACATCCATGCTGGACCCCAAACATACAGTGAAGACTAGGTTTCCCTCCTGCCCTAAACTAGCTAATATGCTGACTGAGAACTAAAATTGTTGATTCTGCTGTAGCTTTTTTTTGTTTGTGTTTCTAAGTTGGCTGTCCTTGTCTGTCCAGCTGTTGAGTTCTGAGAAACATTGAAGGTATGTTGGAGATGCACATCTAACCTTGCTGAGAGAGGATAGAAGACTAAAAATGAAAGAAATCACCAAAAACCCACCCCCATCCTACTGGCATTGGTATTAATAGAATGAATGTATGGAAATTTGAAACAATTACAGAGATTGTTTTTTTTTTCCTATAGAGGTTGAAAACAATTTTGGAATTCTTGAAAATATTCCCTTAACATTTTTAAATGAGGAGGTGGGGTGTGGGTGGGAAAGAAATTGAACCTTTTGTGTAAGAACATTTGGAGATGGAAGATCATGATAAAATTTTAAACTTTTCAAAATTAGGTCTGAGGGTTTGAGGGAAAGAAGACATGGTTGGTTTGAGCTGTCTCTTTTTTTGTTCTGTTTGTTTTAATTACTATAATACTTTCCGGGAGAGAAAGATGACTTACCGTATTATGTAACTGTCCAGTGCACAGATTTTATTTTAAAGCATAAATGCATTAAAGGCTTTATTGAAACTGATCTTTCAACCTTGAAGTTTTATGCCTAAGAGTGCTTGGTAATTACACTGGTGAATGAATGTTCTTTCTTTCATATACTGGGTTTTTCTAGAACTTTTTTTGTCAAATGTTTTCATTGATTTTTTTAGTCAATGAAGAATGGGTCTCAAGTATAAGACAGAAGCTAAGAGAAAGTAAAATTATATGCATGCATATATATATTTATATATAGTATGCATTCAATAGTTAAACAACAATTTTTACCCACAGTGGTAACAGAATTCTCAATATAGTGGCGCACACTTGAAAGTCAGTGAACCATTGAAGTCTTTCTTTTAATCAGAATTTGGATTGCAGAACATTGTGTACTTCAGCTTGATTTTAAAGGTCTTATTTCCCAAGTGTTAAGCTTTTTACATGTCTATGATGGTCCCTGTTCTGACTGTTTTCTTCCTCATTCAAGTAGCATCAGATGTTCTTAGAAATCCAGGCTTCAGTGCAGTGTGAGGGGTCACTGGGCACAGGTATTTAGAAGATAAGGGTAAGACCTTTTTGCAAACCCTTGGTACTCTCTGTAACTGCTGTGAACAGCAGGATGTGCCTGGAGTCTCTTCTGGAATTCAGTGCAATGTGGCACAGACCCAGGTGTGTTACACAAGAGTGTCTCTTCTTTTATCTTTTATTTCTGTAAAACCCAATTACACAAGTCAAATTTATAAAATCAAGTAATTCCATAATTGTCCTGCCAAACAATTAACCTGCTTCTACACATTTTCCACAGCTCTATGAATTCTGTTGTCTACCTTCTCTACTCAAGAGTTCTACAACCCTTCAATAGATACATATTTCTGTTGCTGTCTGAAAATGTTCTGAGTTGTAATTACATGAAATCTCAATCTGAATTGCAGTCAGCCAGGAATTGAAAGGAAAGCAGTTTTTTTTTTTTTTTTAATTTTATCTTTTTTATTTTAGTCACAAAGTTGTCAGGACTGGTTGTTTGACTTGGTTAGGAAAGCTGTCAGAGTGCACTGAGCATGCAGATGTGCATTTTCTCCTTCTTGGTGAAGCCTGTGTTGTCTGTACAGCTTAGCACTGTACATGATAGCTAGATCCAAAATTTTTTACAAGTAGCAGAAAATATCCTGCTGAATAAGGAGGTTTAACATTTAAGAGGGTCTGTGTTCTCTCCCCTAGTCGTCTCATAATAAATTTTATCACAGTTAAATAGTATGTTTTGCTTTGTGGTAGGGTATGTGATTAATTGAAATATTAGCTGCTAGCAGTTGGATTCACAAGTCAGATTATTCATTAGAGGGAAAGATGCATTTGGTTTGTTCAGTTCTTGGCTCAGTAGCATATTTGAATCTGTTGAACTTCAGGTAGGTAAGACAATCCCCAGATAGCAAAGAATTTAAATTTAAACATCTGCCTCACTTGCACTGTAATTACAGGAAATGTAAATGTGTATTTTAGTCATGTATTCTAACTGCTGTGGTGTGAATAGAGGTGGAATTATTTGTGTGGCTAATTGTTTTGAAAAATACTATAGTTTGTCAATAATCTATATGTTCACCTCAAAATCATATCTTTCTCTTTGCCTATAAGATATAACCAGGATCAATAATGCTGTCGCTCCAGTTCTTGCCAAATGGGGTCTTTAAAGCTGTTCTCTGAAGAGGGGGAATAAATTAATTAAAATGTCATCATATCCTTCATTCTCTGCTTCTTTCATTCTTCCCTAGATATTTTGTCATACTATTACTAAGATTAACAAATCATTCAAAATATTTTTTTATGGGAAAGATCATGAATTATTCACACTCTCATTAAAAATTGATATCTTCCAGTTGCCAGGGGGAATTTGGATTCCCTGATTTACTTTTCTGTCACAAAGCCTGATTGATTAGGCAGGGCCTGTTTTGATTTGATAAAGCCATTGGGAGTGTACCTGCCTGAGTGTATTTGCAAAAAGAATGCGTATCACTAGTACCTCTTTTCTCTTCATGTAAGTCTCAGCAAAAATTTATTTATCTTGCTCTTCTACCTTTTATGATGCACACAGGATCTTACTTTCAGCTTTTATAATATTTATGTGAAATCCTTCCTGTTTACCTGAAGATCAGTTTGATACATTCAGTCATCAACATTAGTAACAATCTTGCATCTTACAATAATATTTAAGTTCAAGCAATATTTATTTCTTTAAATGAATCTCTGATACCAAGTTAAAAAACCCACCCAGGCCCCAAACCAACACAGGAAAAAGAGAATGTGGGCACTCCTGCTGTGTCTGCTGTGTGTGAAAGACAAGGATGTGCTGTAGCTGTAACCCAGACTTCACCTTTATTTCAATGCAATGCTTATTCTTTATTTCCATGTGATGACCGTAAGTCAACAGAGGGGATTTTGGTGTGAAGTACAGAACATCATTTGTGTATTCTTAGAACCAGGACTTACATTGCAAATAGCTGAAAAGTGTTTGAATCGTGACCTTTACTCTAACAAGGAGTAATACCTCACAGCCATTGAAGCATGCAGCCCAAAATTCTTCATTACACATCAAAGTTTATCTTAACTATGTACATAAGATGCTTTATTACACTCTAGTCACTTGGTCTTGTATCTTCTGCTGAGTGGAGGCAGATTAAGCTTACTTTGCATAGTAATGGCATCTTTTGAGATGACAACACATTCAATAGGTCATGAGAGCGTTGCAAGAGTGTTTTACTTTCTCAGACTTCTCTTGCCAGGACATTATTTATGCCATGCAGTAGTTTATGTTCAAGAATTTGACTCTTTTTACTGTTAATATGCTACATGATGTAAAACCTGTGTTTGCGAAAATAGTTAAAACCTTTGAAATTTAGGTGGGTAATGAAAGTGAACTGAACCTTAAATACTTTCCGCATTCACATCTTGATAAAATTATTTTCACAAACCTTTGCTTACTTGAGAGAAGGAATTGAGCATTTTATTAATTTTAAACCAGGGAAACAGTGGTATAGGTGTAATAAGGGTTTTGCCTACTGAAGCCATGGTTGCGTCAAAATAAAACCCAGAGGCTTGAAAGATGAGCAGGTCCTCTTTTCTCATAGTCATTTGGTGAAGCGTTGGGAAAACAATTTTCATACAAAGTCCAAAGGAGACTTAAAATGAAAACTATCCCAGGCAACCATCAAGAAGTCTCTGAAACTTTGTGATGTGACTGTTTCTTTTATCTCTAAATTGGAACTATTAACTGCCTCTTTAAGGTGTTAAATTCAGTCTAGTTAACATGAAAGATTTTTCGTAATAGATGAACTTAAGGAATGCAAATCATGGTTTTTGATTGCCTTGTTTGCCTGCTTGTGTTATAAGAGTGTTTTGTACACTGAAGTGAAAACTATAGTATTACAACAATTTCTGGTGTTGAATTGTCTTTTATCTGATTGCTTCACAAGCACTGAAAATCACTTATAAATTAAGTAATTCTCTCTGTCAGAAAGATACTAAGATAAAGCAAAGGTTATATGCCCCTAAAGATTGATATCTATTAACTACAGGTAGCCCTGCCTTTTTCACAATGCATGCCAGTAGTGTCAGCTGATCCCTGAGGTTTGTTACCTTTTTTATTACCTCTCTACATACAACCAGCAGAAGCCACAACCTGAATTGCATGCTGTCCTCTTAGGGGCTGTTCCAATTTCTTTTTTTCGAGCCATTGTACACAATTTTCTCTTTTCCATTAAATAGGAGAATAAGAATTTGATTGCTGAAAAGAACTGGTACTCAGACCTGCATGAACAACACGTTTTCTACATGCACAAACAAGCAAATCAGATTTATCACACATAATAGCACACGACTGCACAATATAATGTCTTGTCAGTAGCTGTTGAGGAAATTTTGGATAATCCTTATCTTTCCAGCTTACTTTACATCCCTTCAGATATAAAATCACAAGCTGTATCCTATTAATCTTTTCTTCTTACTGATTTATCCCTTTTCCAAATCAAGAATTAATTTTTATGTTATTTTTCTTTCTTTGGTCTATAAATTTACCCAGTTCTCCCAACTCTGAATTAAGTGCAAGTGCCTTTTTTTCCTGCTTTCTGGTGCCTCTACTTTTTGGTACCAATCTTATTGATTGAAGAAATACAAGGGGTTTTTTCAGACTTCTTGAAGCCTATTTATTTCTAGAGTCCCTCCATTTGGTATATAATGTTGATTAGCCTGGGTTGCCTTCTGCAGTTGTTGTTCATCTTTGCAATACAAGCATGTTTAAATGATTCAAGAGGAGAGTGAGACATTCAGTGATCCCAAATTACTTAGTTGACCAAGGAGAATTTTGGTGGCCATTCATTTGTTTTACCTCTCTAAAAACCAGAACATTGGTGGTGCAGCATTCACTGTCACAGAAAAAAGCAGGGACTGAAAACAAGTCAGTGTTATTCAGTAGACAAATTAAAAGTGAAACCTGTTTTTAACAATGAGCTTAATTAACTCTCAGAACAATTCTCAGTGAAATGTGGAGGATTCACTATCACTGACAAGTTTTAAATCAAGTAGCTGTGGTCTTTTCTAATTAAATTCTCTTGTTCAAGAAGAGTTATCAAGACTGAACCTTGCTTTTTTTCAAATGAGTTCTGAGAAATCCTATGTATTTAATTCAAGTTAGGTGATCATAATGACTGAAATGTTTAGCAGTGAAAAAATGAAAAAAAGATCTCTGCAGAGTTCTGGATAGGTAAATATGTTTTAAACATGCTTTTATTGGTACAACTCAAAATGGCAAAAAATACTTTGAAGTTTCTGAATTAACATTTTTAGAATTTCCATTATATTATTTTTCTTACTCTTTTACTACATCAGGATGAAAACAGGGTAGAGAAGTCAAGTACTATCAACAGATACAAACTGTACAAGCTTTCTTTTCTTTACCATTGCAGCCTCTAAAGAAATCAGCATTTTAAGATTTTTGTTCATTAGTCTGTATACAAATGGAAGATATCTAAAAATGAAATTAAATTTTGAGATCAAATATATTCAATCAGAAAAAGCTATAGATTGTAGGAAAATGAACTATTATTTTTTAACTCTTTTTTCCACTCCTCCAGCTCCTTGCTGCCATGTATCAGAAAATAAACTTTTAATTTTTTTTTCGTTTAGGTTGATACCAAATGACAGTTTGTAAAGATCTGTTCCTTGTCATCTTTATAGACAGGAATTTTTTTCCTCTGCCTTTTCTTCAGTTGGCACCTTTGACAGACAGCTATTGGGAAATGCATTTGTCCCTACATTTGTTCAGTGTTTGACTGCAAATCACTTATGCCTTGAGCTGCTTTAGAGACTCAACCATATGGAGAGAAAAAAATGTCTTAGATTTGAAGGCTGGCAGCTTCTTGTTTTGACAGATTTAAAATGGATTATCTTGATTAAGTTACTTGCATGCAAATTTTCATTCCCAGTTATCTCACGACAAGTTATTGTCAGTGGAAGTTACAGTTACCGACCTAAAATGTCTTCTTTCTATTCCAGAAAGGTATTGTAGTTTTATCTACAGCTATATTTTAACTAAGTTTTAGAAAAGAATCAGAAATGATCGGTTTTCTTCCTTCCTGAATCGAAAGACAACTGGTCTCTTATTGGGAACTCAAAGAGTTTGTGCAAAAAAAAATAAGTAAAAGCTAAATTTTAGACATTTGTTTTGCATTTCATGTGAAACTGAAGTAGTCGTCTTGCCTGCTGGATTGTGGCTGGTTGTGTATGAGTTCCATTTCTGGATCCACACTGAGGTATGGGATCTGCAGCAGCTGCCCCGTTCTGAAACACTGCAGCTCCCAGTTACGATTGAGTCATCCAAAGCCTGTCTTCTGTGTCAGTATGATTCAGAATCATCCTGACACTGTCAAGTAATTTGGGTCCTTGATCCCTTCCAGGATATCTTAATATTAATTCCCACTTTTGGCTGCATTTTGCTTGTTTTTTAATCTAGTTAATTTCCTATCTGTTTACTTCTTAGCATTTTGCTCTTCTTTTTCTTGAGGTCCTCCAGCATATCCCCCTATATTAATCTCTGAATTTCAGAGGTCACCAGCTCATATATTTATTGGATTTCTGGAATAATGATTACAGTTTGGTCTAAATTACAGCTAGGGGAGTGATTTTAACCTTGTTCACACAACAGGAGTTAACACACAGTCCCCAGCCATGAACTGCTAATTGTCCTTATGGCTGAAAACTCATGCCATGTTTCAACTACCCCTCAGGGATCTAGAAGTATTTTAATAATTGTCATATTAACCACAGAAATTCAAGGCATAAAATATTATGATACTTGAATGAAGTCTTAATGAAATTTAAATATGATCTGGAGCTATACCCGAGTCTGACAGGTGAGTAGCTATGTGTCACATTCACTAATCCAATAACTTCCAGATCTTGTAGTGGGGTTAAAATATTCCTGGATAGTTATAAACTGATGTGTCCTAACATGGTATAATGATTGAGTAGCAGGGATGTACATAACCAGCATGTGAGATCACACTGACAATAAAAGATGATATTGTGTAGACATGTGGATTTTCAGAGTTTGAAAAAATGGATTCTGTCAGAAATTGTTACTTGTTAAAAAAAGAACAAGTCAATATGAGTTACCAGTTTGTCCATAAAAATCAAAAATGTCTCTGAAGTAGAAAGGCACTTGACAGCTCAACAGAATTTCTTCCTAGAGAATATTGCTGATGGTTTTTTTTTCTGTACTTCCTCTAGGGACAAATTATTGTTCTGTGATAGTCTTGATAAACTCTGGAGCAGGTTTTGCATGTCAATGAGAGCAGTCAGAACATAAGATGTATTCTATAAATTGTCATCCTAGAGATATGATTGCTGGTCTCTGTATGAGGCCACTGCAGTCAAGTCAGTATTCATTCCTAAAAATAAGATAAAATCCAACAGCAGTGACATCCAGGCTTTGTTTGACTGCATTTTCTCCTGACCACGGAAGTAATCAAAATGACACCCTAAAAAATAAAAAAAAAAAAAAAAGGTCTTTTTCTGTTCTCAGGGTTTTTCATTTCCTACATAAACTTTTATGAATTGATGAGTCCTGCAACTTTGTTTTCAAAGCACATGATTTTTATCTTTTCTTTTTCACTTCCATAGAACACAGGAAACATCTTGAACTTGTAGCTGGCATTAGGAGGGGAAGAATGCTTGGTTTAAGTACCAAGTTGTCTATTGCTGTTGTTGTTATGTCTTAGGCTATTTCTGTGTGAAGTCCACATTCCCTGAAGGCATCAGCTCCAGCTAAGCCCCAAATGCTTCAGTTACATTGCAGCAATATCCTGGCTGACCTTTGAAGATTTTGCCTGTAAGGACAAAGGCAAAGAACTCTATCTGAAAAGCTGTGAGCAGGAGAAAAGTTTCATTTAAGCGGCCAGCTTTTAGAATAGTTAAAGACTGAACCTGCAGCTCTAAAAACTGGTGCTCTACCTAAGGATTTTTAATGCAATATAAAATTTTCATTTGCATTTTATTAGCTCGTCTGCTTTGTAGGTAGGAGCTCTACCATATATTCCCATTTAAGTCTGATTTCTTTTATTTTCAGGTGGAATAATAAGTGTAACTAATTTCTTCAGAATTTTGGGATCTGGAGATTACCTGCTGACAAGTGTTGTGGTTTAACATTAAGGCTGGCATTGCCTCATGTTGGGTTTTAGCATGTTGCGCACAAAACAGAGTGGGTCAAAAGGATACATAAGTGGAGCAAGAAGAAGTATTTTCCTGATTTGATAGGCTAAGAAAAAGTTACTGTTAGTCCACTTACAATCATACTATTGTTCATAGCTATGAAATACATGTAGCATATTGGAGTTCTGTCATTCACAGAACCACTGTTTTATGACACAAGTCAAATTAATGGGAAAACGTTACTCTTAAAGTGGGATTCCTCTTACCATCTTTATCTGTTTTCTTGAGCACTAAGAAACCTAAAAAGACAAAAGTGCAGAGGTCAGGTCTGCTTTACTACAGAAACCTGTAAACCTCACATGATGAAGGGTGTACTTACCAGGGTTATGAAAATGCGTAACTTGAGATATATTTTATATATATATATATATATATATATATGACTCACAGTCACACTGTTTCCAGTTACTGACTGCTGTATGACATGTGAGGTGTCTTCTGGATGCTTGTAGCAAGCAGTACAAATTTTGGTTGTATGTAACAAGTAGAAGGATGTAACAGCACTGGCGTCATTAGTGATTTCACAACACTTTGCAGATTTTGATTAAAATCTGCCGTAGCTTCAGAACTTGACTGTGCTTTCAGAGATCAGACTAAGAGATACATATATCCATGAAGTTTAAAATGAAAGTAAAAACACCTCTGTCAAAAGTAATCAGATATTTGACATATGTCAGAAATTCAATTACATCTGAACTGAAGCAATTACAGTTTCCTTTCAGCCATGAACTCAAGACACTTTTGTGTATGTTTCAATCTAGAAAAAGATTAAGAAATAGGGAAGCTGTCATAGTCTTAATTTACTTGCTAGTACTTTATCTTAGGGTAACAGGAACTTTTCTTAAGAGAGAAAGGACAATGTTTGGTGGCGTTTTTTGTGGCTGGACGCCAAATTGAAAGTCACGCTTGCTTAAGAAGCATATGCCATTTCTTGTGTGGCTCTTGCATTTTCAAAATATTTGTGTGGTTGTTTTCTACTTTGTTGAGATTTTAGGCAGGTTGTGCTGGTAGAGTGTTTTGTTCTACACACATTGTATAACTAACTCACTATAGCAGAGGGGCAGAGAGGTTGAGTGGGTGTGGTTTTCCTCTTCCGAAGTCGAGAATGTAGGATCCTTTTTTTTAAAAAATATGGCTATCCATCCCTCCACTCAGCTCAGCACTGTCCATCCACACTGAGTTTCTGGTCTTTCTTCTATATAACTACTTATCAGTTAACCACTCTTGAGAATGTCAAGTGTGCTTAAAAATGTGCGTAACCAAAATGAATATTTAGCTAAGGAAAGGAAAATTGACCTAATTGAGTAACTGAGTTTTTACTTTTCTGTTGTTTAGTGTGTCACAAATAGAATCACTCAGAGAAGAGGTGTAGTATTGCATCTTTCACAGTGCTGATTTTGAAGAGGTTTTGCATCTTTGGCTTTGAATTTTGCCTCCTGCTTTCAGTGACTCTGGATCTAGGACATTGCTATGTTGCAGATCTTTAGATTTTGGATGCCAGGATGATCTACAGAATTGTATCAGCATAAAGTTGTCATCAGGAAAATAAGGTTGATAAACAATTTTTAAATGTATGAACTGGTCAAAGCAGGATGAGGTAGACCTACTATCTGTCAGATTATTGGGGGAAAAAAATAGATTTGGAAGGAAAAAGCAAGAGAAGCTGCTGTGAAGTTTTAGAACAACTGTTGGACCATAGGATAAATAGAAAACTTACTACTTTCATTCCTGATTATTCTTCGCTCATTACTCTTACCTATTTGTCATTGCCTCTGCCAAATGACTTTAATATAATAGTCTGGCCTCCTCCAAACATTTTGCTCTCTCTCTCTGCCATGGCTTCATTTTGCAAGTTACTGTCTATGCCTGTCACCCTTTTGCTGGTTCCTCTGGTGCTTTATTTGTTCATTTTTCCATCCCTATTGCTGAACTATTCCCTGTCTTTACAATGATTTTCCTTCTCTGACATTTGCCTCGGTTTGCTCTGTACTGCTCGGTTCAGCCTTGCTTCTTTGCTGTTCTCATATCCTTCGTATGGATGTGTCTTTCCTGATGTGCTGCCTGACTGGATTTCTGTAAAATGAACCCCAAACCCATCACCCCAGCACCTCTGAAGGGAAATTGCAAAGCTATCCTGTGGTGTCAAGGCAAATGCATAAGGTAACAGCAGAGATGTAAAATATAATTGAATGTGGCACCTGTATGAATGTTGGTCCATTTTTTTTTGTTTGTTTTTTAGACAGGTCTTTTATACCTACCCAAAGTCAAAGCTGCAGGTACCAGGATTTCAGAGATAAGAAGGATGATTTATGATAAATCAGTTTAGGATTTTATGTGATTTGTATATTACTGCAGAAGATTATTACATCAAAATTTATAATCAGATGTGATAAGGAAGTGATATTTGGAGTTAAAAAACTTTTCTGTTTGTAAGAGAATGTGATTTTCTTGACCTGTTACATGTATTTTTTTAAGTTTTCTCAGAGTTAAAGATTTTAAGTATAATTTTGCTTGTTTTGATTATCACCAGAGAAATGAATTACTGTACTTAGCAACATTTTTTTCCTCACTGTGCTTAGCCTTTGTAAGCAGAGTTGTTACTGCACTTCAAGGATAAATAAATAAATTAAATAGGTGTTTCTGTCAAAATAATTTTGTTTTTTACTGAAACTGCACTGTAAGCTATTAGTTAGAGAAGGATAGTTTTATAAATGGAAAGAAAACCTTATACTTGGCCTTTTAGACATGCTTCATTTAAAAACAAAATAAATTGCATTAAATGAAACAACATATTTAATTACTGTGCCCTGTTCTCAATCCATTTATTTTAATCTAAATAGCAAACGTTTAACTTGTATCCATTATTTTGTACCAGAAAGAAATTATTCTAAATGAAATTTCTTAATTAAATAATCCAGAAAGTCTCTGCCAGAAGTATGCAAAATTGTATTAACACAAGATCCATAAAATGCAAACAAATCTTATAAACATGCTCTAATACATTTTATTGTGTGCGTATGGTAGTGATATTGTGAAGCCTATTTGTGTGCCATTTCTTTCTTAAAGCAACTTATAAAGTTTTAACCAGTCATTTGTGAAATTGTTTATTAGCATCTGAACTGCATATTCATGACTTAACTGTTACAACTAATTCATCAACTCGGAGGGATTTTATTGTTCTGTATAAGTACCAGAAGAGAGGGTGCAAAAAGGATGGAAGAAGGCTCTTCTGCCCCATGACAGGCAACACGGAAATTCTCATCTGAGCAAAGGGAATGCTTTTTTTACTGTGAGGGTGATCGAGCCCTGGAACAGGTTGCCCAGAAGAATTACAGAGTCTCCATCCTTGGACATATCCAAAGCCTTTTTGGACATGGTTCCAAGTAGGTGACTCTGCTTGGAGAGGGGTGTTGGGCCATTTGTCTGTCAGAGGTCCCTTCCAACTTCAAGTCTTCTGGGGTTTTGTGAAGCTGCCAGAGGAAAGGGAAAACACAACACTACCTCTTGGTGTAAGTATCCATAATTCATGAAGCAGAGAGTCCCCTAGAAATGCAATCATTGTGGACCATCTGTGAAAGGAACCTCTCTTGCATCCCACCTACCTAAATGAACTTTACTGAAGGAAGGAAAATGGTGATGTAATTATTAAAACATAGGATGGGACTAATTTAATTTTTGTCATTTTGCATGGTTATTTTTATTAGTTCTTTTACTTACTTTTTTGTATAGAGCTTGAAATAACTTGCAGTGCATTATGTTCCATTTTTTTCATCTCCAGTAAGATGCAAATAGGAGTATCCTGCTTCTTTGCCTTTAACTGTACCCAAAATCTAATTGTTACGTCAGGGTGATCTCTTGTTGTACCTTCGTGCTTTCCCTTTGAAGGGTGCACTGTTTTTGATGTCACCTGCAATTCACTGAGCAAAGTATCTGTGTCTGGTTTTGCAAACAAGGATTTATTTTATATGAATTCTCAAAAACAGAAACAAAGCCTAGTGATCTGACATGACCTCAGAACTGCAGAATCACAGAACTGTTTACACAGTAAGGAGCCACTTGAGGGCATCTTGTCCGTCCAGCCCCTCCGTGGCTCAAGCAGGGTCATCTCCAGCAAGCTGACCAGGACCATGTCCAGTGAAGTTTTAAATATCTCCACAGATGGATGCTGTTGGCTGTTGTGTGGTGACTGCCAATTCAGAAAATTTTATTTACATTTACTCATTGAGACTGAATAATTATAATACTGATGTAGCAAAACTAACACAGGCTGCTACTCTCACAGTTTTTTAATTAGAATCCATAACACGGGATTGTGATCGTGTTTTAATGAAAGGGAATAAAAAATTCAAGCAGCCTCATTGGAAGCAGCAAAAAAAAAAGAAAGATGCAAACAAAAACTCACCCTTAATAAGAGTTAAGGCAAAAATGTTCTCTGTTCTTTATTAAACTCTTGAGATTTAGCAGTGAAACACTTCTGGGAGAGCTGCTATAAAAAGATCTTAGTTTTCATATGTGACCCAGGATTTTATCTCTTATAGCAGATGAAAATAATTTAAGAATACCTAGGCCTGACTTTTTTTTATGCATTTCAGATACTGATGTGCTGGCAGTATCTCACTCTTTACTATCTGACATCAATTCTCCTTTTCTGGATAAGTTCCTTGAGAAGAAATTAGCAGTAATTCCCCAGCAGCAGCTGCTGTGTATGAATATTTTGGAGGTTGCCCTTTCCAGAGTCTGAGTATAATAGGAGAAAACAGACCTAATTATACTGCATTGACATTTACATGGCCAGTAGTAATTTTAGCAGAGCTGTCTGTGGGTTTAATTGAAATGATGCTATAGTATTTTTAATGGAGAAACTATGAAGAAAACAAACAAACAAATAAAAGTTCCCCCTCCTAAATGATTCTCCATGAGACTTTAACAAGATATTCTGAGCTCTGTCTCATCTCTCTTTTTCAATTAAAGGAGACTGAACTGAGTGCTCTTCTTCTGGGTAAAATCAATGGGAGGCACTCAGACGCTACGGAATTAAGAGCAGTGCATCAAGGAGATGCTCTTCAATGTCTAGAAAATCTACTCTCAAAGCACTTTACTAATATGAAAAATACATGGCTTTAGGTGAAAGTTCAATGGGAGGATGACATATTGCAGAATATTTTGTTGCTTGCCACCACAATTTTATCACCATGGCACTGCCTGGTATGCTTGCTCTTTACTTTTTTTTAATCTACTGTAGAGGCAAAAAGTGCGTCTTTGCCCATCTGTATTTATTCCAAATAACATCCCATCTATGGGCATCCACTGCTTCTTTAATTTCAGCTGTCACAGTGTTGAGCTTTCTAGGGCTGACACAGAAATTACACGGAACTCAACCACAGTGTAGTGTCCCAAAGAATTGAGGCCAGGAATTTGCAATACATTCATTTTGATTTATTATCTAATTCAGTTCTGAGTTCTAGGCTCAGTGCCTGAGGAATCTTTAATGGAATCAGTGTTTTCCAGCAGGGTTCTCCAGCAGCCTCTGGGGAGGCTTGAGGCAAGGCTTAACAAAAGGTTACCTAAAAATGAAATGAGGAAGGATGCAGAGCTCCACACACTTCTTTGTGAGGCAGCTGACTCAAATTGCATCTCTTGGTTTGAATCAGATGCCTTCAGTCTTTAAAGGGTCAGCTGAGCTTACTCTGCTAACTTTTACTATTTCCTAGTGTGCTGTAGGACAGTGAAAAAGAAGCGAGGTATCAAAATCTGGCCCAAAGCTTTTTACCAAATGTGATGTACCCCTGTTCAGAAAAGGGACTTGCTGTGGATTTCTTAAAAAGAATTTGTGGATACTCATTGCAGTATGAATCCTGCAGTACAAAGACATGGGATCAGCCATTGGTATTAGTTTTTGGTGTCCCTGGCAGAATACTTGAGGTCCCCAGGCAAATAGGAGCAACTTGTTTAGCAACACTGATTTTTATTAAAGTTGTACACAGAGCTATTTTCTGTGTGCTAGCCCAGATTCTCTAAATGTAAAAGAAAAAAAATAAAAGCAAATTATTTTTGCAGTTAGGCCTATTTTATCTATCTTATTAACTAGCCAAAATTATAATGAAATAAATCTGTATTAGCAGTTAATGATCAGTTGGTTAGTTGACAGTTGCAGGCAAGCCTGATTATATAAAAATTACCATCATTATGAACATCTTCTATTAATATTTTTTATTAAAAATGTGAATACAATCTGTTTCAATGGCAATATTATAAAATTTGTCTTTTCATGATCTTTAATAACCAATTTTCTGCCAGAGTGACCCAGAATGCTGTCATATGGACTCTGTATTAAAATTTATATTAAAAAACCAAGGGGCTCTGTCCTGTAACAGGCATAATTAAGCTGCAGTTCAAAGTATATATGTAATGCATATAGCTAGTTATAAATTTACAGTCTGTTCTATTTGCCATCTGTTAAAAGCTTTGCAAATGAAACTTAAGGATGTGCTGTAATGGTGTTACAAAGTGTTTACATTATTTTGGTATGCACGTATGTGTGGATTCAAGGCAATCTAATTGCAAGTATATCCTGAAGTATAAGCTTCTGTTTTAAAGATATTACAGGCGTTTGTCATAACTAAACCAGAGTAAGCCCAAAGTGGGCAAATCCCAGCAGAGAGCTGACTCTTCTCTCACTGGGGGAGAATAGTGTGTCAGTGCTGTAGTGGGCTTCTGATCCAGAGGGATGGATCCATTTCAGATGTCTTCAGGGGTATTGCAACTATGTGTGCCATCATCTTAGTTATTTCAGATACTGGATTAAAAATGAATTGCTAATTTTAAAAGATTTTCACTTTGACCATCTGATTGCCAACAGTACGTGTATGTATAGTATATCTTTTAAATTTGGGTATGGGTTTGATAGGTTAATGCCTCAAAGGTCTAAGGAAAAATCTTAAATCTTTATAAAAATGAAAAAAATAAGAACTATAGTTTTTTTCATTTAGATATTAAAATTTTAATGGATTTTTAATGAGGGTATTTTCAAACTGTTTCATGATAAAAAACTTCAAGTAATTATTTCAAAGGCAAATTGCTCTTGCTGTGGTGAACTTCTACAAATGTACAAGAATTAAGTAATTACAAGTGCAAAGCAGTTGGTTAATTTTCATAATTAGTATATGATAAACCTCTTACATGCAGAAATTCAGGTATGTTTAGGTAAGGATTTCCTACTGCTTTTCATGTTCATAACAAAGTGAGGCAGTGGTCTGTATTTGATAACCTGAAGCCTTTTTAACTGGTAGAGGTAGAAATCCTGCTGAGTTGTGTGGTTTTAAATATTCCCAACTTTCCTAATTTAAGATTGATTTTCCAATCTGAATTTGGTTAGTTTGTTTTAATTTAAGAGTGTTTCTAGTGAAAAGCTTAGCACCTGTAGACTTTATACTTAAATGCTAGTAGAGATTTGGTGTAGATGAGGAGTCCTGACTCTTGTACTGTATTTTGGAGAGCTGTTTTTCAAAGCCTTCTCTCCTTCCCTGATGTGACTTGAACTTTTTTTCTTTCTGGCCATTCCTGTATTCCTGTCTGACATCATTTTCCTCAGTCTCCCTACACTTCCACCTTCGTTCCCAAACTTCTGTGCATCCACCTTTTTTTCCATTTCGTCCTTCTCAAGACTGCATTATAATTTTCCTACCATCCACTCTGCTACAGCTCTCAGCACTGAGGTCTTCACCCTCAAGGAAGTTAGGCTGTAGGAGGGTGACCATTTGGAGCACCAAGTAAAGTTTCCCTGCTGACATTTTTTTGGGCACGAAGCCACCTGTGGTCATCAGAAGCAATCCCCAGGAGGGCGCTGCATGTCCCAGGCAGGGTGACTCCAGCAGATCCAGTCATTTTCAGGGAGTGATACCCACAGGCCTGTGTCAGCTTGTATTCTTTGTAGAAAGTGTGAAATATTATCACAAAAATTGATTCAAAGCCTAACGTAGAAGTAGTTACTCATAACTAAGAGGATTTTCTGCAGATAGAATTAAAGCTGAAACCCTAACCTTGAGGTGTCATTTCCTGCAAATTCCAAGAATTCTTTTCAAACAAAGAGCTTTATAGTGAAAAGACTGATTTACTTGTTAAACTCAGTGAAATCTTCTGATAACTTTATTTCTGAAATAGCTGAAGTAGATATTCTGACACTTGGGAGACTGGCAAACCACTGGAAAAAGGCGATTAAAGATTCAAAATATCAGGCTACCTTCATTACAGACAACATAAGTTTAGTTTGATTTTTTTTTTTTAAACAACAAAATCAATCAGATGAAAAATCATACAGAAAAGGCGTGGTTTGTATAATAATAATGAAGATTCTGCAATAAATATAGTACAGTTGTCTTGAATGTGAACAATTGTTTTTGGATTGATCTTTTTTATGCAATGTAATCACAGCTGTAATCCACAGCTGAAGAAACATGACTTAGGCCCTAGAAAATCATGGGAATGATATACATATGTTACACACGATCTCTGAATATTAAATTTGGGACATTCACTTAATTGCAGTTTTGTTTTGTGGCAAAGACAGGGTAAAATGGAATTTTTTACACGGAAAACCATACACTATGATAAAAAGTTGAACAGTGATTAAAAAGGAAAAAGGGAAATATGTGAGTAAATGATAGAAATAATTTTGAAAACTTTCAAAATACCACAACAATCTGTTCCATCTTGCAGGAATCCGATTAGCTCCAAAAGAAAAACTGGAAGTCCCTGTGTTATTCATGCCAGCTGAAATGAAAATTTATAAAACTCAGGTGGTAATTCATGTAATGAGAGAAAATGGTGAAAACTGGCCTTATGAGGTTACTGCTGAATCAAATACAGACTTAACCAGGTAATTTACTCTAATAGGAAAGGAAAAAGTAGTTGAGGATACTCTATTCTATCATCATTTATCCCATTGGCTGTTTGTGGGTAGCTCCCAAGCGTAGTCCAGTGTCTGATTTTGAGTCTGATGGTGGGTATCCATCAAAAGCTTTTAATGTACCCTGCGAAGTATGCAGATTTAGGGTAAGGTTTCTGTTTAATACCTACCTCTTCTCACTTTAAAGAAAGAAAATGTAAAATACTGACTGCTGCTGCAGTTGTGGATATTGAGCAAATGAAAGCTCTTAGGTACCTCTGTTTTTTCAATATATTTGGGATAATAATGATTCTCATCCCCTATATTTTTATGTAATTCATAAACTGCATAAATTTTATCTCAGTGTAAACATAGCCTGACAGAGTGCAGATCAGGCCGAATGTTTTCAGATCTATAATATTTGAATATACTAAGTGGATCTAAGTTATAGCTGATAGAATTTATAGCTGATATATTTAGTTGAATTTTATTTCATATTTTTCTCAGATATGGTTGGCATTACAGCATACAATAGAATAGAGTCTAACCTTTCCAACAACTCTCAAGTCTAGATTACTTTGGAAACAGAATTTTCAGCAATATCTCTTAATGATACTCTTATTTTTCTAGAAATGTTACTGTAGCAGAGAACGGGGAAACTCAAGGAATACTCTGGATCTATCCGATTCATGGAACGCCTGAAGCACCACAGCAGAAATCAGGTAGGTAATGCTTGAGAAAAGCTTGAGCAATATATTTAAGAAAATTAAATAGTCATTTATATTCTCACCTGCTTGATTGCAAGAATTTGCTGCAGTTCTTGGCTATGTCTTAAAAAAAAGATAAAATCACGTATTAAAAAGAAAATCTTTTCCCACTTCCAAAGCAAATCTAGATCATTACTTTGTTCTTACTGTGGATAAAAGGAGTCAGGGGCAGTTGGAAATATTTAGGCCTGTGCCCTTCAGTGTGCCAGGTAATCCTGATTTTGAGAACTGAAGGTAAACTGAACAAAGGACTGACTCAAGGGTAGACTTCTTCTTGCATACCCAGAACACCGTTTTGGAGAGTCTGCAGGGTGCAAAATACTGGGGTAGATGTTTGCGGCTTCTCTCAGCCTTGAATTTCATGTCCTACTCAAAACCAGAATATAAAGTAGTGTGAATAGCAGTAAGCTTTTCCCTTGCTCCTGAGAAGTAAACTTGCATTAAAAAATGAGTGACATTCTGGGAGGTTTCTTGCCTATTTTGGGGATAGTAAATGCTTATATATTTGACCATCTATATTTTCAACGTGTGATACAATTCCAGAGCTATGAAACAGGAAGTTGTGAACAGCTTTTTAAATCTATAACCCTGAAACTACAGCTCAATGTGTAGATATGGGACCAATTTTATACCAGCTTGTCCTTCCAGCTTACCTTTTGTTGACTGAATAAGTGAATATAATACCTTTCTACATTAAATGTATTAAGATACAGGAAAAATTTCTGGAAAAACATAGATATTTGTACTGTCATTAATTTATATTGCTTAAGGACTCTACTTGTAGACAAATGCCAATGATGTGGTATTAATTAGAGCTTTCATCTCTTTAATTTGCACTTTAATACCTTAAGGAATGAAACAGAATATTATCATGTAATCAACTGTTGCCCAAAATGATGGCTTTAACGAGTCTCATTAGCATTAAAACTGTGTATATTAATGTGGATGTTTGTTGTGTTATTTGAAGCTGTTGTGTAATTCACTGGCACTCTTCAATATAAATCTCCTTTTTACTGGGCTTTTGCTTTCACTGAAATCACAGAATCATTAAGGTTGGAAAAGACCTCTAAGATCATTGAGTCCAACCATTAACCCAGCACCTCCATGCTACCACTAAACCATGTCCCTAAGCACCACATCTGTGTGGTTTCTGAACATTTTTTGGTAAGATGATTCCCCCACTTCTCTGGGCACCTTGTTCCATCACCTGGCCACCCTTGTCATGAAGAAATTTTTCCCTATATCCGATCTAAACCTGCCTTGGCACAACTTGAGGCCATTTCCTCTTGTCCTGTGTCTTGTTACTTGGGAGAAGAGATTGACCCACACCTGGCTTCACCCTCCTTCCAGGTGATCCTAGAGATGGAGATGGTCTCTTCTGAGCCTCCTTTTCTCCAGGCTAAACACTCCCAGCTCCCTCAATCAGTCTTTATAGGACTAATCTAAAAGCCCTTCACCAGCTCTTTTGCCCTTCTCTGGACTCACTCCAGTCCCTCAATGTCCCTCCTGAACTGAGGGGCCCAGAACTGGACACAGCGCTCGAGGTGTGGCCTCACCAGTGCCCAGTACAGGGGGACAGTCACTGCCCTGCTCCTGCTGGCCACACTACTGCTGATATGGGCCAGGTGCCATTGGCCTCCTTGGCCCCCTGGGCACACCTGGGCTCAGTTTCAGGCTATTTTTCACCAACATCCCCACATTCTTTTCCACCGGGCAGCTTTTCAGCCATTCTTGCCCAAGCCTGGGGCATTGTTTGAGGTTGTTGTGACCCAAGTGCAGGACCCAATACTTTCTGTATAAGTTATTAATTAAAATATTTAGCATTCATGAATTGCTTAAGTGACATCACTTCTGTATATGATCAGAAACTTACATACTATCAACTCTTAAGTAATTTTAAATTCCTAAGTGCTTTTTTAAAACAGCAAAACTAATTTGTAGCATATTTATGACTATGTTATCCATTAGTTTATGTTCAATAAATGTTTGTAATACATAAAAAAGCATTGCATTAGTTTTGAATGCGTATCGTTCTTTGGGCATCAACATGTTATGTTGGGCTAATATTTTTTTTCCAAGGAAATACTAAGTCTTTCAAAAATGTCCCAGAAAACAGAAATATGTATTTGTAAGTATGTTTATGGAATTTTCCATTCCAACCTTGATTCTGAAAGCCTATGGTTTTCAGTTATAAATAATGGGCATTTTAAAAATCTATATTGTAAGGTATGAATCCAAAGCAGGCAATAACAAGAAATCTGCTTTAAAAAAAATATTTTAAATAATGATCAAAAGATTATTCTCATCTCTTTTAATGCAGACATTTATTAAAATTGCCTGGAGGCTACAAGCTACTATGTCAAAACCCAAAGCTGCTTTGCTAGTGTATTAGGGAGTTCATCTTTGTGTCATTCTTATTTGCATCTTAATATACTTAAACTTGTAGAAGTCACTTGGCTTTCTATCTCATGAGACCAATTAAAATGATCAGTGGTCATAACCCATGTAGTACATGTTAAGTAGATGATAACTTGGCTATCTTATAAAAGTGATTACAAATGGGGAATCATCCGGGATATTCTTTTAATTCTTGTAGAGTGTAGAGTCAAAGAAGCATGCAGCAATTTAAATTAGAGAGGACCACTGGAGGTCATCTAACCCAAGCACCTGCTCAAGGGCAGCTTGCTCAGAGACTTTTCCAGTCTAATCCTAGATATATCTGACTTTTATTTGTAAATATTACTTTGCCATTTAGGAAAAAGAAAATGTAAAATCAATTCTGGTAGTAAGATGAGCTGTGCAATAGAAAATGACACAATGTGCACACAGTAATCTGAAACATTTGGTAAGATAGTGGAATACAGAGAATCTAATCTATTCCTAAATATAAGGTCATACATTCAGAAAAAAAGATGTGTTTTTAACTATTTCAGTAACTCTCCCTCATGGAAATTCTTTTAAGAGAGCTCTAGAAATTGCTTACACCCTGTTAAACAGGAAAAGACCAAGGGAGGAAGGAAATTACCTGAACTTGATGTGTAATTACCTATTTTCCAGAGTAACGGTAGTGAACCAAGTTCCAGAACTGAAATCTGAAGCTAAATTAACATGATATTGAAAAAGGATTTAATTGCTCTTTTTTAAAACACTTTATATAATATATCATTCTTTATTATATGGTTCCAAACTATTGATCATTAATTCCTGATGTTAAGTTCAGAGTTAATTTTTAAAGAAACATTGAATGTAACTGATGAAAATTACTTTTTGACCTCGAAACTGAAAAGTATGTGATCAGCTATTCTTTTTCAAGTTGGTTCCCAGAACTCTTGGAAGTTCTAGGTCTGTTCTTCAAGAAAACATATTTTTTTTCAGTGCTTTTATTTTCAGTAATTTTCTCCTTTTTCTGTGCCAATAAATACTGAAAGAACCAGAAAAAATAACTATTGAAATAAGCTTTTATAAAACTAGTGTATAAGCTAAAACTAACAACTTTGTAATGAAGAAGACATATTTTGGAAACAGTAAACTAAAATCACTTAGTGAATTGAAAGAAGTTCTGTGATGCTTCAAACAGAAGAATGCTTTTTATTCTGGCATATTTCTATTAAAGCTGTAGTTTGAACAAGAGTATTCTTAAACTAAGAAATCAAAGAGTAACAATTCTTTAATTTAGTCTTAAAATCCTCTCTTTTTTTGGTTTTGTTTCAGTCTTCCTTTCTTACTGGCATGTTTCAAACTATGCCATAATTTCTATTAGCAGTTGAACGTAAATGAAGATACATTTCATGATTAAAGATAAGAGAGAAATTTGCAAGTGCTGTTGAGAACCAACTGAACAGATTTTTGTTGGCTTAGCAATATTTTCTACTACTTCATCACAACAGAACAATAGAAAGTTAAGGATTGGAAAAGCTTTTATTTGTCTTGCTCCTTACTGGAATTCTGTCTTTCTCTAAGCACATTTAACTCCTATGTTTAATTGCTTTGTTAAAATCAAGATGCCAGCGCTTTGCAAATAAGATGTGTTTGCTTTTCTGTAGTTGTGATACGCTGTCAAGCCAGGCAGAGACTAGAACAGAGAGTAGAGCTGCTGCTGATTGGTGTAATGCCTGGTGAAACTGCTCTGCCTGATGCCGGGAATTCTGCCATGGTCAATACAGATGAGTCGTCCAACACCCCAGAAGTCACTGATGGTAAGAATAGTTTTAATATCATACTATTTTAGGAACATTTCGGATAAGTAATTCACCAAACGTGCAGCTCTGCCGTGACAAGGGGTGAGGTTTAGGCAAATTGTCCCAGTCCATATTTCTACCATCTTGCAAGTATGGGGTGACACTTTCCATGCCTTAATTACTACCTCCCCGGGTGGGGGAGAGTTTTTAGCGTCTTTGCCAGGAATCCAAGAGATGAACAGGACCTTCAGCAGTCTTTGCTTTCAGATAGTTGTTCATTGAGTCTTATCAGAGAAATAGAGTCACTGACGTGACCCAGACACAGTACAAAGCAGAGAATGCAGGAGAAAGCCAAATTATCAAGATTAGACAGTCTTTTTAAAGGTAAATTATCCAATGAAAACGTAAAATGAAAGATATTTTCACTTTTCCACCAATGTTCAATAAAGCTCTTTGTCACATAGACAGGAACTGCAGAATTCTTTATCCAATCACCTTAAACTACTTCTGCTGCAGAATATGGAGTAATAGAAGGTCTGGAGAACAACAACAATCCTCCATTTTGAAGTTTCTTGCCTTTTATCTATTTACTATATTAACAAACCCAAAGACTCTAAATTTTCACCTTGTGACAATCTTACATAATATTCTATCACCTAGTTCACACCAGTGTAGATTCTAATTCTTCCCAAAGGGTAGGTAATTTTCTCCATGGGCGAAGGTCAAAGACAGTGTTGTCCAGGGGGGTAGAAACCTTCAAAACAGGCAGAGAGATATTCTCTGCATTCTGGATTCCCACAACAGGGCATTTGTTTAACTTTGCAGCTACACGCACCTATGAACCTGAACCTTCCTTTTTTTAAATTTGTCCTGGATGTGAGGCTTGTACACACACAATCTCTCCTTTAAAAGAGAACCTGCACAAAGTTTTCACTTAGAAAAACATATGCCTGTGTAAGCATTGCCAGGAAACTTTTATCTGCAGGTTTGTAAGATGCATTCCCATCAGCAGGCCAATATTGGTATCAGAATGGATTGAAGAAGGAGGACTTTTCGAAAGAAGTGATAAAGCTTTGTAAAAGGATAGCTTCCACTTACTGTTAATCTACTGAGAGCACTGAAAATCAATTTATTCAGATACAGCAGCTTTTCAAAATACACCTCTCCTTGAAACAGAATGGTACAACATATAAGTAGTAAGGAAAGAATGCTTGTTACTGCTGTATCACCAGTATTTCTGTTATCAGTCATAGTCACTACAACAAATTTGAAAATTGTGCACCTTGGAAACTTAACATTTCATTTTGGATTCAAAGTCATCTTCCTTTTTAAGAAAAATGTTATTTAAAAATTATGACACTTCACACGAGCCAGACTAATGTGTGTTTAACTTAGCTGTAAATGAGGGAAGGGATTTCACCTGTACTCTGACTTTGTGCAAGGTGGTAAAAGATGAGTTTACAGATGTTGCTATAATTGCAGTCTATGAGGTAATAAGTTGGAGAGACAGACAGGCTTGGCCTTTGCGTCCCATTTCTGCCATTTACAGTCTGTTCCAACAGAGGCTTTGCAGGAATATCCTGTTACAGAAAATGTCTTGCCAAATAACTGGGAAAAAGGGAATAGCTGTAAAAGGTAAATCAAGATGCATTACATCCTTCCTAGAAGGCCAATTCTCATGCAAACGTACCCATGCTCTGCACACTGATCAATGTAATCTCATATCAGCAATTACTGTCCAGATCTTTAAACAGATTTTTTTGAAAGCTTTTGAAATAGGAGCAGATCTGAAGTTGAACTGTTAGCAAGAGCTTGCACAGCATATACTTACTGATTAGCTGATATTCATAATTACTTATTTAAACTTTATGTTTACTCATAGTGTGGTGCCAAAGATAACTTATTGTCTGGGGCTATTATCATCTTACACTCCGATATTACAAAGTGATAGTGGCAAATCCAGTAAAGCAAAAAGATGTGAAGTTGTCGGTGTACATTCTTTCCTCTGTGGAGAATTGTAAATAGTATTATAAAACTTTGTTCAGCCTTTTGAGAGCAGATGTCCATCAAGATACAAAAGGACTTTTTTTTATCACAGACTAACAGATTTAGCTCATTATTGACTGGTCCCATATGAGTGGGCTGCCTTAAACACACCTGGGCTATTTCCCTCCAAAATGGTGGCATCTGAATTAACAAGAAAAATGTGCACGGAGCAAGCTGAGGCAGCATTTTGAAAGTCTTGCAGATTCATGATGTCTAGTACTTGTTTTATTCATAGGAGTAATTTATTTACTGGCTTCTGCACATGCTACAAGACATTGATTTGGGGAATTGCATCTTTTTAAGCAAGAAGTCTGGTAATGCAATGCTTTACACCATAGGTAGTAAGATCATTTATAACACTGTGCTTTTCATAGTTTTCAATGACATTTTAATGCCATTATTGATAGATGAGTTTGAGGCCTGTTAGGAAGCAAATTTAATGGTACTATCTAAGCTTTCTGCAGTCTACCAGTAATAACATAAATAAAAGCCTAAACCTTTAAGATAACAGTCTGGCACGCTGTTCTTCATCTTTTTTCTCTTCTGAAAGAGTGATTCATCAGAGTGCATGTGTGATGTGTAGTAAGCAGTTTTTACATCCAAGGATAAATGATGATAATTACTGGCGGATCAGATTTAAACAGCTAATACTGTGCGTCAGTATTTAAATTATTTGGACAAGTATAAAGTCTTGTAAAGTGAAAAATCTTCAAGCATATCTTTTACATTAAAAATTCAATTTCATCCAATACAGAGGAGTGCATTTGACACAGAAAACTACTAAAATGTCTTAAGAAAGAGGGTGCAATCTAAATGCTGTCTATCTCCAATGACATAGTTTCTTGTTCAGAAGTCAGCAAAATTCAAGGGATCAAATAATGAAAGCTTAATATTTTAGACATAGCAAATATAGTATGGCCCTTTTTAAAAATAATTTTCAGTTGCATATTTTCAATGCATGTTTTCACCCTAAATGTATTTTTCATCTGTTTTCTTAGATATGGCTCTAAAGATATCTTTTTCACTAAAGGAAATTTAAGAGCTGAGATTCATCCGAACTAGTGTGAAGTTTGCTATTTTTTTAGTTTAAGTAAACTGGGGGAATACAAACATATTTAATTTCCTACAATCTTCTAAAAAAAAAAAATTACAAATCCGTTATGGAGGTTTGACTGACGTTCACAACTCTGTGTGTTTGTAGTGGTCCTTTGTGACCTTGCCCTTTCAATTGCTTCAGTTTATCTCATAAGCCAGCCACGAGGGCTGTCTTTAGCTTCCCTCATCTTTATTAATTCATAGCTCTCCTCACAGCCCAAAGACTGGCCTTAGCTCCTTGCTCCTGAGTTCTTATTTCTGGGAAGGTTTCATGACAGTTACCTTTGAGGGGAATAGTGCTGCCCAGCACTATTCTGTAGGGTGGCACAAGTACCAGGTTGGTTTATGTTTTGAGCAAGTTTTACAGCCATTCTGAACTCAGGCTGAACAGATGGACAGTTCAACTGCACCTGAGAGTGAAATAACATTTTCCAGATATGCTAATCTATAATGTACATTGGCATACATTATACAAAGTGTATCTGTACCCTTTGTTTCACTGTTTATAAGACCTTTATTGCAAATATCTAATATTCCTGAAACTCATGAGACTATACAAAAGGCTCTATTTTCTTTTATTTCATCAAAGCAGCTCTTTGAAACAGGCAAAGAAGAAAAACATATCCCAACACACATTAAAAAGCTGTTGTCCATCCCCAGCAGGATTTGATGTTAGCCAGTGGTATGGATTGCACTAAATTCCCATTTAATGTGATGGATCTGGATCAGGAGGCTCACTTTTAAGATATAAGGTCAATAAAATTGCATATGACCAAAGAAATCTTTGGAGACAAGGTATTTTTATAGACTTGATCTCTCATCCAGTGATGTTAATGTGATTGCTGATAAAGTGTAGCAGGTTAATATTGAAAGCAATATGAAGAGGATAATGATGATGATTGCCCTATATCCTACTTAAGCCATCTCTGTATTGTCAAAATAATTGTGGCATTATTTTTGAAATTATCCTTGAGGATGAGAAAATCTATATAAATTAGATTTTCTTCCTATGCAAGACATAGAAGAAAGGATAACACAGTGTTTGTTTTGGATTAAGAGCTGATGAAAGCAGTGATCAATGGCAAAATGAAACTGTTGACAAGGGGGTGAACCAACAAGTGAGACACTTTGTTATGGATTATTACTTTGTTGTTAGGGGTGACAACTGATGGAAAACAGGGAACAAGTAGGAGTCAAAGAATAGAGCATCAGAGCAGAACTGAAAGTCTTAGATGGATTATTTTTTAAGCTACATAATTTTTGTTTACATCTGGCTGTTTGTTCCTTTATTTATGAGTGAAATATGGGAGAGATTTGATGTATTGTTTATTTTTGTTATTGAACTGAAGTAATGCCAGGCATTTTAATGAAGAAGGTCGAATAGTTCTTGATATACAAGGCTATCAGTGGGTCCATTAAAAAAGAGAAAAAATATAGCACAATTTATCTCATAAGCAAACCCTCCTACTGCCATTTCTTAATATAACTAGAACAATAACGACAAATACTGGCAAAAAAGAAAAGAACTCATGAATTGTGAGCAGCCAGTTGGGAACTGCTTTTATTTACAGTAGTCACTTGTTTCTGTTTCCTTACCATTTTATAAAATGTTAAAATCTGTATGCCTTAGGAATGAGAATCATCATTATGTTAATTAAAATTACTTTCTGATAGTTATGCAAAATCATAATCAGTTTAAATATTCAACACTTAAAGGGAAACAGATCAATCATAAACTAAACTGAAGTTATTTATTCGGCTTCATAAAATTGCAAAAACAATAAATAATACAAACCCAGAAATAATTAAACTCTTCCAGGTGCTACTCATCAGTATGATGTAGATCCAGGAAACAGGAGAAATCCAAAAGAACTGATTGACTAACCCAAATAACGTATCTCTGAAACAAGGACACACAAACAAATGTCCCTCAAAATGATTTGAGCTAGTGAATAAGAAAAACCTAGGCAATATAATTTGAAGAAGAGTCTCTTAATTACTTTAATATTTATATGATTGTGATTGCCATTTCTCCCCTTTCTTGCTCACAGAATTTCCTGTAACCTCTTTGGTTGGGTGGTAAGGAAGTATTGCTTCCAATAGAAACAGAACCACTGCCCCCTTGTTTTGTAGAGATATTTTGGGGGAGCTTCCGTAAATCAAAACCATGGCCAACACAGCTCTCCAGGACCTTAACTGTCCTTCTGCAACATTGTAGCTCCTCACAATGATCTGTCTGCATTAATTTCCACTGTTTTCTGAATTATTTTCTCATTTATGAGACACCAACAAAACATTGTTGATCATACCCCTTAAGACGCAAACTTCTTAGGTTTTTCTGAAGAACAATGGAAGAGTGTTCTCCCTGTCTCTCAGCTGTGTTTGAATGCTTTTTGTCATAGTAAAGCAGAGAATTTATGCACCTAAATTTGCCCCAGAAAATGTATCTGACAGTCACAGTAGTAAAAAACCGCATGCAATAGGCCTATCCCAAATGCTCTGTACAGGTTATTACATCCTTGTGTCATTTCTGTGATAAAATTCTTTGTCCTCGTCTTCTGTCACTGAAGTTGCACTGTTCAAGTTTTGTTGTTCTTACAAAAAATCAAGCTGTTATCTCTAGATCTCCTTCATCTCTCCCACACTGCACATTTCCAACAGAACATGATGCAAAAAAAACCCCAACAAACTGCCCCTGTTGTTTTGCAGAATGTATTAAACTTTAATGTTTTTATAAATTACTGCATCAGGTCTGTAGTTCTGACAGTCTAAGAACAGTTTGATCTGAAGCTTTGGAGATACAGGTAGATTTTAAAACTACAAGACAAGTAAATAGAAGTTATGTAGAACCACCACAGAACTTTGAGTGAAATTGTAACCTTGAACCATTACTCTTTCTTCAAGCCAGTTGAGGAAGACAAGAGTGAAACCTCAGAAATTTACTACACAAAAGTTTTGTTAATTCTGAAACTTGATTTGTATCCAAAAAATAACACAAATGGGTCCCTCCCATGAGATGAAATGTCTTATAGTAGCAGAATTTACACTACCCTGTGTGATAGATGTTCTGTCTAATGTGTAACTGAATGAAATCTGTTGGGTAAGGAAAAGGAAGCAAATGAATGTGACCCTAGTGATCAGGTGCTGTGTTCCACTCTCTGTGGCTCAGTTTTGTGTATTAAAAAAAGCCAGAAGATAAAAAAATGCCTGCTTTTGTAATAGAACATAGTATAGTGTAAAACTGTCAAGAACTGTTGAAAAAATGGTGACATGGGTTGTCAATTTAGCCTCCGTGTGTGCCAATTCAAATTGAATGGTTAGGTTAAAAGTCAGCTTGAGTTGTTACTGATTTCTGTGGGCTGCATTGAAAGTGAGGCAAATTACTCTGGATGCCATGGAAAAAATGATGTCTGTGTGAATTAAGACTAAATCATGAGATACGTTCCTGAAGAAGCTGCTTTGATGTTTCTGTGCCAAGGTACAGATGTGATCTTTGTCTGCCAAGGTTTCTGGATAAATGAAGACACGGCTAAATAAAAAGGGAGCTTGTTGAAAAAGGATTGTAATGGTTATGAAGAAATAAATTTTAATTGTTTCCTTTATAGCATGAATTTATAGGGTAGCGTACAAATCTGAGTAGAATGCCAGATCAAAGGAGAATAATGTGAGGTCCTTTGGGCTGAAGAAAATCCTTTTGATTTTTCCGAGGTTTTTGTTTCAATTTACTGTGCAAGTAATATCAAAATAAAGAAAGCATTAAGAGGGATGTATGGATAGGCATAATGAAAAGAGAATTAGTGCAAAAGGGATTCAGAGAAAGAGAATATATGGAAACAAGCTGCATGGAACATTGCAGAAATGTGTCTGGAACATCAGAAACTAGATGCACACCCTGTGTTTCATATACATGGATTCACAAGCTTCCATTCCATTCACTAAACTATGCACTGTTTTGAGGAAACACATTCTCAAAAAAAATGAAAAAAGGAAAATGGAGGGAAGGCTTTTTTGCTGCTTTCTTTACAGTAGAAACTTGGTTTAGAAGCAGATACCTTTTTTAAAGAAGTGTTTTGAAAGAGAAAAAAAAATAGGAAACAAAAATCGAATGTAAGAGAAAATTTAGGAAAGAAGCATTCCAGTTGGTTACTAAGGAAATAGGCAGTGGGATGCAGGGTAAAAAAAGCTGTGGATAAGAGTGGAATTTTGCAGAGCCTTGAAGATATGGATGAAAGTTTTTGACTGGATATGGAAAGAGAAATAAATTTGCAGAGAAGAGATAGGAAGATAAATATGCAGAACAACATCGAGGATTCACTTGAATCCCAATGAGGTTCAATAATTTTATTATAAACAGAACAGAGATCATCTTTTTTTATCAATTTATTCCTGTGTATTTAAGGTAATTTGGTGTCTGGCATTTAGTAAAGTTATGATGTTATCTTTGGTATTTTTTATGCTCCACATACAGCTCTTTTGTATACGTGTGAAGAAATCTGGTGAAAGGCATATTTAACTACAGCCAGGTCTTCAGAGTTTTTTGTGGAATTTGTTTAGTCTGCTGCTATTGTCCCGTAATTATGGCATCTTACAATGAGGAATAGATTCTCAGATGAGATTTGTGTCTTACTGCCCAGATGATAATGTCTCCTTAAATGTTAGGATGTTCTTGACCACCAGGCTTCTTTTTATTTTTTTCCTTCATTACTCTTGTAATTCACTTTTTTCTGTTCACTGGAATATTTACTTAAATACTGTATTAAAATTATTTGATCTGCTGTACAATAATGTGTTCTGTCAGCCTCTACTTTTGCTGGAGAGGCACAACTGCATATTTAATGTTCTTTTCCCACTGCCTGCTGAGTTCCAGTAGTGTCTGCGTGAAAACTCCTGGATGACAATGGAGAAGCAGGAAAAGGACAAGTGTCAGATGAGACCTGAAAGGGGCTATGAAAAAAGATATTTCAAAAGATCTGGAAGGTGAAGATTAGACACCAGATATCTGGTAGAAATGTTTAGTTACTGTCTGGTTTTGTAGTTACTGTGTTAGCAGTTTGGGGACTACTAGATCAAGAGGGGAAGGAATCTTTGTTAGGTGTCAGGGCCACAGTGGACACTTAGCCTTGGAAAATTATCACAACCAGTAAAAAAAAAAAAACAAATCAATGAGAGAGTGCAGTATGTTACATTCAGCACCAAATGAAAATAATTAATCTGGTTTATGCAAACCATGAAACTGAAAATTTATGAATGCCTGGGCTTTATTACATGTTTGTATTTGATGATTGTGCTGCCCTCCTTTATGAAATGACTGCAAATAAGACCAGTTAAGTGAATTCACTTGCCTCTCTGTTTTACTGCATCCATCCAAGGAAAAGCATCTGCAATGAGTACAAGCACTTTTGCAGTCTGAGCAGGTTTCCATCCCAGTTTTAATTTCCATCTGTCTCATTGGAAATGGGAGACAGTGTGAAAGTGAAGAGGGTCCCTTAGGGAGATGCTCCCCTTTGCCATGTTCATGTCACCAAATGCTGCCGCGGGTTAAGCGCTGTTTGTGGAGAGCTCAGACAGCCAGATCTCCCCTGGATATCCACAAGAGACTGCAGCCTCCCAGGCCAGTGTCCATGAGATTTTTATCATCAGAAAACGCAGTGTGTAATGAGCTGGTCCTCAGTGAAATCAAACACTCACTCTTCAGAAGCAGGAGGGAGCTGCAAGGGCTGACACCGTGTAACTCTGTTCGTGGTCAGAAATATCCAGTGGACCTCTCACAGTGCCTGCTTAGGCAATAGGCCCAATGTCCTCGTTATTAACTCTTTTGAACCTTGAATACAGGTTCTTTTCCACTAAAATGTCATTTAAATTTCTGAGATTCCTATTTTGTGAACCTGTTGGAGTAGTCCTTTAATTTTTCGATGCATTCATTTTAGATGCATGCATCTATTAATTAGTTTTACAGTAAATCTAGCAGTCATAAAAATTCACATTTCCCCCAATTTATATGCCCAGAGTGTAAAATCCTTGGAGTTTTCATGCCATAAGTCTTATGAGTTGTAAAATAATTTTTTAAAAAAAGTGGTCTATATCCTTTCATCTTCTTAGACGCTATTTAAACAAACCCCAACACTTTTATTCCAGAGCTTTTGAAGAAGTGTCTTTACTAGCACTTGCAAATAAATGACAGCAAAGTCATAGAAGTGGATAGCTGAAAAGCCTGGTTGGTTTTTAAACATAGGTGCTTCAGGAATTCTGCTTACACGAGTGTTGCTGAAATGCATACTACCTTTTTGGAAATCTTTATTTACACAAATGAAAACACTTAAAGACTGAGTTTAATTGCCTTTGAAAAGAGGAAATATTTAATAATAATGTTTAATAATGGAATAATTACCTCAGAATGTATTTTCTCTTCTTAAATAAGACAAACTATTATTCAGAAAATATGAAGAAGTAATATTTTTTATAATCAGAATTTCTATTCCCTAGATTTAACTAGATGTATATAAATAGCATGCTTGTATGTTCACAGTATTTGGATTGATAAATATCTCTATGTCAAGTCAGATGTGGCTAAAGCTCTCCCTGCTGCTCTCTATTTACAGAGCACAAGTGAATTAATTGGGTTATACTTTTATATTTGCATGTGTATTTTCCATCTTGCATTAGGTAAAACAAGAATTTTATGTGTGTTAAAAATGGTGATTTTTAAAAAGAAAACTGAACTGAAATGAAGAGAAAACTGAATGAAAGAATACAAAGAGCTGGGCCTAAAGGCTCAAGGCCTATTCAAGCAGCGTGTTATATTGTATTTGACTTTGCTTTCAAGAAAGTGTTAGTGCTGTTTCCATGTTTTATATCTTCTGCCATTTTAATTGAAACTGGAAATTCTATGAGTCAAGAGGACTCTGAATATTTGACAAATTGGACACTTTCCTAGCTGTTTCATAACTTTTTTTTTCTTCTGAGTTTTGCCAGTTTGTTTAGGCAGCACACGTATTACAGGATTGCTAGAATCAGATATTAACATTTCACAGAGAAGTCCCACAGTATGGTAATATAAGAGTCTTCAGGGCAGCTGTGATGAAAAATATAACTATGTTTTACATTTTTTAGCAGTCGTAAACTAGATCAGCAGTCTAGATCAAAATGAGCTGAAGAGGCCAACATAACAAGGCTTTTAAATATTGGCACTCATAAAGGCATCATTTTTTCCTTAAGTGTTGGAAGTATTAAAATATTTTGACTAATTACTTAATATAAGCATAGAACAGATTGCAAAACAGTCTGAAACAGAAAAAAAAAATTTAATTGCTTCTGAGTAAAAAGTTCTATATATATATGTCAAACCAAACCCAAATGTCTTTGGATATTAAAAGCAGCATGCAATTCTCAATGTTGTCTTCCCAGCACCTGAACTATAAAATAAGCTTTTTCTGAGTAGCATTGTGTGATATAACTGCTGAAAGAAGCATCTGCTCAACAGCTGCAATTTTTTTTTACTGTGGAATGCTCCAGACTGTGTCATCCTTTCTCTCTCCCATTGATTGTCAACATCTGAATCTTCATGTTCCAGCATTTGTCAGGGGTGACTCCTAAAAGCCTTGGGCTGTGTTGGAATCTGAGTGCATGACATAAACATTATATTTTTCAAATGGAGAAACGGCAAGCTTGAAGCAATGTAGGATGATCCTGAATTTTTATAGACTGTAGGAGAGAATGTTCATGCTGAATTTCATTGTAACAAATTACATTTATTGTAATAAAGGCCGTGTATCTATGGATTAATACATGGAAATCCTGTGTTTTGGTACTCAGTGTGTATCTAATCTGCTATGATTGATAATCCCATATGCTGGTCATAATACTTTGATTACATCTGTGTGACTCTGATCTGGTATATGTTGTGCAGCGGTCTGTGAAGAGTTTACTTTAAAGAGTTAGAAATGTTTCAGTATAAGCTGCTACATTTTTTAGAGTTAATCTGTGTGTTACAAAAATAAGGCAACAAAAGTTCTCGCCTCCTGTTACCTGCTGAAGTGGGAAGAGGGAAATTGTGCATTTCAGAGCGGGACAAAGAACTATCAGCATGGGAAGGCATCTCCATAGTCACTTAAATTTGGGTGGTTTTACAGATTGGCAGTACCAAAGTAAGCTTTTCTCCAACACTGTCTCTTGGACTTTTTATATAAACAAATCTGTTGGCTGTATTTTAGTATTCTGAGTTGGAAGGCCTTGGGAATTAACTCTGTAGCTGACTGGCACTCTGCAGCCAGGATATGTATACAGGGGTGCACACACAGCAGTTCTGTACATTTGTACTCAGCTGTGCAAATTCAAAATGTGCTCTGAGAGAGGTGGGCATGGTTGTGTTAAAATGCTTCTCATCCACAAAATGTGTAAAACTTTAAAATGGATTAGCAGCTTGAGATTCCTTTCCTCATAGAAATGTTCCCTTCTATGGACAAATTACTATTGTATACTGAATATCTCAGTTTTCTTTATTACGGCTGGAGGAGACATTTGATTCAAGAAGCTCAGTTGTTTATTTTTATGTCATTACTACTTGGCCTTTTCATAGCTGCTTCAGGGAATAAGAGAAGAGGCTGGGGTGATGTCTTCACTATTTCTCTGTATTCTGTTTCTCAGGCTTGCAGCCATCAATGGCACTGATGTCCCTAATGATTTTTTTTTCAATTGTCCCAATGGCATTACTCAAAAAGAGTATTATGTACTTGAAATTTTCATTTGGCTGATGAACTAGAAATATCTCTCCATAATGCAGGCATGGTAGCCAGAGCAGTATTGCTATTACCATTCACATATCCCAAGTAAGTTTTCCAGCTTCCATTTTGCTGGAAAGTATATAGCCTGTCATATGAAATGGGAAGATTAAATTATGCAGTCAGAAGGAAATCACTTAAGTTTTAGATAATTGCTAGTTTTACTTATTTGTCATTTTTAGTTACAAATGGAAGAATTGTAACACTGAGCCGACCGAGTGTGTGAAATTACAACGCACACAGGCTGATATTTTTCTCCTGTATCATTTAGGTTCCTCTGCAGCACTGGAGTTTCTGTATGAATTGCAATATCAATCAGATGAAATTAGATCTCAGCTTGACTCTTTGGTTGGTATGCAGCTGCTTGAAAAGGAATGGGATACAGAATCCAGAATTGTAACACTGATCTTTAACGTAGTGTTTGCACCTAGCAAACCAATGAGGTAAGATCCTGTTCCTTACTATCAAAAGATCCTGTCTGGTCACTCTTACCTATATAATAATTTCCCTGCTTTCTTTTCCTCATTTTGTTTTCACCTCTGAGGCCTATTGTTTTAGATTTTCTCACTTGCTGCTTCTCAGTATGATATCTTCGGTGTTAAAACTGACAGTGTTTCTTTTTGAGTGAGATGGTTCTGTTGAGTTACTTCCATAGTCTGTGTGTACATTATTTTACTTCTAAATACTGGAGTATTGAAAGACTTCCAGTGAAAACTAGTTGTTCTCGTTATTCATAAAGAACATGCAAACAAGATGGTCTGTCAGTCCTGGAAGACTTTTCCTAGACACACATGTGTGCATTTTCTTTGACTGGATGGGATAGTTGAATTTGAAATTAGTTTCTAGTGCCCCAGTAACAATGGTCCACAGAAAATTGTTCTCCTTTTTTATAGCTGTGATGTGAGAAATGATGTATGTGCTTTGATTTACGTAAGAACATCTCCTTTCTTTAAAAGAAAACCATGGAAGGGAGATCCTTTTGGAGAGAGGAAAGTTGCACCTTCCTTTGGGTACAGTCAAATGTGTGTCAGGAGGAGGTTGGAAAGAAGCTTTAGTGACCTCAGGCACAAAGTAAATCCAGAGTCCCAACGTTACTAGGAGTGTTAGGGAGCAGTCACTGCTGAGTATCATGGATTGCATGAAAAAAGTTATCTTTAGGAGGCAGGAGGTTACTCTTTACTTGCAATAGTCCAGAAGGTTAATGAAATAAAGAGCAAACCTTTAGGAAGAATAATCCACCCCCCGCAATGCAGTAGCATTGTGTCAGAGGGAGGTGAATTTAGAAAGCCTTTTCATTTCTACATTTTCCTGTTTATTTTATTATTTTTTAGTTGGTTTGGATTTTTTAATCTTTGTGTACTTGAGACTTTGTGCACAGGACTCAATGACTGCAATTAATTTGTTTTGTTATCTTCAGAATCTACAGCACCAACTCTCTTAGACAGTTCGAAGGCATCAAAGTACATAGACCTTTGTCAGATCTATTTGATCCTAATATGAACTGCTAATATGTTCTGGACCAAATGCTCCTCTAACACCATAGTAAATACAGTATAATGAGTAAAATAAATCCAGTTAATTTTTTTTTCTTCACTCAGAATAGAGTAAGCAGAAGAATAAAATCTCATGCCTGTGCCAGGAATGTTGCTTTCATATTATGTTCTTTCTTGTACTTTGCTATTTAATCTACATTCCAGTCAATTTTACCTGACATGTACTATGCCATGCAAAATTAAGAATGTATTCCAATTTAAACCCATTTGTATTTTCATTTTACTGTAGTTTACTCCTACACACCCGAGGATTATTTTGTACATTAATCAGTTTATGTTTTATAATGTTTTTCTATGCATTGAGTGTTTTTATCTGAAATTTTAAGGAATAAGGCAACTCTCGTAGTTCAGTGCACTGCAGGAGGCCTCTGGAAGTTCCCACTGCTGTTCATTGCCACGGAGCCAGAAGTGGATGATGTGATCAACATTGTAGCTGTTGGCCTGAATAAGGAATCCATAGTTGGCTTTAAGCTCACAAGCCAGACAAGGTAAAAACACTTACATTCAAGAATTTATGCAGTTTTCTGAGGGTATGACTCCTACTCAAACACATTGTTTAGAATAAATTTGGGCAACAGAAGCATAACTGGGATGCAGCTATTTCATCATTATTTTCAAAAGCTGCATTGTTTAAGTAACAAATGTGATTTTGAAGCTTTGTTGTAGAAAACAGAAGCATTCTACATTTAGGCTTTGGCTTATGAGATAATCTGTGGAATAGATCCAGCTGTTTATATTATAACTTTTTTTGCCCTAAAAGGCTTGGGTGTATGTTAAAATTCAATCTTAAGGAAGGTGTTTTGTGATATTAAAGGCTCAGTAGTAAAGCTTTAGTGCTTTTACTAATAGATTTTTTTCAAGGTACTTTATGCTTACACCAAGTTAAAAACATTCCCTCACATTGTGCTTTAAAAAATTTTAAATGTGCCATTCTTTCTGAAGTGCTCCTGTTGTATTATGTAAGCATGCTATGAATTCATCTCTACTTCCACTAGTTAAAATAATGGTGTAATTCTTCTGTATTTTGTTACTCTCCTTTTGTAAAAGTCCTGCAGAAATCTCCATTTATATATTTTTTACACATTTCAATTATTTTCTCAGATTTTCACAATGTTATAGCAAACTCAGTGTCATTTGTATACAGCAGGAAGTCAAGGAATAAATTGTGTGGTAATGATAGACAAGTTTTAAAATAGTGAACAGTGAATCTGAAAGAATCGTTATGCTTAAAATATATTTACCTTATGGAAATTTTAAAGTTTCTTTTATTTTCTTTTAAATTAACGATATATCTAGAAAGCATGCCAGATACACAGATTGACACTTTCATTGTAGATACATCCTTTTGTTTCATCCCCATCAGGAAGTGTATTTGGTTCCAGCTGATTTTTTTTTTTTTTTGAAAGCTTATTTCCAAAAGCTGTGTCTCTAAGATGGACAGTTGTTCCGGGTTTTAGATGTCTGTCAGGAATGATAATTATTGAGGACTCTGACAAAGGCTTCTATCACAGTGTTCAAGTTAACAGCTTCAATAGAATGGCTGTTTCAGAAACAAAAGTGAAGCAACTGCTCTGGCAATACTGTAATCTCCTGGTAGGTGTTTGATAGTAGTGAAGATACCTGATGTTCTCCAGAAAGGCATTATAAAACCTGAGTCATTATAGTTATATAAAGGAAGAGCCGTGATGGAAGACAGATTCCCTTTTGCCCTTAAACAAATTCCAACTTTATTTTATATAGCAAGTGTTCCCTCCATACATTTCAAATGCAAAATGTAATGTTTGCATGTACCAAAAAAGCTCCATGTTATAAACAGTACCAGCAACTCCACTCATTAGGGTGCCTTAGGAAAAGCACTGCCAGCAGGTCAGGGAGGGGATCCTGCCCCTCTGCTCAGCCCTGGCGAGGATCACCTGGAGTGCTGTGTCCAGTTCTGGGCCCCTCAGTACAGGAGAGACATGGAGCTTCTGGAGCAGGTCCAGGGCAGGATGACAAAGATGATGAAGGGACTGGAACATCTCTCTGAGGAAAGAGAGCCTCGAGAAGAGGCAGCTGAGAGGGCACCTCATCCCTGTCTGTCAGTGTCTGCAGGGAGGGGGCAGAGGATGGACCAGGCCCTGCTCCATGGTGCCCAGCAATGGAACAGGAGGAAAGGACAGAAACTGATGGCCAGGAAGTTCCACCTGAACACGAGGAAGAATTTCTTTCCTGTTTAATGACCAAACACTGGGACAGATTGTCCAGAGAGCGTGTGGAGTCTCCCTCAGGGGAGATATCCAAGAACTATCTGGACACAATCCTGTGCCATGTGCTCTGGGACGGCTCTGCTTGAGCAAGGAGGCTGGACCTGATGACCCGTGGTGAGCCCTTCCAGCCTGACCCATTCTGTGGTTCTGTGAAGTGCTCTGTAAGTTAAATATTGCTTTGTCTTACCTGTGATTTGCTTCGGCGATTTTGGGGGTGGAGGTTTTGTACAGAAACAGAACACTCAGCCAACCAACACACTGAATAGTGGACCTGCAGATTAAAAGCATTTACATAAGAAAAACATATATTACAGGTGTAATTTAATGCTTGAATAACTCAAAATTATTTAGATTAAAAATAAAACAATGAAATATTAAAACATGGTTTAAAATTTTGAATAGGATATAATCATCCTATAGATCCTCCCTGAAAAAAAATGATCAACCCTTTGGAGTTTTCTCAAGTAAGCAATCAGCAGCACAATCCATAGAGAATCAGTTCTGCTACTTTAAGAGAGGTGATTATTTTTTCTCCTTTCACGTAGATGCTTTCTGTCTTCTTATGCAGGGCAGTAGCTCATGGCACTGCTGCTTTGAGAGTAACTGTGGGGGAAACAGGTGCATTTCTGAGTAACCTGCTGGGGAGGGATGCTGCAGATGTGTCTTTTTCTCCTGCAGCTGCCAGGACAGAGGGGTGGCACATCATCACTGGGAACACCTGTGCATCTTTTTAAGCTAGCAGGGCACATGGTGATGCAGCAAATAGTATTTGAGAACCACAGGCCCTAAAAAAGGCTCAGGATCTTATTAAGAACAGGCTAGGATTCATGTATATATATATTATATATATATATATATACACCACATTGAATGAGGGTCTTCAGTGATCGACAGCAAACCTATGAGATCAATGGGTTTTGCTTTCTTTTTCTCTACAGCTAGTGCAACTCAAATGTGGCCTTCCTTTAATTCCGCATGCCCTCCTCCCCCAAAATCCTCAGTGTATACAGAATAGCCCAGACTGAATTGATGATTTTGGTGTAGGTGCTTCAGGAAGGATGACCAGTTACAAATGGGAGGTCATTGCTACACTGTTCACAATGATCTGCAATAATGCAAGCTCCAGCAGTTCATGATAATATGTAATGCACCCTTTTAATACATTTAAAGTTGACACACACATGACCCAATCAGAAATAGCCCAATATCTGCTCCAGCAAACAATGAAATATACTGAGAATGGAGCTGAACAGTTTTATTCCATGAAGAAAACAAATGTATGTTTTAAAACTATATGCACCTACCTCAGTTGGGATGTAGGAATAGACTGCTATTTTACTTTCAGCTTTAAAAATTCCAAAGGGACATGTTGTTGAAGGGTTTCTTGTATTGGCATTAAGCTTGATTAGAGTCAAATCAGCAGATTTCAATTCCTATATAAGAAAAATCTACCACTTCTTAACATTCATGGATGACCTTTTTTGGGTTTTATCATAAATGTAGGTTTAATTCAACACCATCTGAAATTGTTGGCAGCGTTTCCACTGGGGTAATTTGTTTTAGTGCAGACCTCTAATGTTTGAGATAATGTCAGTGCTTGTTTTAATACCAAATGCATTATTGAATGCCAATGGTTTACAGCATGACAGCAGCATTAACCAAAAAGGATAGAATATTATCCTTGGAAATTAAACTTACAGAATTTTATTTCATATCCATCTTAAATTATTGGTCTATTATTTTATGTTTAAATCTGTAATTGAAACATAAAATAAAAGTTCTCAAAGTGATACTTTGCTTAAGAAAACTAGCCCTTTCAAATCTGGCTTACTGAAGAAAACTTAATGTATTTTTAATCAATTCAATTTGGGATCAGGACATTTGTATTAATACAGAAGTGGGTTTTGGAGCTTGTTTAGTGCTTTATCTTCCTGTACAGAGGTATTTTGATGGTTAGATTTATTTATTCACATTAGAATACTGATGTCCAGATAAAGCAGGATGTTACCTCATGTTTTCCAGGGCAAATACTTCAGTAGCCAACATGAAATGTGTGGGATAGATAGATATTTGAGAACACTATCTTCACTTGCAAATTTTTTGTAAACTACACTCCATTTGAAGGTTTAGTCAAGCTGGGGGATAATTCTCTCCTATTTGTTCTATCTGCTTCTTTCTCGTACACAGTTTCCTTTCACCAATTTAGTTCTGTCTTTCCATGTACCTGTTAGTGATTGTTTCAATCATGTATGGCGTCCCACAGACAGTAGAATTTTTTCCATCCTGCCACCCTGCCCTGTCACTCCAGTCCTGTGTTTTTTTCACAAGCAGGATATTTGTTACATTAAGGAAACTTCTTGGATGAACTCGAACTGCACCTCAGAAAAACGTAGCACCTGCTGTCACAAGAGCAAACAGCCTGGTGTTGATGTGATCTCCACAGAGGGGCATCTGCAAAATCCAAGGCTCCACCTGATTATGGAAACACGGCTAGAATAAAGAGGGAAAAAACCCAAACTGGTGGGCAGGGGAGATGAGAATAAAGATGAAATTAGGCTTTAAAATGACTGCATACGCAGATTGAGTTGTCTTAACCTAGTTTTCATTGGAGATTTTCCTTATTTCTTCTATGCACATTTCCTAATGCATAGACTAAATGTTCAATTAAAAACATTCCTTGGTCACACAAAATTAATTTTAATTCTGAAGAATTAGTGGGCAACCCATTTTGTTTCTGTGCCCTCCCTAATTTTGAAGGGAAAACCAAAAAAATGTTTACAATTACAATTTTCAGAGCCATTGCTGTTTTACACTAATTACTGCTGTATTTCATTATAACTGCCATGAACCAGAATTAAGTATGCTGCAAGAAAATGCGTCTGGTAAGTTCTCAGCTCATGCACCCTCTCCTACACTCTCTCACATGTTGCTGTGCATGTTACAGGCCTGGATTCCTCTGCCAAGCTCTTTGTTATCAGTTCTGCAAAATTCTACCACTAATCTAAAGATGTAATTAAAATACTTTATCTTAGCACTTCCCACATAGCGGCAGCTGCAAAGCACAAATGTTGACTGGGCTCCATTTTTTGAAGTTTGAATGGAGACTAGTGGAAAATATCGATAATGTAAACATTCAGCTGACCTTTCAAAAAGTTATGATCATCCTTCCTAATAATAGAATACTTGACATGTCATACATTTAGCCAGGAGCTGTATCCAGTCCTCAGTCACTCTGCAAATACAGCAGCCCTGTAGAACAGGAATGAGACAGAAATCATCTTGTGAAGATAGAACCTCTAATTCCTGCTTTGGTTTTACAACATGTACACAACCAAAAGTCATCTTGAGGTTGGTAAAGCATTCCGTGACAGGCATTTGTAATGCAGTGTTTGCTCATATTTTTTGAAAGTCCTTTAATTCCAAAGCAGCCTTTCCAAAGCCGCAGAAGTGATACTTGGAGTTTATATCTTTTCTGATGTCCAGAGTTCAGGGTTTAGAGTGGTCAATTAAACCAGAGTTGGTTTGGGTATAAAAGATAAACAATTTTGATAAATAATAATGAGTTCCTAATTTAGTTTTCCATTGTAGCTTCTTTTGATTGATAAGAAATTACCTAAATCATACCAAGCATCACTAATAATTCTATAGAATTTGACAAATGCATACAGTTAATAAGTTTGAAGGACTCGACTGTGTAATAACTGAAATATCTTGTGACATCCAAGAGATGTTAACTACAAATTTCAAGAAACAAGTTTAGTTATGATTAACTGTTGGTTGAACCACACTGCAACATTTTCATATTCCTTATTTCCTGAAGCAGTCACATACTTTACAGGTTAAGACACTTTGTTATTCTTCTTTTATTAGCAAAAAATACCCAAGCATTTGATCAAAAGGACTATGGGCTGTTTCTTTTTATGCATGGCTTTTCAGAATGCTGGGTTCTGTAAAGGACTCCATTTCTACAGGAATAATTTACTGCTTCAGTAGTTTTGGGAAGAGAAACATTAAACCTATTTTAGCCTTAATTTAATAAAGGCTTATATTTTCAGTTTTGATGAGTATTTTATAAGTTTTGATGTGTGATCTCTACAGGAATATAAATTTTAAGTTTTTCTTTAATTGAAGATGCTATTATTTTTTAGTTTAATAATTTGAAAATTCTCTAGCGTGAGAACATTGATAAGCATAGACTTCTATTTAAGGACAAGATTAGAGGAGTAGTTATAAATATGCCCATTAAAGACCAGCTCAGTTTCCTCTTTTCCAGGTTGCCGTGATTTGATTGTCCAATTATTATTTAAATTCAAATTAATATTTACTCTTGTTGATTATTTGAGTAAGGACAGAGTTCATGTTGTCTGATGGCAGTATCAAACCATTATGAGAGGAGTTAAGGAAAGACAGATGGGAAAACATATTTACTTTCTTTGGTTTACAAGGCCTCTGTCCTTATATTTTCTAATTCATTTGTGCTTGGTTCATCTGTTTTTTCAAAACTCTACACATCATTAAGCTTTATAAAGTAAGTTAGTATCTGCCACCTTCTTGGAAAAGTACAGACTGCCTCTCAACCGACCTTCATGGCTGAGAAATGACAAGCCAAACATTGACTCCAGAGCTGTTTTACCTGAAGGAGTAATCAGAAAGGGGGAATTAAATTTTAATCATTAAAAAACCCCATAATTATTAGTTTTTAATTATACACTAAATATACAGACACAGAAGATGATAATGTCTGAAATTCAGGTGCTATTCTGGGAATTTCATGTCCAGATTTCTGTTTATTATAAAAGATGAGAAAGAAAAAGCAATTCACTTATGCTTGTGAGGTACCCAGCATGCCAGTTCATCTCCCTAATGTGAACAGCAATGAAAACACTGCTTGTTTTGTCTTGAGAGGGCATATTTAGATTTATTTTTAAAACAATGCATGATTTATCAGTGAAAGGTTCCTGCTTCTGATTATGTGCAATTTTTTAATTGCTAGTTTTTGTGCCATCTTCATCAGAATCCCTACTGGCCTATGATATTATGGTTATACATTTAATTTGTCAGAATTTCTATTTTCCTTATTTGGATATAGTTGATACTCTGAGAAGCATTTTGCATCCAGGAAATGCCCTGACTCTTTTGTTTAAAACTGACAGGCTTTGGGAACAGGGAGGTTTTAGCTGTGATTATATGTGTTCATGCAGGTTTGTATGCATTTATGTGTTTTACTCAACATGAAAAAAATTATAACTGCCTCTAGTACCTTGTGATAATGCTGTCAAGAAGCACGCTGATTTTATTTAAAGCTTTTTTATTTTTTTTCTTTCCATTTTTCTTTATGAAAATTAAAATCTAAAAAGGTTGATGCAGTAAGGTAATTTTTCTCTGACTTGGTAAATATCTTGTGTGCGTGATTATAGATGAGTTTTTTGACAGTTTCACTTTAGACTGTTTGGTCCCCTTGTCTGGACAAAAATTGTAGCTTTTTCTCCTTTGTGTTTTCTGACTGTTTTGATGTTTCTGGAAAAAACCCTGAAACAAACTTCTGTTGCATAACACCCTGCTAAGAGGCAATTTCTGCGGGAATGAAATCCGTATTTTCCTGTGTCTCCTGTGTATGCAGCCTGTCCTTGCCTCATCTCCCTTAGCATTTCATCATCACATCTGTCGTCCAAGTCATGCTCTTGGATGTTTTATGAGGACACCAAGCACTTATTAGGAGTTGCCATCCCTAACTATTTACTGGAAAACAGGCTGAGCATGGGAGATAAAGAAAGTGCTGCCTTAAAATGTTCCTGAACAGTCTGTAGAGCAGTGATGTTGGAAATGAAGACCCGTGTCCAGGTCTCTGTTTTCAGAATGAGGGTTTAAATGTTTATCTCAGGCATTTTTGATGAGTGCTCTACTCTGCTGCTCGGTCTAGAAGCATCACTTCTTTTCGATCCTGTGCCCTGCTGTCTGTGTCTGTGTGTAGTAGGTGTGCTCTAGGCACTCACAGCTGAGCAGTCCTTGTGGGAAGTAAAGATGTGAAAATTCATGGCTTATCCGGCACATGGATGGGAACTCAGGCCCAGCAGGATTAGTGCTGATGGCCCAGGGCTATAAACTCAGCAGCACAGCTTTAGGCACCACAAAAAGAGGTTGTTAGCATAAATTTGATGTCACAAGACTGGAAATGTAGTTTCAGACATTCAGTAGCTTTGCTCACCTTGCTGTCACCTGAAGGAAAAGCCAGGCTAAATCTTCTGATGCACCCAAGTCCAACAGCACTGCTAAATATCAGTTAATTTCTTTTGAGGCAACAGAAGCTTTTCAGTTTCTGTTTTCTGCACTCGCACTGTTTGTTTCTATAAACTGGCGGTGTGACCTTTTTTCATGAGAGCATTTTGAATATAGTGCAACCTTTCATAAGAACATATTCCGAGGGAGGGCTATTTTTAAACAAGATGACATAGGCCCAGCGTGCCACCCACAGGATAGCGCTTGCCCAGGAAATGTGGAACATTTCCGCAGAGATATGACTTGCCATAAAATATTAAATTTCATTTCTTTGTGGGTATTTTCTTTGAAAAGTGTTATTTCTGGTGTGACGGTCCATAAATAAACAGATTTGAGCAGCTTTTCTTTGAGATGCTGTTAGCTTTTCATTCTTCAGGTTTTATCAGCTGAAATGTGTTCCCTCTAAGCATGCATGATACTTGCCCTGCTGTACGGTGCCAGGGTGTTGTGGATTAATTTTTGACCACCCCACTGTATTTCTACTTTCAATTTCCTGTGTTATTCTTGTGTCCAGAGAGTGATGGAGTTGTCTTCAGCAACACATATAAAGGCTAAAAGGAGAATGCCTCACCAGAAAATACTGAAATGTACATTCTTTTCGTGCTGAGAATGTTTATGGCAAGGAGTCCATGAGGAGCTGTGGTGGACAGGCTTTAGTTTGGGATTGGCCTAAGGTTGTTTTATAGTGCTCAGCCACTGTCTTGACCAGGACTAGGGATTTTCTTTGGGTCCAACAGCACTGCTGTGCAACAAGGCATTAGACAAGATCTGCAGTACCTGTGACAGAAATTCTTTGAAATAAGAGATATACAATAATATCAATAGAGGAACCTAATGCAAAATCTTAAAATGTTCAGTTTATGGGATATGAAAAATGTGAAAACAGTAATAAAAAATTATTATTTTTCATTTCTTCATTTCAAGGCTTTCAGAACTCCCTCCTAGTCTAGTAACCCTGCCAGAATGCAAATTCAGTTCTAGTCATAAACCTTAATAAAATGGGTAGCTTGTCAGTTTTATTTGATTATTGGAAAGGGGAGTGCTTTAATAGGAAAAGTGGATTTTCACTCTGATAGGGAATTTACATCTATCACTATTATTATATCTTTACAAGTCAAATAATTCATTTTTTTTCTAGTGGCAAATGCTTTCATTACTCCATAGTTAATATAATATTTATATTAGCTTGTAAATATGTTTGAAATTGAATCCCAGTATGCAGGTCCCTGTGTATGGATAAACAATTACTACAGAATAATTATTCTGTAAGAATGCTGTTAATATTCCATATTCGTTCCATGCCATGTTTCCTGAGTTATGCCACATGGTGGCCTAAATGTTGGATTGCAAAGAAATTCTGTTAAGATACTGTAAAAGGCACAACAATCTCCTGTGCTTTTCCACAGGGACCCAGAGCCATTCACTGCCCGCTTCCTGGCGGGCAGTGATCCCGATTTCCTTGTGATGCCACAAGCTGGAGAACTTCTCCCAGAAGGCACTGTGGGCACCCATATAACAGTGGGATACAAGCCAAGGATGTATGGCAAGAAGCACACAGCAACCCTGGTCATCGAGGTAAGCCTTCCCCAGAGCAATGCACAAATACACCTCCAGGAGTGCCGCCAGGAGGAGAAATCCTGCGCCAAAAAGCAGCGCTGGAGCACACCAGCGCATGTGCTGTGATTGTTTCGCTACTCCTCACAATGGACAAGAGTAAAACTAAATTTTGAGAATTGACTCATGACAAGCTGGAGAAACATACTGTATTTTACACTGTATTATACTGTATTTTAATTTCTACTTTATCCTTTTGCTGTCAGCACCAGAGGCAGATACTTACCTTGGTAAGTTTGCCCCAACTCTATAGACAACATGGCTTTCACAGAGAATCAAAATAATCCTCTTAATAACTGGTGGAGAATATGAAATTAATTGAAGATGTGAAGCCCAGGTTACTGATTTTAATTGTATTATACTTCTTACAGGATCAAAGGCTCTAGAAGGCAGGTGCCAAACTGTAGAAGATAGAATTTCAGAGCACAAAGGCCAGGAATAGCTCTTTTGAAGCAAGATGCAAAATAAACAAAAATTATTTGCAACCAAGTAGCCTGTGTAAGTCTGAAGGACAGGAAACATTTGAAGACATGTATTTCTTCAGCAGTAAAAATCTCTTAGAAACTAATTTTCAAGTTATTCTTTAGAAGGAATCTGTTGAAAACACACAGCAGGAGCAAACACCCCACATTCTCTATAAATCATGGTTTGTACTTCAGGTCTATTCACTGCGTGCTGGTGTTTTCAGGCTACTATATTAGAAGTGAAACAGAAATATTGATTTAAGAAAAAAGGTGGTCAAAACAAAGTTGATAAAAAGATACATGGAAAATTGCTATAGTGTTTTATCTCTGTAAGTGACAACTTGTACAACAGTGAATAAGAAATTCAAATCCTGGAAAAACAAGGTCCTTCAATCCCTCCTACTCATTTTCTTTTACTGTATTAGATGTTTGATTAATTTAATCTCTTTACATAAATAGCAATGATGCTTATCACTCTTCCATTTGAAAAAGAAGATAGCTGACTGAATATATTCTGTGCTCTTTTGTATTTACAAAATGCTATATGACACAGCTACAGAGCTCAGAAACTTCTGATGAAGTTCTGGAGCTGAACTCCTGCTTTTGACATGGCTCATATAAAGGGACTAGCTATCCTTGTCCTTGGCTTAGCTTTCATCCCTAACAAAGAGATTTAACCATAAATCTCTCTGGAATTGGACAAACACCACGATCAAAGGTTATTCATAGCTTTTTAAGAACTCAGGCAGTAATCCAGAATTTCCTTCTAGGAATTTATCAGTACAGATGGCCTTGGTCTAATTGGATTTTAAGCTACATCTACTCACACCTCAGTCTCTGGTTATGATCTAGGCAGACAGCTCTTTACATCTGCACCTCTGGTACTGTGTGTGGCTGCAGGAAGTCAGTCATTTATACATATTGCATATATGTATATAACAGATCACATCTTGTTGTATCTATTCCTGGACATTTAAAAATACATCAAGGAGTCTTGATGCTTGTAAACACATATTGGAGCAACTGCATCACAGTCTGTTAGAGATATTTCTGACATTCTTATTCAAATTGCAGGATTAAGTGGTTTCAGTAATGTTTTGATGAGGCTTGTGTTCTCTTTGCTCTTTTTGGTAGCCCTTTTGTGTACTCCAGACTTGCCCCTTTCTGCTCCACAAAAGCTCTGATTCCTGCAGTTCTAACGGAAGTCAGAGCATCTGTGGCTGTGTGTGATTCAGCTGCTGTGCTCTCAGCACTGACCTGAAATAAGGTTTGATGACATGTTGAGAATACCTGATACTCATTTCTTCCTTTTGTGTTTGGTGAAATCATTTTCATTAGTGACCTGAGGGAGACAGACTTAGTTAGATGTATTAAATAAAAGCAGTATTAAATCACTCTTATTTGGGGAATAACAATGGAGGTGGTGAAATGCAATTAGTGTTGGACCTAACACTGAAGAACCTTTCTTGCATACATCCTATCTAGCCACTATATTGGCTGAGGCTTTGGGCTATTTTTAGAAACGAAGAAGCTTCTTTTCTTTTGCAGTGCCTCTCTTCTGCTGCTGCTGCAATAAAGGACTACAGTACTCTTGCTTTAAAATGTCTTTTGCATAGTCCTAACACTAACATATTTTTATTATTAAATTCTTTGAACAGTGAGTAGCAGATTTGTAATTTTGGTGTGTTTCAATGAACAGTGGTAATTAAGCTGTAAAATAGCAGAGATGGCAGTGTAAGTTCTTCAGTTTATATTCATCATTGCAATTGTGTTGTAAAGGAAAATGGAAGTTTAGGATTATGGAGAAAGATCCTACAATCATCTTTTTCTCATTTGTTTCAAACATTAAACCCAAACATTGTATGTACAATTTTGTTTTGTTACCCTGCTGAGAACCCAGTGCTGAGAAGCTAATTAGCATTAACATATATGTTACAGTCAGTCTCTACCAGAACTTAGTGTGTACATTTTATTAACTGAATGTACATATATAATTGAAATAATGTTGTCTAGTTTATATTTATGCACACAAATCAGGTACTTCATGGGATATGGTGTGGATTCATTGAAATTTTAATATTCATGAATACTTACAGTGGATTTTATTAATGGCGGGAAAGCTTAATTGCTTTGCTGAAGCAGTTAAAGTTCTTTAGCCATCATTAAAACTTCTCAGTCAACTGCATATCAAAACAATTGAAGTTAGATAATTGTTTAAATAGCTGCTAGGAATCTTAATTTTGCAGAAGTGACAGAAAATTATGTTAGAAATTTATGTAGATCAGAGAATGATCTACAAATATTATAAAAAGGCAGTAAGGAAAATAATCATGCTTGTTTCTTTGAAAAAGCTTGTAGCTTTGAATGAGGATATCAGAACCTAACTGAGCTACAGGTAAGAAACAGGGAAATGGTGCCTGAACAGCATTTTTAAATAGGTATTTTCCATAATCAAACTTCTGAATTTAGAATTTCCTTCATAAACAGTGCAGTTCTGACTGAAAAATAAAAAGCATTACCCCTAATAATAAGTAAGTGAAGAGAGCACACTTAGATAAGCTGTGAAGTGCTGTGAGGAAAGACAGGACTTCCTGAGCCACAGTGACGTCCCAGAGCTGTGATGTGCCAGTCAGGCTGAACAGAAAACCAACAGAGCTGAGGGATGGCAAGATGCAGCTGGGGCAGGAATCATGGTCAGGCACAAGGTGGAGCATCCAGGAGGCTGGGAATCCTTGGAAAAGGATGTATTCCTGTTGGCTTGCCGTAAATTTCCTTTTACTGTGGTGAATACAGCTGGAGACCAGAGCAATTGCTTTGTAATTCATGAGTGAGACTTCTGAGATATTCTAAAGCAGAAGGCATACACAATAAGTCTTAAATGATAAAATAGGTGTCAGAGTAAACCAGATTGCAGGTAACATTATCAAGCCCTCCAGAAGTCAGGCTTGTGCACCTTTATTACTGAATAATCACTAACTTAGCCTATGGAAGATAGCATATCAAAACCATTTGTCACGCTGTTCTGCAAATAAATGATGCAGTGTGCCAGCCACAGTACCCAGGTGTGGCTTCTCTAAACTTGTCTGTGCAAACTTGCATATCTTAACAGCAAACAGTACTGTTACATATTCAGCAGCTTGCTGAAAATACGTTCTGCCTTGTTCCTGGTAGATTTCTTAATTACCATAGTTTAATATTATTTAAAATTGTATCTTTTGAAAAGAATGAGTGAGGAAAAATGGAAGTAACTTACTAGAATAATTGAAATAATTTCCCATTAAATAAGATACGTGTTGGTGTTGGCTTAAATTTTATGATTAGAAGCAGAGTGCTGAATCAGTACTCAACATTTTTGATCCACAAGCATGAGGAAAGGTTACTTTGCTTATTGAGACTTACAGTTCTGATAATGGCAAAAGGTGATAATAATGTGGAAACCATTGCTGTATGAGGGTATTCAGACCATTGCCAGTCCTGGAGGATTTTGATTGTATAATGTCTAAGCAATGTTGTGAAACACCTGGTATTTGAACTGCAGAAGTCAATTAAGTAAATTTTAATTATGTCTGGAAGTGTTCTCTTAGCTAAGAAAATTATTCTTATCCATCTTCTTCATTAGAAATTGGTCAGAGCCCGGGTAGGCATTTGTCTGCTTGTGGGAGGTGTTTTTTATTGCTTTGGGTTTTTTTCTCCCTCGTTCCTTCATTTACTAAACCATCGTTATCTTGATCCATGAGTTTTCTTGCTTTTGCACTTCCCTTACACAGTTCACACAAAGGTTTGCTTTAATTTCATTCTGTATACACCGATTGTAATCCATCATTTTTTTTGTTTGTCACCACTGAAATATAAATTGGTGGCCAGGAAATATTTGATGCACTACCTGTAATTTGCTGTGTTTTAATTTTTTAGGAAGTGTTGCAAATTTTATTTTGATTTTTCTGGGTCAACACTATTTGGAAGCTAATTGGAATACAATGTTCCTTGAAATTCCTGATCCTTGCTCCCAATCCACTTTCTTGACACAGATTTCTTTGGCAGTTATTTACCATTTACTTCAGCAGCACTTCCAGCCTACAGTGAACACCCGTGGATAGTCTGTGTTTTGCAAATTAATCCTATGAATCATGAGCCATCAGTAAAAATGGGTTGGATACAAAAAAATAGCCTTTTATATAAATTATTTGGTGACTTTTGCAAGTATTGGCTGAATAAATTTCTTCATGAACATTACTCAGTCAGCCATCAAGATGATTAAATGACTTACTTGAATAACTTAGGTTATTTAGTAAGAAGTGGCAGTGTGTGTTTCATTTTTTAATTGTTAAAAACATTTTTCAGAGAGATTTAGCTCAGTAGATGGCCATTGCTCCAGTCAGGTGAGCCAAATTGTTATTCTCTTCACATTTTGATTCAGGAATGTTGAGGTTTTGAAAAAAGAAAGTAATTCATTTCAACAAGAAATCCTCCCTCAGATTGTCAAGGACATTCAGAATATGATCTGGTCTTTCTGCTTAAATTGCGTGTGAAATAGGCCTAGATATGCATCACAGGGAGCCTGGATTCTTAACTACCTGTGTTTATATCAGATATATCCTCTTAGCAGAGTTTCTCTTTTATAATTCTGTTCTAGTCATAGTACAGATTGCAGCAGATTTGATACCTTCATCTTTAGACTTTGTTACTATCAAAGCTAGTATTAGAATTATTCTAAATTTGATACAATAAACTGCACTGCCTTAAAAATAGGAAGAAGATTTGGAAAATTTTGGCCCACTTTTGATGCAAATAAATACAGCTTGTAAATAAAATATTCTATCTTAATTCTATGGTCATATATAGCTGACCTTTGGAAGTCTCTCTCTCTCCTCTTCAGGATTCCAGAAAAGTCTGAAAGTCTGATGATCTGTGTTTTCCTTTGCTATGACATGTCTGACCTGGAAACCCAAAGCAGCAGCTTTGATGCAGTTGCATGGATTTTGAAGTTGATAGACTTGCTCTTGCTGCAGTTTTCATATTGGTTGGAATAGTTACTGTAGGTCAGCTGTACAGACTTATCCCGAAAAAAATACTTATGGCTTCAGCAGCTCTTAAAAACCCCAATATCGTGCCCTTGGAAATTAAGTATTCTAGTAAAATGGACATTTGTGTGTGTCTAAGGTTTACTGAAAGTTACTTAAATCTAGGTTGCTTTGAAAATTACTGATTTTGTGGCTCTAATGTGAAATAAAAAACCTCAGGTTACGTTGACAATTACTGTAACCTTTCCATGTGTGTGACACTCATTTCCCCTTTAGCCCAAAGTGCTGAGCTGACACAACAGTAATTTTTTTCAGTTAATGAATACACAAATGCCCAATTTTTTCACAATGATTGTCTCCAATTGTCTTGGATGATGGCACGTGATTTACAATAGATGAACTACCATAGTTCAAGATGAGCTATTAGGGTGGAGTTTTTTGTTTTATTGCCCTTTTATTTTCCTTCCTTTTAACGTGATGAATTCTATCTAAATTCATGTCATAACACCCATATTTTCCCCATTGAACCCACTGAGTTTCCATCAGGGAAATATCAGTGTCTCCTGCTACAGAACACCTGACACAGCAACAGAATAGGCAGCTTTTTTTTTGGCAAGTCAAGCCCTAACCCTCTTTTTTCACTGAACATACAATCCAGGCTATTTCTATAGCAAACAGGAAATTAACAAAAGTTTATTACTACCCAGGAGTCTATATCTACTGTTTGATGCTGATGATAAATGAAGTTGAGAGATGGCATAGCCCACCATTTTTGTTTAAATCCCACTATTACTAATACTATAGATAGTCAAGTCACAATATGTGTGAATTTCATGAACAGAAATTATTTTTTTAGTAACTTGCTACTCGGTTTAAATCACTGGCTGAAACACCTTTCGGATCTTTTCTCTGACTTTGAAATAATTCATGAGACTTGCACACAGTGAATATGACACTGAGATTAAATTATCTTTAAAGTAGATTGTTCATCTGCTCTATTAAAGAGAGGTAAACCATTTCATTTTGTACTGAAGGTAATAAAATAATGAGCTAACTTTGGAAAGCCACTTACTTTTCTTAAATGACGGCTTTATCTTTGGACGTAAGATACTGATGTTGGTTCATGTCACACCTGCTTTTGCTGGATGTTACCTTTACAGACTGTAGAGTTACTAATTCATTTCACAGCATTAAATAAGGCTGAGAATAAAGATGAGTTATCTGCCTGACTTACATAGAATAATATTCAATTTAAATTAGATTTTGATTTTAGTAGAATACTAATAAAAATTTTGAAAAACTATGCATGCATGGTGAAATATCTACTGAGTTCTAATTTACTAATCTTGTTGGAATAAGGCGAGTCGTTCAGCAGACATGATGTAAAATCAGTACTGCCAATTTTCAAGTAGAGGTTTCTTTAAAAATACCCAGCAAAAAACCCACATGTATTTCTTCAGCATTGGTGCAGAAAAGTATAATTCAGTTGCCAAAATGCTGGTTAAAACTACAATTAGAGATTCATATGATGATGGCATTTAGGAGCTGTAAGTCTATGTGTATATCTTTGAAATAATGTAAATGCTCCATAAGTGCACAGCAGAGAACAAAGCCTGAGCCAAAGAGTTTATGGTTTAATGTTCTGAAACTTCTTTTTGTTGAATATCTGCAATATAAATTCAAACCTGCTTGCAATGATACTCCTTAAATGTACTTTAGCACTGAACAGGGTAACAATTAGAACGATAGGAAGAAGCATATGGAAGATAAGAAAGATAAACGTAATAGAGTCAAAATTTTTCAGTGGCAAGTATAAAACTAATGTAAAAAAACTTAATAAATTCAAAGAAACATTTTATAATTTTTTTTCCCCTCTTCTGTGTGTTGCTATAAATATGGGATGACTCTACAGAAAGTTGGTGGTGGAGAAGGTTGACTACTCATCTCTGTGGTGTCTGTAGTGCTTTACCTAGACCATTGTTAATTGAGACAATGCAATAAAAAGACAACTATAGACTCACTATGCTTTGGAGATGGTTGATAGCATTTATGATGTGTGAAAATTTGTCACCATTTGTGTGGGTATTGTGGCACCTCTCTGTAGGCCAGAGCTCACTGGGGTGCTGACACGCCCAGCAGCAAAGCAGGAGCAGAGGGGTCACACTGTAATGAGCAAATGCGCCACAAATCCAGCCACGCTGCAAGTTGGACTGCCAGCTGAGGGAAAAACACATGAGCTTTGAGGGTTGACTGTTGCACCGTTTTCCAGATCGATTTGAGAGCATATCAGCCTTTCTGACCTTTTGTTTCCTCAGATGAAAAATGACCCTGGTGTTAGGTGTAATGCTTCTATCTAGAGTTGATTGTTCTAAGGATTAAGTTAGTTTTAGATAGGAGATGAATTACATAAATACAGTTCCTGCTGTAATGATAAAACTGTGACTGGAAGCAGCAGAGAAGGGTGACCCTGTGAGCTGTGTCCCTGTAGTTCAACGCAGCAGGAGAGCACCAAAAACCTGCTCTGGAACCACAGCCAGCACAGCTGTGTGATTGCACTGCTGTGTCCTGTGGAAAGGCAGACCTTGGGAATTTGGAAATACCTCTCATTTCATGTGACTCCCCTGCTCTGAGGCTGAAAAGTCAGAGAGTCTGGTATGTTCTGTGTGCTATGTTCATGCTCTATGTTCTGTATAAAAGCCAAATTTCACTTGTATTAATATATTTTCATAGACCTATACATGCCATATTTTTTACTCAGTCTTCCCCTACTAGTTTTATCTCAGAAGCAGAAAGAAAAGCTCCCAACATAAAACCTGGGATTTCCAGTCATAGGGGTGAGGGAATTGATGATGGTCTATGCCTAAAGTGGGCATGCAGTGCTTTGTCCTTTTGCATAATACAAAGCTGGACATAATGACACAGTTACTGGGGAGTTTGCAATATCTTTTGGGTTTGTAATATTTCTGTTGTTAGTTTGTAGTTATGTGTTGTTTTTTTTTTTTCTTTTTAAAAAGAAGAGAAAACTGAAACCCAGGCATGTAACTTTTTCCAGATGTAATGACAGGAAAGTGCTAAAGACTTGGAATAAAGACCTGCTTTCACAAATTAAAGTGATACATTATGAGAGGAAAATGATCGGAAGATCTGCAAAAGTTACACATGAGTTTTTAACAACCAAAATTCTGTTTCAGGGCACAAAAAATGCGTGGGAGGTAGACAGCAGTATGCCCTTAATATTCATAGAAATAAAAGTCCTTAAGCATGGATAGATGGGATGTGTAGTAAGAATAAAGACCGTGTACTCAGGAAGAATCAAGTATTCAAGCATTACAAGACATGACATGGAAACATATGTTCCATTCCTCAAGACCAGTTATAAACAGAGAGCAAATGAAGAGTGTCATTTTCAATCCACATAAATATGCCTCCAACTAGAGATTCCGACATGAAGCTTCAATTCTCTTGTGCATACTCTGAACCCTTTTCTCTTAGTTTTGTTCATTGTTTTAATGTGGAAATTCCAGCATTTGATAATACCATTATTACAGATAGCAGAGCTGCAAGTGAATCCTATGGTATAAACCTGAGTTTATGTTGTAGTATGGAATAGTTACCTTTGAAAAACATTCAGAGCTCTTTGCACAGCATACAGACCTCTAGGATTTACTAAATAAAAAAGGAATTTTAGATCAGCCAGGGAAGATAAATTTCTCATCTTTGTTATGCCTGGTCCTGAATAAAGTTAAATGTGATTTCAGTCCTCTGTTCCGGGAGCACAATTCTCATTCTGTGTTATTCCAGTACATTACATGGGAAAGGATAAACATCTTTTGAAATCAGTGTTGCATCTTAAATCACTGACAAATTTTCAAGGTACCTGATGATTGAGTTGTTTTTTTTTTTTTTTTCCTTTCTCTGTTCACTATTTTCAGACACAATCAATGCAGTGGACATATGTAATCAATGGACTTCCTCCACAGAGTGTACCACCAACAACGGCAGCAAAAGTGGTTTGTACCAGCAGCTACACAGGATCATCCACAGTCCGACAGCGCAATTTTGTACGTGAAAATCTGAAACTTACAACCACTGGAGCATCCTCGCCAGTCAAAGGGGCACCTTTGGTCCTTAGGAAGAAACAGAGAAAGTTATGATCTGTTAATTTTTTGGTGAGAGAACAAATAAATTGTGCAGATTAAAAAAAAAAATATGGTTTGTTAAATTTTTTTAAAGCAGCTATGTATGCATGGATTGTATGTTTTTACATGGAAGATTCAGAGTGCCTGAGCCCTAGTAATGTTCCTGTTTTTCTATAAGGGACTTTGGATGCCTAACAATTTATGTCATACAGGTCTCAGCAAGTTTAGAGAAAAAAGTTTGAGTTTAAAAAAAATACATCTGAAGACTGAGTAACTCAAACTAATGCTTTGCTTTCTAAGGGATATTGGTTTAATAAGACTGTATAGGAAGTTTCAATGAACATTCTGTGTGACATTCAGCACATTACACCCGTGCAAACCAAGCAACAATCCCTGATCTCTTCCACAAGAAAATCCTTACGCAAAGATTGCAGTATTTTGCTAAGGTGAAACGTGGTTGTGTGTCGTATATCCAGACCTTGAATGCCTTTCAGATTCTCATTTTGGCAAATTTCATTAATTAGGACATCTTTGCTGTGTACAAAATAACAATTCTGTTTTATTCATCCCATAAAACTTCATATCTTAGATAATTATACAAAGTGTAGAAGTGAAATAAAGTGTCCTGCTGCAGTAATTTTGTGTTAGGTATATTTTACAGAGTGCTTTAGAGTATCGAAGTACAGAAGGCTATGAGGAGTCAGTGAGGAATGGAGACAGATTATCCTTTTTTTTCTAGAATAAACAGATCAGAGGTGCTATTCTTAATGTGTTTCTATTTCCATTCTTTAGATGGGAATTCAGGCTTTCTCTGCTCTTGATATAATGTGGAAAATTAGATCTATGCAGACATGCTTTGTAAGATCACTGGATGAATAACTCCTGCCTCCTTTCTCCATTGAGATCATTTTTCCTGATTTTACTAACAGAACATAAATTGTATGTGCGCCTTTATTTTGATGGCAAAATGTACTTTGACAAAAAAATGGCTTGGCACGGATTAAGTGCCTTCTTGGCTCCAATACAGGACGAGCATCACTGCTCAGGAATGGGGAGCCTGAGAACAACCTATGTAGGTCAGTGCAAATGAGCACCAATAAAACCCTTTTACTGCAATGTGCTTGAGGATTTTGTTTATGCCACACATTTTTGGAGAAGCTATTACAGAAAATGTTGGGAACACATAAAACAGCAATGGTGCTGTTTAATATCTCCTTCTAAATGCAGGGTGCCCCATTTTGGTCAGAAACCAGGTAACCTGAAGTGAGAATAAAATCAGCTTTATAAATTCAGTGCACAACACTGGAAAGATACTGTCCACACTGATATCTCTAGAAGACATTGAGAAAGAAGCTGTTGCAATATTTATCTTAAATGCTGCTGAGACCACAAATGCAGCTGGATTTCATAGGAAGGCTCTATCTGCACATATAAATGAAGCAAGTGTTTCTCTGACCATAAGAAATCAGAATTTATGGATCAGCAATGGCTTCACAACTAATGATTGGTGTTCAGGAAATATTTCAGTGACACTTTTCCGTAAAAGCTTTGTTATCCTTGTTTCATTCTTACAAAGTTATGCTTTCCTATTTAAAATGGCACTTTTTTTGCAAGATGCACAAAAATTTTGTAATTCTCCCAGAAATGGATTAGCAGGTGGCGTAGAGGTGAATCCCTTAAAAATTACGTGGTGCTCACTCCAGAAATTTCATGCCCAATTTACTTCCCTGCACTTGCTGCTACATGTAGTAGATTTTCAAATTCCGTCATACATCTAAACCTTTCAAAAATCCATAGGAAAATTTGCAATAAAATGGTACCAGAAGGGTGTTTTCAAAGGAACAATTTAATTATATTATCTATTTTAAAAGAGATTAATGCATAATCTGTGCTTTCTGGATAAAATGATGTGGTTTTTTTCAATGTGTACAAGGTCACTTCTGAGCTATGCAAGATATGCCATTGTCATTTGAACTTGGACCTAATATAAAAATGTGTTTTTCTAATTTCTTATAGTTTAAACAGAACTAAGCATATTTCTTCTGATATTAAGAATACACTTGCAAAAGCGATTTAAAGAACATTTGAGTTGTGTGGTTGTAACATCCACAGTGTTTTACATAATATCTGCATGCATTTATGGATTATAGTGACTACATAAACTATTAAAAATAAATTTCTTTTTGTTTCCTAGCTTGATAATTTGCACTTCCATCACTGAGGTGACTGTGTTATTTATAATGCAAGGGCTAACTCCAAGTATATCTCTTAAAAACCAGTTTCTAAGCAGCAGCACTGGAAGATTTCCAGAATGATAACTCTTACTCATTACTTGCTTCCGTCTTTTTACTAGAATTACTGAGCCATTTTGAAAATATTAGTGTTTCAGCTCCTGGAAGGAACGGTCTGACATGGGAAAAGATTACAAAATGCTGGGTTTTTTACTTAAAGATTTCACTTCAAAGCTTTTGGACACACCATTAAATCTGAGCTGCAGAACAGCTGGGCAAGCTGCTCACCATCGCCCTGCACCCTGAAAATGTAATCTGCAGAAGAATTTAGCTGTTGGAAATGGAGCTAAACACAATTGTTGCAGTCAGGGCTCAGGTCTGGAAAAAAGCAGCCCAAATGATTTAGCTTTGAATTAATTCTAAATTACTATTCATTATCATAATCTTCTTACATGGCAATGGGAGAGAATGAACACAGCCTCGAGTTACAGCTTTTGAAGATGCCCTCACAATGATTTCTGTGCCCTAATGCCACATCAGGACAGCCGCTATCAGAAACTGGTAGGAAAAAACCCCAAAACGTCATTTCTCCACATCAGAGTACCTCTCAGGATCCTTTTCTTCTGAAAAGGATGAAAAAGGAGCTTTCCCCTTCACATTAATCTGTGTAGGCCCAGCAGAATCTCAGGGAAATGGGTAGGTATTTGTTATTACTGTAAATAATAGCTCTTAATTTCTCAATGCTAATATCAATTAGCGATCTAAAATTACTTCCACTGACCTACTTATTTGATTGATAGAAATACCTAATTCATAAAACACAAGAAGTTTTTCAAAGTCAGTATTGCACTTATGGCCAAATGTCTTAATCATATGTGCCACAAATGAGTCAGCTGTGCATTGCTTGCTGGTGGCTTAGCAGAAACACGGGTTGTCTAACCAGTGTAGTCACCATGTGTTTATTTATATTTCTTCCTCCCTTCTCTCTCTATGGCTCCCTATAATGATTCATCTATCTGAGTAATTAAAACAAGGATTAAAAACTTGTGAAGCAACATTATTGTGTAACACAGAACTTGTTACTTTGGGAATGAGGTCTACATTTAAATTTATTGTTAAAATACAGTGCAGCTTTTGCAGCTGTTGAGCTCCTGGTTTTATGTGGCATGTCCAGTAGTGGGGACCATCTGCCCTAGGGGCCTGCAGGATTATACAGTCAGAGCAGTGCCTTCAAAGCAGTACAAAGCAATCGACTTTCTGATTGTTTGATGTTTGGCTGAGCTTTACTTGGCATAATGCACCCGGGAGAATGACATTAGGGTACGTGGAGATGCCATTAGCAGCCCAGCTTGGAGAGGGTTTTGCACAGATTTCACGATTACTTGTTCTATTCATGTCTGGCTCAACATGGTATCAAATGACACTCAAAGGCTGTTTTATACCTTACCTGTCTCACAAGACATAAAAAGGTTTGCAAGTACCAAAACTGCCCATCAAAAGTAATAGGAGCCTAACATTATCTCCTGTGCCAGTGCAGGGTTTGTCTGAGTCAGGAGAATGGGGAGATAAAGGCTGCTTTAAGCACAGAAGGTGATCACGATCAGGTAAGGAGCCCTCTGGAGCATGGTGCCCTATCCATTGCTGCTGCAAGGAAAGGGATTCTTTCAATGCAGCTCTTTGGGACTGAAGCCAGGTTAGCAGAAGACAAAATGCTGAACCAACAACGCTCTTACTTTGGTGAAATACCACAGCAGTAGCCAAATCTGAGCATGCACTTTTTTTGTCTTTGATCACAAGCCCAGACTACCAGAAGAAATAGAAAGTTCTGACTTACCCTGCACACAGCAAACATTGGGGAAAAAATTGCTGTATATTAATAGATATTCCTAGGAGGAAGGCTTAATACTTAGAATAAGAGAGAAAATCCCTGGCTTTGCCTTACTATTTATTTGCTTGTGAGGCATTTCATAATTTTATTTCTCCCTGCAGTGACTGCTCATTCTAAAATAAATGACTGAACAATGCTTTACTGCTGACACAGATCACAGTTTGTTGCTAATGGAATGTTAACTGCTTTTTAAGTAACTCTGAATAAACCTACTGATCCATGGAAGATTCATCTAAAAAGGAATCCAATTCATCTACCAGCTTTTCTGCTTCCACTGTCATGAAACATATTTTTCTGCAGTTCACTTTACTGCAGTTATTGCAATATTGGTAGTGTCAGATTTCCTGCAGTAGGATAGGATTTTTTACATTTTGAGACCATGGCATGATGACAATATGGTGAAGTCATGGCAGGACATTGATGCCAAGGTCACTGCTCAGAAATCTGTCTAAAAATCACTGCTCAGTGGCTAGGGAAATAAAGACATGGGGCAAGGACAATCTTTGACCTTTTATTTCGCTCATTATTCCAGGATTAGCCTCCTTTCTGCAAATACCCAGTTTCTCCTGGCAAAAAAAGTTAAAGAAACCTGTCAGTGGAAAACCTGACAACTCACTGCTCATCCCAACATACGAGTACACAGCAGATGCCAACAAACCAGTCTGGCACAAGTCTTAAGTGACAAAATAAAATCAGATGCATCAAGAAGGGTAAGGCAACAAAGTAAAATCCTGCCACTTATTAAGTGGATAGTGTTGATGTTCATCACATGAGATCCAATTTACCAATCTGTAGGAAAATCAAAGGCCCAGGTTTCCCATTCACTAGAGGAGGTTTGCACGGTGCCTTTGCTGCAGGCCTGATATTGTCAGTGTGAGGTGGGAAGGGTGGCTGTGTCCTGACTCCACGTCTCCTTCAGTCCTCAGTGTTTTCATACAACACTGAAGTGCAAATGTACTTTGCAAATCAATGAAACCTGCAATTGCCGTTCTCTGTACTGAAAGGCTTCAATAAGGTCTCCCTGGAGCCTTTTCCATGCGGAACAACCCCAGCTCCTCAGCCTTTCTGCACATGAGAAACATTCCATTCCTCTGATCATTTTTTGTGGCCCTCCTCCAGACTCACACCAACAGGTCTTTGTCTTTCCTGAGAACTCCAGAGCTGGAAAATCAACCAATTCCCCCATAAATATCATGACTGATGCTTGGGATACAGCACTGAATGTACTGGGGACTCCTGTCAACAGTCTGGAACGTGTTTGACCATTTAGTATCAATGGAGAACACAAACCCAAAACCACTATGTCAACAATTTGTACTGCGAGCACATCAATTCCATTTAGGAATAGCTCTCTGTAATATGTGATATATTAGAGAGTTAACAAATGTAAGTATCTTAAGTAAAAATAAAATAGTGATTATTTTTATTCCTTGGAATGTAAAATAAATGTATATTTGTGTTAACTCTGCACCTGGAAAGTCAAGCTGAATGTGCAGGCAGTTAGGTGTGTGCTTCTGAATTCAGAGCATACATGTGAGTATTGGGTTAAATACATGGTAAATATGTGAACAGCCCTGACTCAGCAATCTTGCATTGCTCCTGGCATAAACTGTTGCATTCAAATGTAAAACTTTTGACTTTAAAATGCTTTTCTGAGCCATGCAGCCATGTGGCTAATTTTAATTGGTACTTCCATTCCATTTATCATTGTCTTATTTCTGTCCTAATATTTGCTATTTAAAAAATAAATAAACAAACAATAATTAAAGAAAAAAAAAGCCAACAACCCCAAACAAAAACAAGGTTACCCTGACTAGGTCTGAGTCTTCCTGTGCTCAGCTACCAGTTATTCATTTAGAAGCAGTTCATATTCAACCTGAGTCTAAATTAGATAGAGGAGACAGTGTGAAGGGGATACAGAGACAAGCAAGCTCACAGCTACAAAATTAAACCTTCATGGTAAAGAAATATTATTGTATAGAAATGTTTTCTAAGGAAACTTCCTCAGAGAACAGTATCTACACACAGTGGCTGTGATCACTGCCATATCAGAGATCAATTGCTAGATGACATGTGCTGTACTGAAACACCAATTGTCTGCAGAAACATTGGATTAGCTCATTAAAAAATATTATTAATTAGGGGTGCAACATCTGTAAGAGTTTGGTCATTTGCAGGTCATGGGAGTCAAAGTGCCCGAGCTCAGTGGCAGGAGGGGGCTGGAATTACGAAAGCCCCCCATGCTCCTACCTCAGACCATGGAGGACAAAAGGCTGCACTGGAGCTGCCTGGAGTTCCCTCCCCCTCTCTTTCCCCCCTTGTGCTGTGATGCTTCAGCTGCCGAGATCAGCTGCAGTGTTTAAGCCAGAGCTGTGCTGCTGTAAATAAGAGGGAACAGCTGGGGGAATATTGCCACTGGGGGTCCCATGGCTTTAAATATAATCAATTCATGGTCCAATATAATCCTTATCTTAACTTTCAGAGTAGGCTGCAAATTATCTCTGCACCTTTCCCCAGGTTTGTATTAAAAGGAATAAATTACAAAGAGGAAATTTGCATTTAGCTTACTTAGCTTGCTCATGATAGCTGATAGTGAATTGTGATGTTGCTCTTGGGAGATTTTTCCTATAATCTAGTGCATAGAGAATGATGGTTGGCTGCAGTTCCTACCACTTTTTAAAATGTAAAAAAAAACCCCATAAATTACTTGATTATTAACAGAGACAATCAACAACCGAATCAGCTAGGTAGATTATCAGTGTCTGAATTAATGAAATAAAAGCAGCATGAAGAGGGAAATATGAATGTAATGGTCTCACTGGAATTATTTGGGAAGAGAAAGTTTGTGAGGAATAGTTCCACCTTAAAGAAAGTAGAACAAGTGAGCTGGCACAGAAAACTGACAAGGTTATGGGGGATTATTTAAACTAGAAACAGGAGGAAAAAAATCAGCAGGTGTTGAGGAACACTTGAGCCAGTCACAGACATCTGCCAGGACTGTCAACCCCACGACAGTATCTCTGTCACAATGTAAGAAGTATGAAAAATTATGCTGAAACTAGGGGAAGGAACAGTGCAGATCCCAGCAGTCCATTAAGGAAATTCAGCCAAAGAAATTGTCCAACAATAAAAATAAATAAATGCCAAACAGTTCAAATAGAACTGATAGAAAGAAACAAACTAAAAACTGTATCACCAAGGAACAGTACCTTGAGAGGACTGCTGTCGCTCTGGCTGTAAAGTAGAAAAGACAGAAAGAATATCCCTTAACTGCAGTGCAATGCCATGGCACTTCCATAAAAATAGATTGAGAGAGTGTTTGGAGGGGAGGAGGCCAGGAAGGATTGAGGGTGCAAGAACCCAGGGTTCCCAGGAGGGAAAGCACATTAACAGTGTAAAATAAAACACCACCAGCTGCTGGCTCACAGGAAACCACACTGCATTCACAATGTTGAAGAGATGCAACTAAAAGAACAAATACTCCCCCTCCCCCTTAAATCAGTCACACCTGTGTCTGATAAACTTTTGTCAATGTCTCTGATGGACTATAGACAGGGTGTTAAGAAGAAATCAGTTCCCCAACAAAATTCCACTGCTTTTGGTTAATTTCCAGTAAGTAGACAAGGTAATTAAAGCCCATATTGGGATAAATTTAGCAAGGCCATATTTGGCACACTATGTAACTATGTCTATGAAAAGTAGTTCAAGACCAGTGAAAAAAGTACCATTTTTACCCTAGTGTGGAGGGAACATAAAAAAACAATTGGTGTTAAACTTGTGAGCAGATAATGATCATCATTTAAATAAGTAAAAAAGGAGAAATCTCTGCTCTGAAATGTTCAATGAAACCTGAAGAAGCCACAGAACTTTCTCCCCAGATGGCAACCACAGTACTGACACAAATACCACCTCCCATCCCTCACTGTTCTCCTTTATAAATATCACATGTGTCTAAATATTAGCTGTAAATACACCAACTCTGACATATTGCTTTGCTTCTTCCCAAGGCAGAAACATCTCTTTGAGGAAGATGCACAGGGAAATAGAAAGTTAACCAATAGTTTCCAATCTCACCCAAACTCACTGATGTTCAACCAGAAGTGATGGTGCGGGGTGGTGAGGTCATACAGCCCCAGCTTTGGGCTGGAAGAATACAAACAGTGGCTGATGAAGTGCTGTGGCTGGATGATGAAGAGTTTGGCCTTCCCTGCGAAAAACATTCAGGATTATAAGTTTGGAACCCAGTAGCAGTCGCAATCCAAAATGAAACAACTCCAAAACATCTGGCATTGATTATGTGGCTTCCAGTTAATTACTCTAGCAATTAATTAGTGTGCCAAGTGGAGATGATCATCAGCTGTGGGTGCCAGAGAGGTCAGCATGCCTAGAGTCATCTTGTAGCAGTTTCTGCTTGAGGGGGTGCAGATCATAGGTATGTTTTCACTCTAGAAGAAAGAAATGAAACCACCCTGGACTTTGTCAGGATTCAGTACCCAGTTTTTTGTAGGATTTGATAAGTGATCCACTTTTCAGTGTCATGTAAGAAAAAATAACACCATATCCTCTTATAATTTAATTATAAAATAAATTGTCCTGAATATCAGGTAGAATACTACTGGCACTAAGAGTAGAGAGGGCCCCTTTGCAAATGCTTAAATTTACTCTCAGCAATAATTGCTTAATATATTTGACTGTTACCTCCAAAAAATGCAACATTTACTTACATATTTATTCTCATTAGAAGGTCAAACAAGATGCCAAAGAAGTGTTTCAACTTTGGAAAAGTGATAATTACATTTTGCTTGTTGGTAAAACACCTTTGGTGACAGAGCCTATTAAGTTTTAAGAATGGGCCTGAGCTACACAAGCAAATGATTTTTGCTGCTGGAAACAGCAGTAGGTCACATACAGGGCCATGCTGATCAGCTCTGCTGGCAAACTAGATACGTTTTCAAGCATCTAAAATACAACTGTTCAGCTAGCAAACTAACCAGCAAATTGAACCCAACATAAAAAAAAAAGAGGTCTGAGTAGGGAGATTTAACAGGTCTCTGCCCACTTTCCCCCTCCTGGAGTTGAACTGTGGCGTCAATCCCTGACCAATTTCCACTTTGAAAGGACTATAATTTAAAACTAAAAAGCAAAACCAAACTAGGCTTCTAAAGACGTTGAGGAACAAGGTGGAAGAGTTCTGAGAACAGGGAGGCAGAAAAGGGTTGTGCATATGTAGTTCCCTCCTACAAAACCCCAGTGGGACAATACACTGGGGTAATTTGCCACATGTACAAGCTGGACTGCAGCTGCTGAGCTCAAATGACTGCAAATGGGAAAATGGATTCCTTTTGGACCTGTTAAAACTGGAGTCCAGGAGACAAGGGAGAACCATTATCCTTCATTTATGAAGTACCGCTTTAAAAACTTTATTTTATGCAGTGTAACCATTGCTCTGTGTAAAAGGTTGCCCACACTAAGGGCACACCTGGCTGAGAACAGCCCATATGAACCATGGAGAATCACAGAATCATTTAGGTTGGAATCATTAACCCAGCACTGCCAAGTCCACCACTAAACCATGTCCCTGAGCGCCACATCCACCTGTCTTTGAAGTACCTCCAGGGATGGTCACCCAGCTGTCCAGGGCAGCCTGCTCCCATGCTTGACAACCCTTTTGGAGAAGAAATTTTCCCAAATACCTAATCTAAGCCTTCCTTGGCACAACTCAAGAAGTGAAAAGCATGACGAGAAGAAATTTTCCCAAATACCTAATCTAAGCCTTCCTTGGCACAACTCAAGAAGTGAAAAGCATGACATGGCAAATGCTGGTATGAGAGTTTGGTTGGCTAGGCATTGTGGAGTGAGTCCTTGGGGATAGGAGCCCTGGCTGAAACAGGGAATGAGGACCTGATATCCTCTCTCCTGCTGTCTTCAGGATAATTGGATTTCATGTCACAGATGCCCCTTTTCTTCATCAGTTTCTCCTTATCAGAAAAAAACTTGCAAGCCCCTGTGTTTCAGTTGACTGCCTGATTGTGAAGGAGATAAACGGGATAGAGCTGAAAGCTCTTCCTCTTCAGTCCCTGTTAAGTGGCAACTACAAGGGAAGCAGAGGAAGAACTGCTGTGAGGATCCCTTTGGGTGTCCAGACTGACATGTGGGAAGCTGGTAAAAATGACACAGTTCCTATGACTTGACAACATGTCTGACTTATGGCCTCACACTTGTTTATTGCCTAGAGACTGAGAGAGTCCTTGGGAGTGCAAGGTTGGTCTTGTTTTTTCTCCAAGCAGTGGCTTGACAGCAGCAGGCTGAGATTAGGCTTTGGAGGAATCAGCATGTAAACACTGGGAGATTAATGGCCAATGAATTGCAGCCGTATGGACAGCACAAATATTTTTTTTGTGATTGAAATCCTGTGGACATTTGTGAGAGGAAGCAGCCACCAAGTGCTTGTCACTTTGCACCATGCAGCTGTATTTCAGTGGCAGATGGGGCACTCTGCGCTGGTAATTCAACACCAGCTGAGGCCCTCATCTTGCTGGCATGTCTTCGCATGAGTCTTCAGGGTTGAACAAGGATCATGGGCACTGTGGCTTTCAAAGTTCAAGACAAAGATGCACTCTGAACTGCACCCATAACTCCTCGATTTTAAGCCATGGTGGCCACACCAATTTATAAGCAGAGTAGCCACTCCATACACACCCCTGATGCAACAGGTATTGATATAGCCAAGTGTTCACTACGGCCACTGATCCTCATGCGTTGGTGATGAGAGTTTTCTAACCAGGTGTGTGTGTCATCAAGATAATTGGGTGTCTGGGACCATTCACTTCCCAGGGAAGCCGCAGGGAGTCATCTCTAAACTCTGAGCAAGGCATCTTTTCTCTGCATTTGTTACTTCTCCTAATTAATAAGAAACAGAAATAGCTCAAATTTCACCTTATAGGTCTTCCATAAGGACAAGTAAGAGACAGGAAGAACTCTTTTTTGAGATTATTGCAACAAGCCAGTGAATAAAATTGTGATTTATGTTTAATCACTGAAATGCTTAACACTTAAATCTCTCTAGTTTTTGTACACAGCCCATGAGACAACCAGAGTACACAAATGTAGTGAGCACTCCCTGCACTGCTGCAAGGATTCTGCGTATCAGAGCTCGATGTTTTGGGATAACTTGGCCACTGACTGCTGTCTGCTGCAGGCTGTTCTCTACCAAGTCCAGGAGACACCCCATCAGTAGCTCAGCTGCCCTGCAAAGGCAGATGGGCATAGAGCAGGAAGAGAGAGATTTTGGTACTGACAGCCAACCTAAGGCAAGTTCTCCACACCTATAAGCTGGATCCCTTAATAGCAAAGGCATGTGCATCCAAATGATGGCCACTTGGCCCAGCTCTTAAATAGCCATAGAATAAAATCACAAGGAGAAGTGAAAGCTGTTTTGATCTCTGGACTAGAGAAACGTGCTCCCCTGTTCTGTGCTACAAGGTTTCTGAAGGGAGAGACCATGCTGCCTCGCTAGCCTCTTGCTTGGCCGCAGTGTCTCAAATGTTTAGGGTGAGATGGATTTTGTTATTACAGATATCTCTAAAAAGCTCTCCATCTTCACAGCCCATCAGGGCCAGCTTTTGCTTCTGCCTTTTAAACAGCAGAAATTAATCCATCTCCCAAAGGAGTAGGATAGGTGCCTTTGCGTGGAAGGGAGAGAGCCCTGCTAAGCCACTCCCCACCTCCTGGCTGGCAGAAGTCACGGGCAGAGCAGAGCTGATGCCAGAGCTGGTGGTACCAGGAGAGCTGTCCCAAGCCAGGAGCAGAGTTATGTTCATGGAGCTAAACACGTCCTGCCTGCTGCAGGCTGAGGTGTGATGCTGGGGGATGCAGCTGCTTTGCTTCTGAGCTTCTGAGGCCAATCCTCAGCACTCATGCAGGATGTCTGGCAGCACTGGGATAGCTTCTTTCCTGGGGTATGCCCAAATACACACTGTCAGACCCACCCTGCCTGTGGGGTCAGGGCCTCTTTTCTGAGAGCTATTTCTGCCTCCTGCAGAACAGGGGATTGCATTCCCCAGCTCTGATTTGTGGATGTTGTGATGTTACCCACATTCCCTACAAACCCTTGGTGCCAGAAGCCAGGGGTGGTGCCAGGCTGGCTCTGCTGCAGTGGGGATGGGCTGGGCTGGGGGTTTAGAGAAGCTGGTGTGGAGCCAGTGTGAGCCAAACTGCTGCCCAGGGAATTAGCAAGCACTGAGCCACAAGGGCAGTGCACGTGCAGAGCTGCAGACTGAGGAAGGGTCCTGCCCACTCCATCCCTGCATCCTGCTCTTAAATTACAAACTTGAGTTCAACAGCAACCACAGCTGCACCTTTTTCTCTGAACAGGCACAGGCTGACTTTTTCACCTCAGGCAGTTCAGGAACAGCAAAAGTGAAGAGGTATAGATAAAATACAATTAAAAATACAGAATAGCTACTCCTGGCATTTTTATAGAACTTTTTATCCAAGAATGTGTGCAGCACAATTAGGACCACGGGTTCAAACACCCCAGTTCACAGCAGCTGCAATTGGAGTCAATCACAGATGACACCCTAGTTGCTCATACCATACTTTTTCTGCTGAGCCTATCTACTGTCTCTGCTGAAGGCTGGTTTGAGCCACACTTCAAAATATTTATGTTATTCTCACTGCGTAAATAAACAGCTTGAGACTCTCGATGCAAAACCCTTCACTAGTATTGACATTCATGAAAGAACAAACAAAACACAGACGGAGCTCAGTCCTTGGCCCATCAGCATGCTGAGCAGGCCATCCATCAGATATGCCTGTGCACTGCAGTCATCACTCAATGAGCAAAAGCATTACTCAATGAACAAAAAATCCATGACACCCAGCCCTGTGGCACTGACAGTACTCCAGAGGGTTTGGCACCTCCTGTGCTGCACACCTCATTTAGAAGTGATGTGTTTCAGTGGCTGTGGCAGGGCAGTGGTGGGTGACATCCCTGTTCCTTGGGGTAGACAGACTGTGCTCCAGAGGGCACTTCAGGAATCTGCAAATGTCCCTTCTAAGGAAGTGCATAAAATAACTGTGAATGTCTTGGTGATAAAAGGGTCCCAATCACACAAATATTCAGTTTGAAGTTGCGATAAAGTGAGACTTGAGTTGTCTCTCCGGAATTGTATCTGAGCGTAGAAATCCAGCCCCAAATCTGCTCCTCTTCATGGCTCACAGCGAAACAACTCCAGCAGCTGCCTCCCCTTCCCCACACAGCATCCCTGACTCGGCTTCTCCCAATGCCTCATGCTGTTTTCTCACTCCTGCCCAACACTGGCAGATTAATTGACAGCTTGCTGCTATTTTTACCTTGTAGCTTCTTTGCTCAGCTGTCTCAATCAGCTGCTGCTCAGATTTTCCTTTCTCTGTGCCTGCAAAACAGCAGGCTGGAGGCTTTCAACTCTTGCTCCTGTTCCCCCTCTTCTTCAAGACTAATGCTCATATTAAATTCAGTCTCTTCTTTCTCCAACCCAAACTTTCAACAACCAAGGCTTGACACATTTGTCTTCTTGTTTCTCTATTCCAGTCTGACTGTGACAGAAAATGCCAGTTTGTAATCCTCACTCGCACCCTGACAGAGAGACAAGCAAACCCTCGTTTCTGAAGATGCCAGCTAAGAACCTTAAATAAGCCAAGGGAAGCAAATGATTCAGCAGTCACAGGAGGTCTCAGTAACAGATGGCAGAGTAGACAAGCTTGCTCGTGTTTGCTTGCACAGCGAGGCCTTTTGTGACAGTCTTCTGGAGGGGCTGCTTCCCCTGAACAGCGATTTTACTGGCTGGCAGGACAATGCTGCAACAAGAGCAGGTCCTTTGTGCATAGATCTTTACAACACCCACAGCTGCCTGCAAGTGGTTTTCACACTTCTAGCTTAAATTTTGAGTAGGTAAACATGCTTTTGATGAAATTTTTTCTTGTCAAGAAAATGTAATTTAGTTGTTCCCACACTTGTGCTCCATGATATTTAATTGCTAAGGCTCTTTTCTCAGGTCACACTTAAAATCAGGCTGTTTCAAAACAAAATACTTCTATGCAGATACATATTTTAAAGAACGGCTTCATATCCTCCATCAGACAAACCATTACTAGGACTAAGAAGTCAGTGGTCTCTACCTTTTCTTCTTTAAGGAAACAAAAGAAAATGGAACATGATTTTGCATAGGCTCTAGACAGCAATAAAAATAGCTTTTGGATGTTGAACAACACCACACAAGTTGTGTGACTAGGAGTAAGGTGTAGGATTAGTGGTTTTCTTGTAAGGCTGTGACTGCTGGATCACCATATGACCTCATTATATCACCTAGATTAGTAAGGAAGAACAAAATACTTCAGTAGCTCTTGAAATAATGGTTTCTTTCAGGTGCACTATTGGTGCTAACTCTGGCCTTTTTCCTGCCCAAAGATCTTCCCTCTGCAACAATTTCACTTTCCTTCCCCCCTGGGCCAACACCACTACCCTTAATTCTCCCAGCACTGCACAGCACACAGGGTGACCTCGTGTATGTAAAACTCATTACAGACTCTCATTGGAAATCTCATCCTCCACCAGTGTCTAAAAAATGAAAGTTCCTTTAATAATTGATATGTCAGCCACAGGATAATATTCCAAGCTTTCCCTTCCATGTGCCGTTGCAGCGATGCTGTAGGCATACCCATAGGTTTAACACTTCCAACCTAAAACCAGGCAGGTCGTGTTCTTCTAATCTGGGGTGCCAAAGGTTGTTTCTGTCTCACTGTGGTTATACACCTGCTGTTACAATCTTGTGAAAGAGTCGAGAAGTGGCACACTGCTCTGTAAAGTGGAATTCCTCTTGGGCCATGTTACAGAAAGGGAGGTTTGAGTCTCTCTAGCTCCATGTTGCAAAGCTCCAATTCTCCTGTCATTGTTCTAATGAGGACTTTTGCCCATATGATCTATGCTAGAAGAAATTTTAAGAACCAGTATCAGCAGATATATTTGTATTTATAGTTCCTATTTAGAAACATACATGGTTTTCTTCTGTGCATATGCAATGCATGTTTTCTAAGTTACACAATTTTACTGCCTTACAATCAAGCATTTTTAGGATTGTCTGAAGGGCTTACTATTCAATGACCCGTGAATGTAAAGAAAAGGTCAATTTGAAATGTTTGGCTGCTTTTAAAAATACCCTATCTTCGGAGGCAAAGGAAAAATAAAACCAGATCAGAAGATTATGTTAGGAAGTCCTTAAAGCCTTCTTTTATTAATCATCTCGTGTACAGTTTTAGGGAGAAATGTTCACTGAAATACCTTGATTATAAAAATCGAACAGAGGTCAGGTTGACTTAGTCAACAAAACATAAGCCACTCTTTATGTCTGGGCAGGAAACAGGAGCAGAACAAATTCCATGTGTGTGGGGGAGTGACAGATGCCTCTTTTAGAGGAGAGAGGAATTAGACCACGTGTTAGGTTTAGGTTTTAGGGCTAAGATGAAAAGGACATGACCCTTGCCACACTGTCTTGACCCAGCCCTGCAAGTATCCCGTTCAAGGTAGGATTTTGATGACATTTCAAAGGCATACTGAATGGCACAGTTTTAGTGGTGAACAGACTTTCACCTTTCTAATTTCCCTTGAAATGAGCAGTGTGAATGTCTTGGGGCAGTACACAGGACTCACAGGCAGAGTTCTGTGCCAGCAGTTATGTGTCTAAACACTTGGATCAGTTTACATGCACAGAAGAGTGTTCTAACCATCCCTACCTTTTCTCCTTGGGAAAAAGTAGCTTAATGGGGCATTGTTCTGTTCCAGACACTCATTCCTGTGTGGATAGGCCAAACATGGAAAATTTGACTACTAAAACGGGACTGTGCTAGAAAATTAGGAGTCTGTGTAAACAGGAGCTGCAATGTTTAGTGGTTTGCAGTCTTTACTACAGCAATTGCAGTGGGTGACAGCTGGAATGGTTAAGAAATACAGCCCAGCAAAAATTACAGCATTTTCCAGGGGTGACATGAGACATAAAGCTGATAAATAATCCTGTAGGAATCTACTGCCTGTAGTGTTTTACTGCTATTATGAAAAAATATTATTCAATAAAATTAAAAGGCAGGGCTATTAATTTACAAGGCAGTGTATTGATATAGCTTACACTGATAATAGTCAACCCGAAAATCTGCGTTCAAAACCATTTGAATTAACCTTTGTAATTAGTCACTTACCATGACTACCTCTAACCTAGATGCTGCTTGCTTAACCAATGTATTTAGGTGACCTCTTCTATTAAAAAGCTTCCAACAAAACAATAGATTTTCAGAGATACCAGAGATTTTATAAGCAAAGATACTTTTTTCAAAACACATAAATTATTCATATTAATGCATGAAAGCAAAATTTAAAAAAAATCAAATTAAAGGGTTTGTGTAACCATGAACATAAAAAAATAACAAATCTCTATTTGAACAGCCACCAGAGGCTGCTAGAGACCTAACCTTGCACCCGTTGCCCTCCCCTTTATTACAAGTTTGTTGGTCTCCCTTGCAGTGTTACTTGTCGTCAACAGCCAGAAGGTCTGTAGGGCCCCTTTTTCCTATGTGACAACTAGATTCATAATTAGCTAACCCTACTTTTCTGCAATAACCCTTAAACAGACTTTTCTAGAACAAGGATGTGAAATGTGGATTAAATTGTGCTTTGAGCAATGCCAGTTAAAACTTAGCTGTCCTAAATGTGTGCAGCTTGGAAGACACTGAAGTCCTTTGGCCATATCATTATTTTTAAATCATATGTTAAGGTGTGCAGGAAATTTTACCAAGGAGATAAAATTACTACCCCAAAGACCTTGCAGTCTCACAAGATCCAAAAGGACAGAGGTACATTGGCTACAGGCTAAAGGACTCATTTGTTGAAAGAGCACAGTAATGCTAGAAATTTTCACATACTATTAAACATTCTCCAGTCCACTGTATGACTCTGAAACCCTCCAGCATCTGAGGCTGTGGAGCTACTAATGCTTTTCTTGCTGGGAAGTTTATTGGGGAATATGGCTATAGCAGGGTAGATTTTTTCCTCTTTCCCTCTATACTCATTCACACTTCCTAAATCCCATATTCAAATGGATGGAGCATCTTCCCAGGTTAAGGTCAAGTCACTCACACTTCAGATAAGAAGGTCTAAGACCTTGGTCTGTCACGACATCAGGACAGACAAGGCTGTCCCAGCCCCACTAAACTCCTCTTGGTTTGGGCAAAGTTTTGGTGTAGCTTTAGGGCTGCCAAGAAAATTAATTTGGGGAATTCAAGCAAAGGGTGGATGGCCTCTATGTTGTTGCCATGATGTAGAAAGAGCAATAACAAATAGGCTGAATGGGGGATTCTCATACCAGCAATGTTACCTCTGAGCTTAGATTGGTATTAGTGATGCAGGGAAGTGCTGGTTCCTGAGAATCATCACTCTGAGCCATATGCTGCTGACTTCTGTTTATCTAAGAAGTTATATAGCTGCTAGATTTTAAGCTTCTGGTAAGAATCTACATTTTTTTAATTCCTTTAGATACAAGTAGATATATGCAATGATACCTCAGAGCAGTGTTTTTAATGATACTTTAGAGCTTTCTTCTAAGCTCCAGAATAGTTTCTGCATGTGTATTACCATAAAATAATGTAAGTAAATAACAGCAGATTCATTAAAAATGGCATAGTCTAGGCTAGGTTGTTAGCATAGCTTTAAAGTTCTTTACTGTTGCTGTAAATGTCACGTTTTTCTTCTAAATAGTTTTCTTCCAGATCAATGCAGAATTACTAAATTTGATTTTAAACAAACAGTGGCAGCACTTCCTGTTAGTCTAAACAATAAATGACAATAACAACAATAAAGCATCATCTGGCAGGATGTGATACAGGTTATGTTCATATACCACCAATGACTGCACATCAGCATAAAACCGTCTGCTCTCCTGCTTCAGTTCATAAAAGCTTAAAAATAATTAAGTCTACCAACTGGATTTTTACTAGCTTGGCTATTGAAGTCAGAAAGCAATAAGTGTTATTTATCTTAGGAATGGAAGAACCCAAAGAACTTGATTTAAGCAGTTGAATAAATATGAGTAAGGAAAAGGGAGAAGACACACGAAGAGCATACGCAAAGTTTTACCAGGTAAAACCCTGTTTGGAGAGATGCATCCTGAATAAAAGCAATGGCAAGTTGCAACGTTGGTATCTCCTGCTCAGTTGCCCTTCTGAGAATCACCATCAGGGATTTGGTAATCCCCGGACAGAGCAGGGATTCTAGGTAAGGAGCACAGAGCAGTTATATCCCCCAGGAAGGGCCAGGTGGGGATCATTGGTTGTTAACAATCCCACTGGGCCTGCCTAAAATCATAGACCCTCCTGCTGCCCAAGGAAAATCAGAAATGCCTCTATTACTCCTGGCAGGGTGTTGTCCCACCAATTCTTTCAAAGGAGTTTCCACAACTTTCTCAAGCAACTGGTTCTAATTTTCACCCTGAGAAACCTTCCTTGGTGTTGCTTGGGAAGATGTTCTCTTTCACTTGGGAACCTCTTGCTTGTTAAGCTTGGTACTTTACCTTCCCCATGTGAATGTGGAGGTGATTCCCCACTCCTCCAAAGCTGCCTTTTACACCTCTAAAGACTTCTGTCCCTCATGTGATTTTTTTCTTTCCTCAGAGCAAACCTTCTTCAACTCTCTGGTTAATCTCTCCTGTAATCTTTGGGCAACTGCTCAGAAATGTGAAGCTGAAAACCTGAAACACCTGAGCTGTGGCTGTATCAGTACCAGGAGACTCCTTTCACCTGACATGCTGGCTTGACATTTTTCTCTGCATCCCAGTCAGCTATTGCAGCAACCTGAGGTTGTTGATCAGACAGAATTTGAGTCACAAATCACCAAATCCTACCATTTTGCAGTTCCCTTATGTGTATTTATGTAGCTATTTTCTCTAAATGTAAGGCTCTGAATCATACTTTTTCACATCAAATCTCAAGAACATTTTGATCTCTAAATCTTGCATTCAGTAGAGTAGCTGGTCCCCATTTAGTCCCAAGGATCCTTTTTTTTTTTGTGTAGTCTGCAAATTTAATTTGAATACCCTGTCAAGACATCTAGAACAGTCAAGAAAATATTAAGTATTTCCAGACTCCAAAGAGTCTGCCCAAGTTACCCTTTCATTTTGGCAATGGCTCATGAATAACTGTGGTTGGATTACAGTCTTCCAGCTATCTTCGCTCTCAGCCTCTTGTGGTTCCCAGTTGGATGATGAACATGTCATTCAAAACACTGCTAGAAGCCAAGATATGACATCTTTTGCTTCCCTTCAATCACAGTGTTTCCTTGTCACATGAGGCAATTAGGATTGGCAAAAGAAAGACTTGTCAGACTAATCCATGTTTCCTTTTGCTTTCCCCCTCCCCCCCTCCCCCCTTCTAATTCTGGGTGCCTAAAAATAGTTGGCTTGATGATTTCTTTCCCTACAATTTTTCTGAAATTGAAACTAAGCTGACACCTTTGCAACTCTCTGGCTCTTTACCCCTCCTTTCAGAAGTATGGGCACTGCATTTTCCTTCTTTAAGGGTCTGGCATTCACCCATCTTTTGCAAATTCAACACGATAATTACTGATGACTTGTTAGATTCCCACCAGCCAGCTTTGGAAGAAAACCAAGGGTGAAGTTCATCATAGTAAGCAGATATTAAATATAGTTCTCATCTAACCATTTCACCTGAGGGCTGAAATGCTGCCTCTTTTTCAAGCCATATCCAATACGTATAGTGGAATCAGTTCAGGAATCAAAGATTTTTTTCCCCAATCCATCATATTAATTTTAAATGCATTTATGAAAGAAAGAACAGAAAAAAAAATCTAGTGTTTTATCAAGATGAGGGAGAACAAAACGAGATGGCTGCTGCATTGTCACTTCAAAACAGAGGAGAAATTGTCATGACAGACACTCTTTTGTATTTCATTGTGCATCCTATTCAATGCACAGGGGTCAGACTCACTCCATTGGAAGAGAAAGAGGCACTACTGAATGAGTCATGTCTCTGTTCTCACAGTGAGATGCTCACACTCTTACTGTGCAGTGAAGCTCTTTGCTTGTCAGCCTCAGTAATGCTGCCTTTTTTTAATGAATATTGTTAAAATATCAACCAACCCTTCTTAGTGTTAATCACCCAAAACCTGATTTTAAGCCTTTTCCCTGTTTCAGCTGTGCCAATTTTTCACTGGAAAGATCAAGTATCTTTCTGAGTGGGGTTTATCTTCCTGAAAAATTTCTATTGGTAGATATAGTTACTGGAGAATTTTTCAGAAAAAATGGTTTCGAGAAGAAACAATGTATTAAAAAATTACATTACCCATGGACAAACCCCATATAAATGTATACACACAGACACACACATATATATTTAGACAAAAAGCCCTATATGAAAGAGTTTCATCCTGAAAGGATACTGCAAAGAATACAACACAGGCTGTTAAATGGGCAACTTCAGCTCTCGCAACAGCATTTATTTAAATACATCATAACACTTCAAATTCCCTTTCAGCACTGCGGACCCAAAGACCTAAACAAGTACTCATTTTAACAGTGTCCTTGCTCCAAAGAGATTTCCTTTAATTGTTGTTTAAAAACTGCAGAGAAGAATGCTAGAGGAATGCAGACACATAAGAAAAACTCCCCTGAGCTTGCTGGCTGTTACAAATGGTTCACTCTATTGTTTATTCCTCTTTCCACACTCACCCTGGGATAGTGTTGGTCTAGATCCAGCAGAACTTCAAAAAATATCTGAAAACACTTTCAGAATATTATTTTTCTTCTGCACTGAGAGTGGGTGGTGCCTGTGCTCACATCAAGCTCAGAAGCACAAATGGACCCAAAATTACACACTGAAACAGGGTGTAGCATGCAGTGTCCATGCAATAACCCTCACTATGTCTGAGATTAGTTCTCACCAGTTAAAAATGTTAGAAACACCCCTGCATGCCCTAGGCTATCCTGAAAAGCAGACACTGCTTTCTAAAAAGCAGCACTGAAAAATTTAGAAACCTAAACACCCTTCCCCTCTCCAAATCATGAGATTTTTTCACTGAAGTGGTAACCAGCAGTCTCAGCAGAGTTGGTGGCCATTGTGTGAAGTCCTACATGTATGTCCGTACATTTAGACACGTACTTGCATACACACACACATATATGTATATGTATATGTATATGTATATGTATATGTATATGTATATGTATATGTATATGTATACGTATATATGTGTACATTTCTCTCAGTTCTTAAACTGACTGGCACAGAAAGGCAAACTGCAGAAGGGGGCACACAGAGGTGAGCTCATCTGCCTGTGAGAGCCAAGCAGGTGGGTAGCAGAAGTAGAAACACGAGTACCTCTGCACGTTAACAGTTGGATGCTCCAGGCTTTACTGCATCGCTTCTCCTCTGCCTGCAGGACACGGCGGAAGTTTGCCGCAACGTCTCTCCATATTGTCATTTGATAGAAAGAAGAGTGTTAGTAGGAAAAGATGGGGATGTGAGGAGGCCTGGTGTAGACCTCCCACCCACAGCTTGGAGTGACTAGAGATACACACAAACCAGTAAGCCAGTAAGCCCTCCCAGGTCCACAAATTTTCCTTCCAGTTTTCCTTTCCTGGAGTTTTCCTCATCTTTAGAGAGTCCATCCCACTTGATGCTGGACGATTTCCCAGTGCCTTTGTGGCTGTGCAGGTAAATGCTCCAGGATATATCAGACAGAGAAGGCAGGAAATTTCTCAAATCTGATTGTGCTCTAAATATGTCTGCAAATGCAGCACTACTGAGACATTGCTGGGACCTACCCACTGCCAGCTCTACCATTCCCAGAAACACACACAATATTCAGGGATGAATGTGTGAGCTATGTGTGCTCAAAGTCTTAGCAATTAAAAAAATGGGTTAAAGCTGGATTTGGTTAACTGTGTATCCTTTTCCCTCCTGCCACTGTAAATCATTTTTTTTAGGAAATCAGGAGAAAATGAAGTTTTTGCAGTTATTACTGAGAGAGAACATGGTCCAGAACTTCGTCAGCTGCCAAAGTAATGATCCCATTTTCTATGAAAGCAATCTTGTTACTGTCTATTTGGTACAAGAATAGTGTGTGTGTTTCAGGGATAAAAAAAAGAGGAGCCAAGAAAGGTTACAGGCCTAGCACTAAAGGAAAGCACAATATGCTGGAGACATTCAGGAACAGTTCAGGATGATATAGTGGCAGGTCCTGTCATGTTGCCAAGGACCATGTAAGTTGTTGGTCTCTTAGGCTGAGTCTGACATAAACCAGTATTTCTCACAAATAAATAACTTCATTTTGTAGCACGGAAAAAAACCCCAAACCAATAGCATAAAGCCACCAGTAGATGTGGACTACACATTGCCATTTTGTAAGTCTTCTAAACAAGGTGGGGGGGCTTAAAAATAGGCCTTTATTTTGTGCTTCTCTTGCATGCACTTTTTTTTTTCTCTGCTCATCATGAGGTCCTTTCAGTCTGCTTGAAGGAGTCTTCGGAAAGTTGCCTTTTCTGGCCTCCACAGAGATCTAATAGGCAATGCTATAAAAACAGAACTAAGAAATCTCCACTACTTTTAGTTCAAGAACGGTAGTAAAATATATAGCAGCACGGGACTGGGGGAAATAGCTCAAAATAAAGTATGTTCAAAGTTCTCCAACACTTTCTGTGCGGAGCTTTATGTCACATGGAAACCTACATTAGCTGCTATATTTTAAAGTTACTTAAGCTATTTCAGCACCACTAGATTGATGAGACAGTTATATATAACAGCCATGGTGAATGGAATACTCATTTTTAAAAGCTGTTCAAAATTTAGTAAAATTTTTCAATCCAATTTTCTTTATTTAAAAATATACCTCTATATACAGCTCTGATGTCTGGTTTGCATAATCAGGGAAATTAAAATATTTGTCCTACTTCAATATCTACATGTTTCAACCAGCAGTCATTGCATGAGTAATAAGTATAAGCACCATAAAGAAAGTCACAAGACTGAGAAATGAACCTCTTCTATACAGATGCAGATTTGGGGCAATGACTTTTAAATCAGAGACTTGTAAGTATCACCCTTTTTTATTTGTTATTTGTTGATAGTATTAAGATGAATGCTTTAGCTTTCCACTGAGTTTCATTACTGAACAACCCTGCCCTATATTGCTTCTCTAAATCATGGGAGAAAGGAGCACCACAGCACTTTTCTCCAGAACAGAGATAATGTGGCTATAGACCTCCAGATATTAAGACAGCTGTGAAACTCTAACCTGAGCCTGTGTGATCGGCCTCTGTAGGACACTTTCAGAATAAGCAGAGTTATTCATAGCTTGCTAAAGAAAAAAGGGAATAGTAGAAGAAATAGCAAAATTGCTGTGAAGCAATTTATTGACTCCTGCAAAAATAACAGGAGGTAAGAAAGGTGAGAAGATATGAGATAAAGGAGGAAGGGAACAGGAGGTAGAAATAATTTTAAGTTGTGTATGCAATAGTTTCCTGGACTTTATAATTGTCTGGAGAGAGATAGGATTGCACTGGAACTGATTCATGCCTAGTAGCATTTTTTGTGGTTTGGACTTGGCCTAAGCGGTGATTTGAACACAAAAATATTAAGCTAGCATCTACCTCTTGAGCATTTACAGGTAGCATGATTCTGGCAGAAGATAGGAGTTCCCTTCAGTCCGGCATATCTGGGGATATATGTTGCATTTATGGCTTAAAGCTCTGGTGTGGGGATTTTTTACATTGTGGCACCTTCAGTTTCCTTTGTAAGCTTATTTGACTTGAATATATGGAGGCAGAATCCAGCTGTTTGGCTTTGTGGTGAATATAGAATTATCTTTCTGAAAAATTGCTGGTGGATGGATTTATTTGCTTGAAAGTTAAATAAAATATTCATCCTCTTAAGTAATTCAGCACCTACTGTCAGTCGACTTGTTCACTTGAACTGTGTTGACAATTAAAAGGAGATCTGGATGATTCCAAATTCCTTGGAGACAAGCCCCACTCATTTCTGTGGCTACGACTACCTGAGTCCACTTTTGCCCTTATTCTGTAAACATGGGTGGTTCTCTAAACTTAAAGAGGTAGTTAGCATTTCACCGTGTGGATTTGCAGTTGCAGTCAGAATGGCTGCTGTAGGTTATTGCTCTGAGTAAGCAATGGGGATTTTGGTGTTTGTTTTTTTGAGTCAGTAGGCAGTTGGATCCCTGATAAGAGTGCCAAAGAGGGAAAGTAACCTTAAGAATGGGTGTTTCTGCCCAAAAGCAGAGAATGAAAAACCATCTTTTGCTTTGGAAGAGGTAGGATGGGAGCCTGAAGCTGGAAAACCTGAAGGAAAAGAAGGAAGGCATTGAGAAGGCTGTCTAGGTCCTGCACCCACAGTGGGTGGCCAAGATCCTGCCAAAACCAGCTTTGATACCACCTGGATGATTTTAAACATATGAGAAACAAAGGCCACATAGAAATTGAAAGCTTTGGCGGAAGGTTGTTGAGATGGAGTGGATTTGGGCAGCAAGAGTCAGTCTTGGTTCTCTGCCTTTGCTTGAGAGGTCAGTTCCCTCATCTTGTGTCCACCGCATTCCCTCTTTCCTTGGTTCTCTGGCTTTGCTTTAGGGAATCAGTTCCTGAAGAGTTCACAACAAAACCCAGCAATTTTGCTTGTGTATTTGAGGGACTTCTCAAGTTTTCTTGATGTGCCACCTCTTCTTCATGCATAAAATTGATTGGTATTTGAGAAGCAGAAGTATGAGGACAAATTTGTATGGGGAGCTGCTTTCATCACCACCCTAGGAAATGGGTTGGTTAATGGAGAGAAGAATGAGATTTTTGAGTGCTGTAATGAGACAATGTTCTGGTTTTGCAGCAGATTGGTGGAATAGATTTATTTTTTTTTACTGAACCAGGTTGGAATTGAGATTGAAAAGAGTTCATTATGCTTAAATAGACAAAATGAATGAAAGGCTCTCATGTAGAGAATGGAGAAATGAAGTGCTGTATTTTGCTGCTAGTCTTTGCTTTGTCTCTGTGCAATCTAGTCATTCACATCTGTGCAATTCTGTAGTCCAGTCTACTTGTTTGTTAGAAGTCAACAAGCTATCCATCACTATTTATTATGATGAAATTTTAGATAGAAATCTGATATCCTATGCATAGGCCAGATTTCCTTAACAGTTCCATTTTCCTGTCCCCTAAGATAACTTGGGCAGCAGGTATGTAAAAAGTGTTCCAATGTTTGTATCTCTGAAAAATCCTTCAGGATAAAGATAAATTGATTGTACAATAGTTCCTTTGTCAGAGATAGCTATTTCAGTATTCATATGATCAAGGTGCCTTGCTGACATGTATGTACTGATCAGGAAATTCTTTCACATGGAACATACATTTTCAGAGAAATTCCAACCAGCTTTTTCCTAGCATGTAGGAGCTATTTTTTAGTTAAAAAGCATTGTATTTGCATTTGACAAACTACTTAATTGCAAAACAGAAGAAAAACTCCACTTAGGTCTTTTAATCCCTTTCGTTTGGTTAAAATTTTCCTTTCTTTGTTGGTTTTTTCTTTTTTTGCCTTTTTTTCATACATTGCCTTTATTTCCCACTTGAAAGTCTGTTTATCTCCTTAAGATTTGAATTTTATATTTTGATTTTTTTTTTCATTTCCTAATGGAATTGACTTGGTACTGCTGTGTTCTACAATGAGCCTTGGTCAGTTCCTCAGGCTGGGCACACAGGCATTAACACAGCAGGTGAAAGTTTAAGTAGTGCTAAGAGTTTGAGGGTTTGCAATCAGTAAAATCGAAGTCAGTCAATGAGTCCAGAAATAGCAGATTGCTTTGAGGTACAGTAATTAATTCTGTACAATCTCACTTGTTCCATTTCTACTAAAGCTTGCGAAGTGCCCTGTGTCTTCTCAGGAGAGTGTTACCTTCTGCTTCAAATGTGGACTGAGAATCGGGTTTTGATTTACTCTCCTGATAAGACTTTCACTCTCCAAAGATCAAATGTACAAGATTGTAAGTGTAAACTGACTCAAAATGAAGTGGTCTGCCAATATTGTTCCAATGATATTCCACAATATTATGTTTTTAAAGGAAAATATAATAAATTTGGTATAGCCTCTCTTGTAGTCCCTTGTAAGCAGGAGAAGAAATGTAAGCATTCTTATTCTGAGTCTAAGCAGAATAGTGAGGAAACACCCTTATTAGGGAAAGATATGGAATGGATTTATGACAAATGTAAACATCAGTGTACAGCCCAAGGCAGGTATTCTAAGTTAACACATTTTAGGTCACTACATTATCACATAAAATATTTGTACATTGTAATATAGAAACTTAAGTTTTAGTCTTTATAGTTTAGAGTAGAAAAGACATTTAAGATCATCAGGTCCACCTGTTTGTTTAATACTGCCTAGTTCACCACTAACTCATGTTCCTAAGCACCACAAGTAAATGTCTTCTAAATACCTTCAGGGATGGGGATGGTGACTCAACCACTTTCCTGGGAAGCCTGTGCCAGTGCTTGACAGCTCTTTTCATGAAGGAACTTTTTGTAATATCCGATCTAAATTTCCCTTGGTACAATGTGTGGCCGTTTCCTCTTGTTTTGTCAAGTGTTGATTGGGAAAATAGGCCAATCCCCACCCAGCTACACCCTCCTTTCATGGAGTTGTAGAGAGCAATAAGGTCTCCCCTGAATCTCCTTCTCTCCAGGATAAACACGCCCAACTTGCTCAGTCGCTCCTCAGAAAACAGGACCGGCCCCAGTGCTGAGCCCCGGGGAACACCCCTGACGTCCGGCCCCAGCTGGATGTGACTCAATTCCCCCCACTCTCTGGGCCTGGACGTTCAGTCAGTTTTTCACCCAGCCAAGAACACACCTATCCAAGCCATGATCTGTTGGATCTCCAGGAGAATGCTGTGGACAATGGTGTCAGAGGCTTTACTAAAATCTCTGTATATAACATCCACAGCCTTTTCCTCGTTCAGCAACCAGCTCACCTTGTCTCAGAATGATATCAGGTCGGTCAAGCAGGACCTGCCCTTCCCAAATCCATGCTGGCTGGGCCTGAACCCATGGTTTTTCCATACTTGTCATGCGTCATGACACTCAAAACGATCTGCTCCGTGACCTTCACTGGCACCAAGGTCAGACAGATGGGGCTTAATTCCCTAGATTCTGACCCTTGTAGATGGGCTCCACGTTTGTTGAATTCCTGTCACCTGGGGCCTCCCTGGTTAGCCAGGACTGCTGGTAAATGATGGAAAGTGGCTCAGTGAGCTCTTCTGCCAGATCCCTCAGTACCCTTGGGTGGATCCCATCTGGCCCCTTAGACTTGTGTGTGTCTAAGTAGTTACTAAAAGGTAACAGCAGGTTACTGACCACTTCCCCTGGGATTATGGAGGCTTCATTCTACTCCCCATCCCTGCCTTTCAGGTCAGGGTGGCCGGGCACCCAGAGAACAACTGGTTTTACTATTGAATAGTGAGGCAAAGACAACATTAAGTACCTCACCTTTTGTCACTGTTTCCCCCCACATCCAATAATGGATGGAGATTTATAATGATGTTGACCTTTCTCTTACAAGCATCAGGAATTGGAATCTTTGCTCTGTTGCAGACTTTTTTTTATCTTCATGTGCCAGTATGAATTGAACAGTTTCTGTCTATTGTCTAACAGAATTTTTTCTCATTCATGACATTTTACCATTTTTCCACTGTTACGTTTGGTAGACTGACACGTGTCATCATTTATCAAGCTCTGGGTGATGACAACTTTGCATTTAAAAAGTATTGGTGCATAAAAATCTTTATGCTGCCAGTGTATTTAAAGACCCTAGATGTATATATCAGACAACATAGAAACTTAGAGTCAGTTCACATCTACTTGCTGCCAGAAGTAGAATATTAACTTATAAGGAAGATAAATACTGTGCTGCTTTCTCACTTGCTGTTGTGTCTCTATAGCTTCCTGCCACAGGCTAATTTCCATGTCTTCCAGCTGAGCCATTCAGTTTCAGAGCTGTGATGGCAGAAATTAAAAATCAGCTGCTACTGCCTTTTTTGTTTACTTAGACAAACAGGCAAAACATAAAAACAAAGAGCATTTTTCCTCCTCCCAGCAAAGCACTCAAGTGAAATCTTGCTTTACATTGACCTCAATGAGACTTAGAAATTCTTTAGAACTTTGATATGGGGTCTCTGTTCCTAATCCTTGTTGAATGCAAATTTCTTATTGACTGAAGTAGGGTAAGAGACAACTCTTAATTGCTTATGAAAATATCACAGAAATAGCTTGAAACACTGCAGAAAGCTACTCTGTGCTTATGCAGCTATATAATCTTGGGCCATTACTTTAAAATATGACAGTGTTTTGTTTTTATAGTGGAAGCTACAGAAGCAGCTCTGCCTATTGCTCATATAAATGGAAAATAGTTCTGAGCAGTATTGTGTCTTTGTTCTGCTAGTTCCCTGGATTAGTTACCTCCACTTTCAGGCTTAAAAGCTTAAAGACTATTCCAAATTAACATATTTCTTGATAATTCTCCATTCTTTGTTAACCTGGTCTTTACAAAAAAGCTTCTTTAAATGTATTTCAGATATTATATTCTGATATATTCAGATAATACAGTAAACATGACTTTGGCATGACTAGAACAAAAATACAATGCTGTCAATGGGAACTTCCTATGATAGAGTGGATAAACACCTTCTATGACCCTACTGAATGTAGGAACATATTACGGCATGAACCTGCAAGACCTGGAGCACGCATCAGTTAGCCTTGTCACCAGCGCTAGTGCAGAATTGCAAACAGTGGGATTACTCAATTCTTAAAGCTGGAACATATTCAAGCGTATGTCGTGCTAGGCAGAAGAATACCTGATTGAATCCACATTTTTCTTTACAGTGGCAGTGCAGTTTCAAAGCAAGTTCCTTAGCTGTCCCCACTTCCTGCTTTGCTCTCCTGGTGTCTGGGAATGAGCCTGTCCAGAGGAAACTAAACAAATCCTGCCTCAGGTGTGCATCCCACTGCACTTCTAGTCCTCCTTTAGATATAAAGGTTTCAACCACTGCTACTTTGGACTGCTTGGAGAGAGAACATTCAGTCCTGATGGCCAGACTAAACCTAGTCTGAAGTAAAATTTGGAAGACTGTGTATAATGATGATGTAGGGTTCTCTGCACCAATATCATCTGTCTGCTAATCCATTCCTATTAGGTTGATGATTTCTTAATATAAGCATGGCCCTGATAAGACTTTAAGTTTGCTAAAAGCATTTCTTTCATAAGTCTTTACCAGATATCTGTAATTTTTGTTAAAAAATAAAAAAAAACAAACAACTTGAAACGAGAGAGTAGAAATGATGCCTTGATGTGGCTACCTGAAAACAGAGACTAGTCAAGAATTAGAGAATAAAAGTAGGTATTTATTTGAAGGACCTTCAAAGTACACCTTGGGAGTGTAAAGCCTCCGAGGGGCTCCACCCAAGATGGACCCTGGGTCATGGGTTTTTCACACTTTCATAAGTTTGGTTCATTTGCACATCAGGGTTAATTTTCCAATTATAATTTCAGTTAATGATGTAATTACCCCAAGTTCGCCTCTCCTCTCAAGGCTTTAGTTTACACATTTTGGGGTCTGGGATAATCAAGGTGTCCTTGAAGTGCAAACCTAGAGAGGCTTTGTTATGTCTAACCAGCATCAGAGAACAGTCGTTAACAGCCCACATGAAACTTCAGAGTTACACACTAGGCAGTACGGGGTTTGAAAAATATAAAAGTTAAAACCTAAGGCATCAGATACCTGAAGTGAGAAACTTCACTGACAAAACAAATTATATGAAACACAGTGAGGAAGTAACGGAATATTAGTTTCTAATGGATATGTTCATGGCATTTGCCATTGTCATGCTCTTTTTTTCAAAAAATCCCAAAGCAAGCCTTGTACTAAACACATTACAATGCTCAGCAAGTCACTGAAAGTAATTACAGATAATGAATGAATATGGCATCTCAGTTTGCATCTTGACCTAGTTCTTCATACAAAGTAGTCTCTTGCAGTGCTGTTCTCTGAGAAGAGAGGCCTGTGGGCCTTTGGCATGTCTTACCCCATTAATGTAGAGATTCAGAAATGGAGAGCTCGTGTATTCTGTATAATCAACAGACCTGAATTTCTTAAAGGAACTTGTACATCACCATTACAATAACTTAGAAATATACAGATTAAATGAATGGAAAGCTTCTGATGTAGATAATACCATTTCATAAGTTTGATAATTTCCTCATATTCTCTTTACATTCAAATATAAGATAATATAAATCAAAATTGAATTGTGAAGTTTTCTGAAGTAAGTGATATGGGAGTTGTCTGCTCTAGCTTGGATGATGTGTACTGCTGGCTTTATGCAATCCTTCCCTCTGGCTTTACATATGCTTCCAGTTCTCCCTGCCATTTTGTGCTCTCACCATCTTGGATGCATTTTGTTGAAATACCAATTAAAAGAGGCGTTAATCCCAGATTCTCAAAGACGCTTAGGGCCTAAATCCCTGGAACTTAATCCCTTAAGTAGTTGCAAGTTTTGTCCACATTGCCTGCATCCCTCCCGTTTCACATTAAATTTTTTCCCATAGAAAACATGGTGAATATAAAGTGGCCCAGATTCAGAAGCAATCTGTTTTCATTGTGATGTATTCACATCTCAGAGAATTCATCAAGATGTCTTTTATATACCTATTTTGTTATGAACTTGAATACAAACAGCCCAAACTCAGCTCTAAAAAGTTATTTTCATCAATCTGCTCTCTAATAAAGCTTGCAAGTTAATGTATCTATAAAATCAATATCTGCAGATGTTGTACAATAGGACATTAAATATGGCAAAGCTTTAACTGTACAACACAACATAAATATACTGTTATGTGTCTGGTGTAATACCTGGTGTCACTAGGAATGCCCTAAGGGTTGTGCAGTGCCAGAGACTGTATGTCACAAATGTGCAGCTGTTTTAGCAATTGTGCAGGTGTATGTAAGCATTATTGACATCTAATGGACAGTAACCTAAATTTGCAATGTTAATAAATCAATTGATTGCTCTTTGCCTTGTTATCCCCTTCCCAGCTTTTGCACAACAGGAAGGAAGAAGAGCTTTTGCTCTTCCTGTGTGAGTGTCATAGTTCAGCTAGAGACATTGGGCTTTATATGAGCATTGGTATTATGTACATCTTCCAGTGCACAGAGAAAAAAAAATCTTTAAGTACAAGGAAAAGGAGCACATTAGATAAGCTCAGAAATGTTAGATAAATCAGTGGTGCAGTCTTTGTTCATGCATTCGCTGCTGCTTTTCCACCTGGAAAATAATATAGCAGAATTGGAGTACATTTGTGCATGTCAAAGAAAATGAAAAATGAGTCAATGAAAACAGCCAGAGAGGAGTTTTAGATTAGGATTGATTACTTGGAAAAAAAACCAATAACAAGCCTGAAAAAATACATATAAAATGACAAATGACATGGTGAAAGGAAAGTAGGAGCTTCGTTTCTTCTGCTTTTGCTATGCAAAAAAAGGTGAAAGACTGTTAGATGAGAAGCAGGAAATTTCAGCATGATAAAGCAAACTCATCTCCATACAGTATGCAACTAGAGTGGGGAACCATTACCACAGGAAATTAAGGCCACAGCCTCTCCTGAAGCAATCAGTAAAGGTATATAGGTATCAAGGGTATGATGATAGTGTTTTGAAAAAGGATATTAATCCTCTTCTATCAGGACATAAGACACTAGAGTGGTACCTAATAAGATTCCCACACCATTTCTGCTGCACATTTCTTATAATTCCTTACTCAGTGTGATCCCTCCAGAATCTAAAGCCCCATGTTTTGAGGTGTGACAAAAAGGCAGTCTTCTGCAATAAGCCTATTTTATTATTCTATCATTTGGGATTTATTGCTCATGCAAATGGCTCTCATTGTTGCGGAGGTGCAGCACAGCCAGCTGCATTTCATGGTGGGGCTGATTTGGCAGCACCTTACCGAAAAGGTGTGCTGCTCCTGTACAACCTGCATGCTGCAAAACTGGAGATGTCTTGCCAGATACGACTCTCCTGCTCAAAACTCATTTCAGCTGATTGTATTGAAGCCATATGCCCAAGTCTGTACATAAATGTGAATTTAGGATTTTTTTCAGAACATCCAAAAAATAATCTCTTGTGTTTAAATTTCTTCTTGCTTGTTCCTTCCTGTATCTTGGACATTTGCCAGAAGATGGTAGCTTGCATTCTGTGCACTATGCCGTAAAAGTCATGAAGAAGAGAATGCACAAGATTTTCTGTTAATAACATTTTAGTTTCTAGAAGTAGAAAAACCTTAATTACCAAAGGGACAGAAATGAATATGCCCCCTTTGCTATGTGAAGGTCATAGTCTTGACTCCATGACTGGAGAGCTATTCACATTTTTTCGGAAGTCTGACTCTGATTTAAATTTTTTGCAATTTAACTATTTAATATTTAAGTGTATTATACAAAATTGAAGTGCTACGTGAAGGACATGTGCAAATCCCTTCAGAAGAAACCTGTTTTTTTCCTATGTTTCATTCTGCTATCTGTGAGCTGCTGCTTTACTGTCTTGGTCTGATGCCTGTATATACAATTTAAAGTTTATATAAATAAAGAAGCTAAGTTTCAGTGCACTTTTGTCCCAACTTTTCTCTGCAATACTAGGTTTAGCAGAAATTATTTAGGAGCTGAATTTGTTGCATGCAAGCAGAATGGGAAAAATTGCTATCCTTGGTGACAGTAAGGTCAACACTTGGTATAATAGAAAGGGCTGTTTCTAGCAAACAGTGCAAGTTTCCTAGAATACCACAGAAATGTGATTTATTATTAAAAATTACTATAGTAACATGTATTTGCTTCCTGTAAACTTCCTGGGGACAATCTTGTGCTACCCTTCTTCCTTTGAAAGTTCTCATTCCTCATTGTGCATAGCATGAAATGTCTGCTGCAGGAGTAAAATAACATAATCATCAAACTTCCCAGTTTCCCAATGAGCATTGCTGGTGCATTGTGCAGTTCTGTCACTATTTTTGGTTGCCGAGGCTTCCTATTATTTCAGTTATAGCAGAAATATCAGGGTCTGTTTTTTTTCTGAAGATTGATTGCAAAGAAGAACACTTAATGTCTGCATAGTTTTCTATCTGACAGGAGATTGCAAAGCAAAAAGAGCACACACAATGGCATCAGAGGGTTGGAGTGGTGGCAGTAACCTGGCCATAACAACGTATCGGGCATATTTTTATTTGTAAGACCTCTGCCAGTGCAAGGTCAGAAACAAAATACCAACAAGGAGCCTATAGTATAGATAGCTACGGCTTTCAAAAATGCTGATCAGGTGGAATGCAATTTAATATGTGATGTGTAGTATGCAACCACTTGTTCTCCAGCAGGCTCTTTTGCTGTAAGTGGAGCAGAAAATATTAGGTAGAATAAGGCCCTAAAAATCTTAAAAAAATACCTATATAGTACCAATTTAAGATGACAGTGAAGAATACTGTTTCCCAGTGTAAAAAAACTCCCTGTCATACATGAAAAGTAAAATGTTATATTGGAATAGAAAAAGTCAAACGACAGAAACATAGACATTGGCAGGTTATCTGGTGTCCACTTTTGTTCTCCTTTCTTTTTCAAGTGGTCCTGACATGATTTTTTGTCAGATATATGATAAGAGAATTTTCTGGAATCAGAAAAAGACATGAAATACAAAAAACCTTGAGCTGAAAAAGCAGGTTATACAGAATACCTTAGAAGCTGAGTTTTTACAACAGACTCATTGTAAATAAATGTATTTTTCAGCATTTTCCGACAGTTGGAAAACAGGTAGGTGAAGTCAAATTCTTCATCTGGAAAAACAGAGGAGTGGCTCTTTTTGCCTCAGAGTGCACATGATGTGCTTGTTTCCTATCAGCTGTGGGGAATGATCATCTCCAGTGTTCCTTAAAAAATTCACATCTAGTTGAATGCATATCTAGCACTTTTGTTCCTGATGTAAGAGCTCTGTCATCTGGAAACAAGATGGTGATCTCATCCTTCTAATAATATACTTCAAATACTAAATTATGTATCATTTCCCTCTGATTATGAATTTGAAAGCATATGCTTTTATGTTGTATTTGTGCTTATTGTGTTACATTCCCCTGAGTACTTTGCAAGCAAGATGTAAAGTCAACTATTAATAATTAGTATTGCAATTAGAGTAATCACAATGAAACTAAATATCATGGAGAGTATCAAAAAAATGGGACTGACTATACATCCAAGTCCTTATAGAGATACATGGTCCTAAGCCATCTGAAAATGTGTTTTCTGAAAAACACCTTCTTTTTGGTGACTGGCTGCCACTTTCAATGCATCTTGCAAATCAAGGGAGTATACAAACCAGAACGAGAGTGGTTATGTTGTTAAAACATAAGCAGAACACATCATGTTTCTTCTATCCCAATATTTTGCTCTTCTAATCTCTCTCATAAATGTGCAACTGACAATGTCTAAAATGTGTTCAGGATCAAAGGCTTTGAATTGCTGCATCCATAATGTTTGGGGTTTGTCTGAGTTTTTGCTTTCCTGTGCTGCTAAAATAATTCCTTGCTCTGTATGGTGTAAGATAGGAAGAGCCTTCTCTTTCAGAACATAACTGGAAAGGGGCACGTTTTAATTTTACAAATGCCAAAACTGTAGTTATCTTAAATCACACTGCTTTTAGGAGATAAAGTCATTAGCTATTAAAAAAAAAAAAATTACAAAACCAGGTAACCAAATATCACAAGTTTCTCTAGAAAATCCCAAACTCATCCAAAATTACCAAAGAAAATACTTATTAGTTTGAGCATGGTAGCCTAGTCTCTATGTATTCCCTTAGTATCTTGCCTTACAAAGCTTTTTAAGACCTTTGCAGAACAGTCTGGAATTCTTTGGTATTCTGAGGGAGTATTTAACTAAGAATTTTATTATTTGAAAGTTACAATACAATTCCAAATTAAATATTTTTGGAAAGTGAACAGAGTCCGTAAGTGATTACCTATTTTGTTAATAAATTTCCATTAAAAAAAAAAATGGGTAATTTGACATTCAAAAAGCTGTACCTTTGGCAGGTACGTACCTGCTTTCTCAAAGCTTCGAGTTAGTACCTCTTGCTTCCCAGGCAATGACTTCTGGATCCTTTTGTAGCTCAGAACTCAGTGGAAAATGTGAGTTTATGCCAAAGGCAAGGTACTACTGAGCATGACACCTGCCTCTGAGGTCACACCTGCTAAACCTCTGTCTGGAAAGCTGAGAGGAACTGAAGGGCGTGGGTGTGTAGGGGTGTGTGTGAAGGAAAGGAGTTGAGCCCTAGATTACTGGTAGACACAGTTTCCCACAACCAATAAAGTGCTTTTGTTGTGTCTATTAATTTCTGGAGCAACTGACATCTAGCAGCTGAAAACCTGTTCTTGAGAATGCTGGGGTGTGGATTCACTGCAATGCAGGTGGAGATCAGTCTCTGACCAGGTGTGACAGCCTCAGGTGCCTGCCCCAGAAAAGGAGCATTTTCTGTGTCACTCACTTCTGCCACAGAAAATTTTGTCCTGATGGGGGCAATTTTCAACCATTTTTCTTCCTTGCTCTTTCTGTGCCTGCGTTGCGCCAGGAACAGGGGAGGGATCACAGACCTGCATCCTTGCAGGAGATGTCTCTGGAGAGCCCCTGTGGGAGGACTGGGGAGGCAGCCCTGAGTAGGGACATGTGCCGGGTGGAACCGTGTGGCCTCTGAAGGGGACAGAGCAAGAACATCACTGAGTACAGGGGAAGAGGGATCCCATAGCGTTGTATGTTGAGGTGCCAAAGGGTTTGGGAACTTCAAGACCTGTTTGAAGTGGTTCCAGTGCGGCATCATGCTCTGCTTGGGGAGAAAGAATCAATATAGTGCAGGAGTAACAACTTCTGTGTTTGTGAGGGCAGTAATAGAAGTGTGATTATGTCTGACTTTCACATAGGTATTATTATTAATAATTATTATTGACAAGGCAAGCAAGGAACCATGGCAACCAAGGTCAGCTTATCGAAAGCTATTTTTGCCTGGGTTGTGATTTCCCCACCTCTTCCTTTTATTTTATTTCTCAATACATATATAAACTCTTCCAGTAAAATTGATTCCTCTGAATCAATCCCTCCTTATACCTAATAGTGCCTTGGTAGCCTGATCAACCTAGAGAAGTTTTTCCTGCATTTTCTGCATCATAACATGTCTGTGCTCCTAGATCATCTTCTGTGAGATACAGAAGATAAAACAAATATGAAAGGTTGTTAATCTTTTGAAGATTTTGTACAGAAAATGTTTTCACAGTGGCATAATATGATTGTCTATGCTTGTGGAGTTATTTATGAGCAGCCTGAAGAGTTTTGCTTTGATGTGTAAGAGTATTTTGTCCTGTGATATCTTCTGAAGTGGACACTAGAGTGTTAATGAAATAACTTCCATTAGGGAGGAAACATGAAAGTGTAATATGAGCTAGTTTGCTTCTTAAATCTGTGTAAGTGATGAGAAGAAATGCCCATGCTACTCCAAGCCTGATAAGGAAATGGAGTGATAAGTGTCAGCTGGGCTCCTGAGCCCAGTGGGTTTGAGCAGAGAATGGGGAGAGGGGGCCACGGGTCAGGAGAATCCAGCTAATAAGACTTTTCAGAGATCTTTTCTTGCAAACACAACAGTCCAGGTAAGGGCAAGGGGGAGGGAATAACACATTCCCTTGACTTTTGCCCTGATCAAAATGTTCCGTGAGAGTGTAAGATTTAGATTTGAACTGGAGAACAGGCACGTGTGTAGCTGTGCAGAGCTGCACATGCATCTGTGACTGACAAATCCCTCTTCCTACGGACACACCCCTTAACTGGGCACTACCTGGTGCTCAGGCTGTGTGCTGGTGCTCTGTCCACGTGTGACTTGCAGATGTGCTCCAGAGTGCTTGAGAATGCCTCTGGGTGATAAGCAGAAGATAAACTGTATTTCTATTGATGTATTCTTCCTATAAGCCAAGAGACTGCTTATAAGGTACTATCTAAGCTGGATATGAGAAGTTTCAAACTTTCATCTTATCAGTTGATAGACAAACTCTTTACTCAGTGAGAAAAGCTAAACTAGGGCTGAAATGGTATTTGAAGGACAAGACAGTACAGAAAGAAGTTCCCATCAAGCAAAACAGCTTAATTTTTGCTGTTTGGCCTCTCTGCTTTTGCAGTGGGATATTTCTATTATTGTTCACAGATTTGAATGCATAAATATTATCTGATGATTGGGAAAGGAAATTGCTTTTGGTGGAGCAAGTAAATGGAAAAGAGTAGAGGACTACCAATGATATGGTGGCAAAGAGGCTTTGCTGTGAACACGGAGGAGGAAATACTCAGCAAAAGAAACAGAAAAGAACTACATACAGACTCCTGTGCCACTGGAGCCGGGCACACTAAATGAGGGTGCTGGGACAAACTGGACCTGTGTTCAGCCAGAAAACTGTGCAATACTGTTGAAAACAGCATTCAGACCTTTTATGCTGCTGCATTTCAGAAGACATCAAAGGGTTAAAAGCCCATTGTGGAAGTTGTATAGGCATGCTGCATGGATTCAGTGGAAAGGTCAGATAAAAGATCAATTCTTAGAAATTCTGGAAAATAAGAAATAAAAATTATATGAGGTTGGGACTGCAAAGTGATGGAAAAAAAGTTGAAAAACAAAGGGAGACTGGAGGCACTGGTAAAAGCTGTGTTGTGAGTAATGAACTGGGAGAAAAGAAACCACAAAAATCAAGGTTTATTTTTGTGCGTATGAATGCTACAGTTTCCCATGAAGTACTTAGAGGCCCAGAATGTGAACAAGTAGCATTCTGTAATCAATAAAGTAAAACAAAAATAAAAAAATGTGATATTTCAGTTGGCTGTATCACTGTTGGCCTCCTTATCCTATTTTGATTTGCATAGGTTAGAATAAATAGCAGTAAATTCAACCCCACCAGGGCAAGGAATATGACTCCCTGTGCTGATCAGGTATTACAGCAGTAGCCAGTATTGCTTTTGCTGCTGGCCCTGATGCTTTGGAGTGTGTTTTTAGCACACATAGGCCATTCCATCCCCGTTGGCCTCAGTGCCAGAGAGCATTCCGTAGTACACTCACGTGAATATAGGCACAGTGCTCATGCTGCAGACAGCTTAAAGCACAGTATTTTTTGTTGTTATTGCTGATGCTCACTTCAACTGTTACATTAAGAGAGTTTCTTTAGCTGGCTGCAAATTACTTCTATAGGAGTGCTGGGAAAGGTAGAAAAGCTTACTGCAATGTTGATGGTGTGAAGGTTAAGAAATAATGACTTGAAATACAAGAAAGGACGATAAGGTTAAATACCAGGAAAATATTTCTGAAGGTAAGCAGAACAAGTAGATCATATTAGGAAAGACTTGGGAGATCTCCTCACCAGGGATTTTTTGAATACATGGGATATGTATCTGTCAAGGATAGCTGATCCTGCCCTCAGACAGAGACAGATGACTTCCAGATGTCTATTCCACTCTGTGGACAGCAAGCCCATACCTGAATATTAAATAGGAAAGGCAGGGATGTGTCCCCAGCTATCCCTAGTGCACCAAGCAATGGGGGAGGATGAAGCGAAGGGGACTGGAGGGTGACCAGGCTCACAGCTTTCCTTATGTTGTTTATCTCACTGGCACTCAGTGTGTCCAAGGCTTGGCATGACAGACTGCTCACCTGACCCAGGAGAGATTTTTGTGTTTGTGCATTCTATCTTTATGTTGAAAAAGCACACTTGGCTTCTGGAGGAGGTATGGGTAAAGTGGAAGGTAAAAACATTATGTGATCATATAAATAAATACTATTTAGTAATTTACAAGCTGGATATATGTGGTATTATCTGAATGCTTGACTTAGCAGCCTTAAGATTATTTTTCAGCTTGTACTTTAATATGATTTCCTAAACTTATCCGTTATTTCACCTCACATAAGTAATCCTCCAAATTCTGTAAATTCTCTTGACCTCTCCAGCTATGATTATTAGTTTAATGATACAAAGCTTGTAATTTGCAATATAATCAAAGTGGGTTTTCTGGACTCATCATCATCATCACTGGAGATGTGCACAGACAGCCTTTGGGCTCCATGCCTGCTTGCTGGACATAGGAAGAGAAAAGCCTAGAACTCTGTAACTCTAATTTAAAGTCATCCAGTGTTTACACATTTCTGTGTTTCTGGTGGCATCCTGTCTTACATCTTATTGCTGCTTTTCTTCTCTTGTCCACCTTTTTAGCTCTGGCTTACTAAGTTCTCATTATTTCAACTCCCTCTTGCTCCTCGTTTTGTCTTTCTCTCTCTCATTATATCATTGCTACATTGTCTTATTAATTCTTATTCCCTCCACGATTTTTCTTGCTCTCTTTATCACTTATGCTCTTTTACCCTTTACATTTCCACATGTTTCATACGGGGAATATGTGTAAAGCCTGTTTTCCTCCTCTTTGTCCATTCATGGGCAAAATGTGTTTCTGTGGCCCTTCCCAGGACTGCAATATGATCTGCCACTACATAAAAAGGTTTGTGTGTCAGCTGGTACTTTGCAAGCAGCTGAAAACAGGACACTGGGTTGGCTGATCTGTCCATAAAAATATCATTCTTCTAGACCAAACTTTTGATTCAGTACCAGAGAAAGTATTCTAGCAATAGTCTGAATCTCCAAGCTGGTGGTCGTCTGCAGAACAGACGACATCTTCCATCAGTGTGGCTAGGTCTCCAGAGAGCTACAGTTAGTCTCACCCAGGAATGGATTTACTGTGTAGGAAAGGATGGGCCAAATGGGCAAAGCCCTCTACGATGGCAGTGCTAACATCAGATGTCTTTGTGATCGTGGAGTTGTAGCTGTGCACTACCCTTGCAATTCTGTCAAGAATAACTTACATTTGCCTCAGGTTTGGATGAACATTTTCCTTCAAAAGACTACAGACGAAGCATGTCACTTGTGATCACAGCGTGCAGCAGGCCTCTAGTCTGGAAGGGGGATGAAGACATCCCTAAAAGCAGGCAAGTGAGCAATAGGATCAGACTATGTCAAAAGTTAGGTGATGCCCATCAAAGCAGCTTGCTGGGCTGAGCCAGCACCTCATTTCACAAAAGTCAGGGTATGAGCATCAGTTTGTAGAAAAACTTGAGCCCTGATCCTGTCTGGTGTTTCAAAAAGTGACTTAGAGTTGAATGGTTCCCTGTCTCATTAATGGTCTTGGTCCTGGGAGGAATCTTTCATTTTTTCTTGCATTCTGTCACAGCATAAAAGCAACACTTGAAGAGACTCCTTGGGGGAAGCAGTCTACTCTTATTTCTTGAAGATTTGTGCATTCAAACAGAAGCTGGAAAACAAGCATAAGCAATTTTAGTCTGTCATTTTAGATCTTATGTCAAATGTTTACGGTCACATTTCTCAAATGCCTTTTTATCACAAAGAAACGGAGTTGAGCCAGACACTAAAAGACCGATTAAACTCACCTGACAACTATCATCTGGCCTCTAACTCTGCCTTTTGGCATCTAATGCAACATAGTAAAAAGATGTGTGCTGCAATTATAAAATAGCTTTCACCAGCAACAAAGTTTCAAAGAAAAATACACCTATTTATAAGCGAAACTTATTTCTCCCCCCCATTTTTCATCTTACTGTGGCCTGGTGCCCTTCTCCTATGAAACTGTGTGCACCATATCTTAAGGTTTTTGAAATACCAGTAGGCATTATTAAACATCTAGACTGTGGCAAAAATACCTTTCCTCTCTTCTGAAATGTCTAACAGAACTAAATATAATTAATTAGACTTCCTCTTTCAAAAGAGCTTAGCAGTTTCTTGGAAAAGTCATTTTTTTTTTAAATATAGTTCAAGGAAATTATGTTGTAAAACTTTCTGATGTTGGAATTCTGCTCTGGATTTCTCAGTAATGTCATCTCCAGATTACCTGTGAAGATTGTCCCTTCAAAAGAAACAATGTAAAAATTAAGCTTTTTGATTCAGATGCAGTTTTTCCCTGATTGCAGTGACATAGATCAGCCTTTTTGATTGACTGTTTGTTTGACTCATTGGACTTGCCAAGCTAGCATTGATTAGAGAGACTGAACTTGATTTTTTTTTCTTACATATCATTGCCAATATTATTTATGCAATTCAGGGAGCTCATTTAGATAAGACTGTAGAGGTGTAATATTGGCATACTCCAATATCAAGAGAACAATAGTGACTATATTTCCGACTTGAGAATGCTTTATTACTCTCTGGGGAAAGAAGGAGCATGAGTAAATACTTGAGACCCAAACTCTTGGGAAGTTCTTCTGGTTGAAATTTCTCTCCTTCCACCTCCTACTGCATATATGGAAATCCTTGTAACACTGGGGAACATGTGAAATCTCATAAATATACTGATAATGAAAAATGGAACATCAGTGTTGAGAAAAGATATTGTCAAACAAGTACAGGTTCTCAAACTTCTCTGCATTATCTAGAGTTTTTGTTTTTCTTCTCTAGGTGAGGAATTTGTCTGTGTGCATAGGTCTCTCACAAATCTGTCCACATCTTGAATAGCAAAAATAGAGCTTAAGAGGTATTTTAATGTAGGGTCTTTTAAGCAGTGGAGCAATGGAAAGAGGGCAACTAACTTAGAAACAGCCTCAGGTGCCCTATAAACAGAGACATGTTCAGAATGCAAGTGATCTTTTTTGCTGCTGCCCTGTATCAGAACTGTTCAAAGAAATTGATGTAGTCTTTTAAGTTATTACCAGCCTCAGAAAGCAGTTTAGAGAGACCAAATAATCCATGGCTTAAATCTGGATAACACTGTTGAAGAGCAGTTCACTGTCTGATTACAGCATTTGAAATGTGTTCGGAGAGTCACATTGTGCTTTTATCCAGAGAGCCCAATGGTAATGCAAATAGCAGCATTAATGGCCAATAAATTAATTATGCTCAGTAGTGAATTAATAATGTAATGAAGAATTAATTCCATTTTTTAGTGAAGATGATCTTAAATGTTTCATTCCTCCTCTCATTTGTTTCACTATTCCCCACTGTGATCAAGACTTCCTTTGCAGGCACCTGAATGACTAGACAGCTCCATACCCTGAGAACAGACTTTAAGATTTAGATAAGATCTTAATCTCAGAAAATGTTAGCTCTTCTTTTTTAAGCATATTCCACATTGCAAGGCCCGTAAAAGAGATTTGTATTGTACAGTTTAATGATATCTGGTGGGAATACTTCACAGTAGACAAGTTTTCCCTCAGGTTTTTCATCCATGTTTAGTCTACTTTTTTCCTGACAGGTTGCTTATTTAATTGTGTGCAGCATATCGGTCTATTCTATCTGCAGAGCAAAGACAAACTGCACGTGAACCACCCGAAAGGAAAACAAATTTTAAAAAAATCGTTTTATGTAATAAAAAAATGAGTTTAAAAACAAGGTGAGACCAAGGCTTGAAATCTGAGAGGGAATACTCTCCTTTGCAGCTTGGCTGTTAATACCTAGCAGTTGGTAGTTGTTCAGGAAGCTCCTTGTGTGAATCTCTGCATTTCAGCAATGTTCCCCTGCATCCCTTCATCTCGTTAGGATTCTTGTGAAGTCTGAAAAAACAAAAGAATCAACAGCATTTGAGCATAATAAAGACCTTCTGAATTGCAGAAACAGATGTCTAATATCTTGCTTTTGAAGTTCAAGTCTACTAAATGAGGTTTAGTTAAACCCCAAGCATTAGTAAACAGAGGAGACAACGCAACTTTTGCCATCAGTAGAAAGCCTGACTTATAAATTACCAGGATGGACAGGTAATTCTCAACGTGGCTTCCATTTGTGTGTGGTTAGATGGACTTCTTTTCAGAGACATCAGTGCTCTGACAATGACCATGTTGTTTAAGAATGCCAGTCCCATCCATTATACCCTGCACTCTGTGACAAGGTGTCACACTGTTAACATGTCATTAGCTTATGGGACAAGTTATATCTGCTTTTTCTTCCCTCAAAGACCAAAAGAACCTTGAGTATTCAAAATTTCTGAATTACATGATTGTCCATGTCAGCTGCTGGAATTGTAAAAGTTAATAGCCGGTACTAAACAATCAATCTGTCAGCTTTTGGTGAAGTAAATTACAGGAAATCAGAAGTCAGCAGCCACTATAACATGTTTTTCCAGAGGTGCAAGATCCTAACATTGTGGATAAGCTGCTGGTTGTCACCCATAAACAAGGATAGCTGCTTTGTTCCTTGAGCAGCAGCATTGCACCTCCTTCATCATCTCAAACCCACAGCACACAAGCAGGATGCTCTGCTGTTTATGGCAAATAGCATGTGCCTGTGAAGGCAGAGTCCATCACCCCTTTCCAATTCCCCTGTGGAAAAAAAGTAGAATTCTGCCTTATGCTCTTTCTTAGATTCCTGACATAGTCAGAGCACATCATCCCATTGCAAATGTTTGACAAATTTTATCCACTGAAGGAAAACAGAAAATCTATGGAAAAAATAGTGTGAGCCTGCAGTAAACCTTAATAGGCTGTCCTTATATAGCAATTTTTAAATGCTTTATCTTGTCTCTCGTTTTGCTTTTTTTTTGGGTTTTCTGGATGAAAAATTTGGTCCTGCTGGCCAAATGTTTTAGAGAAAACCATCCTTTTTTTTTTAGCAGATTGTTGTGATAAAAATAAGAATTGGATCACTTTTTGAACTTCTTACTCTTGTCTAATTCAGCCTGTTAGATGTCAAATTCAAATGCACCTTATGAATCTTCCTGCCTTCATTCTAAAAATTTTCTGAGCTGGATCTTTGTGACTCACCTCTCTTACTGTCAGAAGCACTAATCTTCACTGCCTGACACCCTGTGTATTTAGGACCTCAATCCCCTCACCTCTACCTTTCTTGATAACATTGTAATAGCATATCTATGCAGGGTAAAAACCATGGGGAAAACTATTGAACTATTTAATAATTGCCCTGTTCTTTTAAAATTTCCTTCTAAACCATCATTCTAGGTGTTAGTGCTATCCATGTCCCCCTCCTGCCACGTAGGTGCAGAGAAGGCACCCTTCCTTCAGGACAAGTGCAAGCTCTAGTGATATTCCCAATGGCACTTCACCGGATGGCCTCGAGGAGGAAGCTCTGCATTCATGAGCTGCCGACTTCCCTCTTAAGGTAAACCAACTGTTAGGTAATTGCACTCTGGGTTCACAAAGAATGGGGCCAAAGGCCCTACCAAAATGCATTTTCCTTCTATTCTCTGCCCTTTATTCTTTAGACAAGGTAGATTATTGTGGCTGGTGTCACCAGCATAACAGAAGCCAATTCAGATACAAGGAGTTAGTCCAGGTACGTGTGCAGCCCTTGTCTTTTCACAGCAACCAAGGATCATATTTACAGGGGATTATCTACAGGGTTAATTTTGCACAGAATCAATTTGGACGCTTCAACTAAAGCGTTTTCCACCTGTCAGTTGAGCCAGCCTTGCTATGTCTGCCCTCAAACTTCCCTCAGCTGGTGTTAATGCTCAATATCTCTCTGCATGCAATATTTAGCCTTTCTTATTTTACTGACATTACGATGTACCTTCCACATATGTGTCTCTGTGCTTTAATTAAGAGAACAGCTGAAATGAAAGAAAGTATGAAATACCCACTTGGAAAATAATATAAGAATGATTTAATGCAACCTGTGTCCTTTGCCCAAGGAGCCTCTCATTATCCCTCTCTCTTTAGCTTTGGTGTTGGAGACAGAGCACTGTGTTTAATTATTTACTGGTTGCTATAGTGTTGTTAAATGAACCTTTGAGACTGTCATGTGGTGGGTAGACCTGTCGCCTCACAAATATTAAAGCAGATCTGCAGCAATTTAAATTTCCACAGATTCAAGAAACTCCATATTCCCATTTTCAGAAAGCAGAGAAGAAGGAAAAAAAATCAAACCCTGAAGTCTGCATTTAACGATTCAAGAAGCTCTCAGAAAGTAATTTCTTTCTCTTAGAACTGCGCCCAGTTGTTCTTTTCCTGCTCGTTGCCATTTCACATTACTTCAGTGTATAAAAATGAGTTTGCAGGCTTTCAGATGCTGAGGCTGTTAACTTACCAAATCTCTCCGTATTCAGACAAGTTCAGTCTGTATAAAGGACACAATGATGCATAAAACAGATACATTGCATTATGCAGCAGTCTAATTTATTTCATGAAATATATAACAAATGAGCAAATACATTTTGATGCCACAGCCACGAACATTGTAGGCTTACAGCAATTCAGCATGACCGATGGAGCTGAAAGCCATTATTTGTGAAGTGTGAGTTGATGAGTTAGCAAAGTAAGACATTTTGGGCATCCAGATGAGTATTTTATGAAATAATGCAAAAATTATTGAAGCAGAAAAGAGATGACCAAAACAAAAGAATGAAAACAAGTATGCAAACTGAAATACTCTATGGGGAAAAAGCCAAAACTGGTTTACCGCTAAGAAGTTTGTGGTATCTGTTAAGAAGCAACAAATGGATTTCATTTAGTATTTAATTTTCCTTCATAAAACTGACCACTTTATCTTTTCCTAGCTTATACAAAACTACTTCGATAAAACACTTGCTTACAACACTTTTTCAAAGTATTGCCCTGTGCCATGTGAAGAACCCGTCTAGATAAAATATCAGGAATCTGGACTCACTTTCCATCCCTTTCAGAGAATATTGTTATTGTTGTTGGAGGGAGGGAATAAGGAGAGAAGAAAATCAAAAATATAAAAGATCCATGTAGGTGAGACTACAAATATGATCCTCATTCAAAAATGTTGCTTGACAGTCAGTCATTGAGTCAACAAGGAGAGGTAGCTGTTTAATGAAAACAGTAAAGAGATTTTCCTAGGAGATGCGCTTTTACTATTCCATCCTGAGTATTTTAACTTCCAATTACATCTGTGCAAGTTTTGAAAAACAAAATAGGGTGTTTGGGACTGAAGATGAGTATAGAACAACCATGAAGGATGTAATTAAAGAGTGACAATTTGACAGGCACAATTCAGAGGCAAATGTGCAGGCAAGCAGCTGAAGCAGCTCTACATCAGGATACAGCACTTGTGCACTGGGGACCTGTCCCAGATCCACTACAGCTATTAAATGCAAGGCTGGGAAGATGGAGGAGAACCCGGTGCTACTGACCTAAGGAAAAATAAATGCATGTTCTGAAATATATTCCCTTGATAAAAACTTTCATATGTACTGTGGAGAAAAAAAATACCATAGGATTGCCAGCAGCTTGTCCAGTCACTGGAGAGCTGATTTTATTTATGAGCGCCCTAATAGGTCTTATTTGCTTCTGCTTCAGTGAATAAAGCTCTATAGGAGACCAGGTAAATGGAGGAGAAGCACTGGCTAGGTAATACCAAATAGCTGATAGGAAGCATCTGACTTTTCCTGCTCAGCTTTTGCACAGATTTTGATGCGCTGTGCTGGTAGCGTGAGCACGCAAACAAAACCCTGAGTTAAAATCCATGCTGCATAACATGCTCAGTGCAATTAAAGCAGTGAATTATTGAATAACAATATCCTTAACTCACCCTGTTGGGATGAGATGAGCTGGAGCTTCTGTAGAATGGGGCAAAGCTTGTGTTCCTCCAGCATCCAGGGAGTTTCTGTCAGCAGCCTTTTATCACACAGGATGAATGTACTCATAGCTTCTATCAGGACCTTCACCTTATAGATCAACAAATAAGCAAATCTGAAACTTACTGGAATGGACCTACTGATAGTTTTAAAGAAATTTCAATCAGTTTTTCATGGGAAAACTACATCAAAGCCTTAAATAAATGTGAGATCGGACAAATGGAAAGAAAAATGAAAAACTGTTAAAGAAACAAGCCTGGAAATTTTCTGCTTCCAAAGTCTCAAAGTTGCCTGCATGTGTAAATTGCACCAATGACATTAATGAATTCTGCTTTAGGAAATAACTTAATTCCTTTTCACAGGTTACAAAAGCAACTTTTACTTTTTCTGCATATATAAAATTTCTCACATTATTTGGCATATCATATGGGAATAGCATATAGAATATATAGCATATAATATGCTTGTAGTGTCTGTAAGCATAGATTTTTCTAATATGTGGACTTCCTTTAAAATAAAACAAGCTTTCACTTTTTGAGTAGTTTTGAGCTGTATCCTTTACATATAACCATCAGAAATGAATGAATATTGGGTCAATTACAGATTTCTGGCATATAAATTTCTTCTACATTCACAGATTTAAAATCCCTCAGGAACCATTTTGCAATCTAACTGATGATATTTATGGTCATGTCTCAGAATCAGCTAAATCATTTGAGCACCACTCCTTTATCCAGCAGATGACCTTTTATTTTCAAAGTATAGAATATGCTGAATAACTCTGGTAAATGATCTTGGATAGAAAGGGCTGTCTTGCTTCCCTGAAATCTTTGAAATATATTTACATCATTAAAGATATCCCAGAAACTGTAAGGAATGTATACAACCAAAAAGTTGTATAACTTATTTCCGTTTCAATGATAGTGAGACAATTCTAAAATGATAGAAATAGTATAAAGTAATTTAGAAACAAAAATGTTTTGATCAAAAATCTAAAGTTTATACCAAATTCTTTTGCATCCCCAGGAAATCCAGAAGCATTTGCAAGAGAAATCTTTTTTTTAGCTTTTTTTTCTTGACTTGTTTCCCTTAGAGTCAAGTTATTTTTAATTTCATTTATTATGTTGCTGCAGATAATCAATAGATTTGATTTAGACTGGCAAGTTGGCTTTCTACAAAGAGATCTCAAGGAGAGAGTCGATTACAGCATTGGAGCCTCCTCAGGAGAACAAATCTGTAAGCAATCTAATTGCTGTCATCATTTATCAGGCGGCACTGCATTAGCTGGTATTTTTTGTGTTACAGGTGAGTGGAGCAAGACTTTTGAATGAAGGATTAAACTTTGTATAGCATAGGAAAATCAAGCTTTTTCAACATAAAACCCCCAAATGTAGCCCTTCTCAAAGACATATTTACAGGGATTGATTCACCAGCCTCCCGTGGACCCATTTTCCCCAGGCAGAATGAGGCACGGCAAGTGTAAAGTGCTGTTGCTCCTCTTTGCACACAGCTTGAGCAGAGAGAGCCTCCAGCGCCGGGCTCTCTGGCCCCTTGAACAGCACACTGAAGGTAATGAATTGCTTCCTGTATCACATTAGTGGAGGTGTTCTCATATTGAGAACCTTAAGGTGAAGTTGTTATTGCTGTCGTATTCTGACAGCACATCCACATATTCCTGGGGAGTAGAGAAGTTATGAAGACAGCTAACAGTGCCCAATGTCACTTTGGTGTACTGCGACTGTGGGGCTGTGGGACTGCATGTCTTAAATATTGTTTGGCTGGATCCAGCTGCTGTGCTGGGGCGAAAAAGGAAGATAAGTAGTTATAAAAACTGCCAAAGAAGTGTAACTTCCCTCTTTTCCCAGTATTGGCCCCTGCAGTCATGCTGTGGTCATGTTGCAGGGTCCTGGACTCACAGCTGTGCTGTCCTGGCTGTTCAGACTGTTGCTGCCCTGACCCAGAGCAGGGGGAGTGGGGTCACACACAGGGTCAGGGCTGTGAGACATCCTCGCGTGGTTTGATTCACTGGTGTGGTGGCAGGAATGCACTTCACCACATCCCAGGGACTTGCAGTGATTTCACTGGGAGGCAAAACCACCTGAGACAGGGCCAGTCTGCCAGGCAGAGACCTCCAGGAGAACAGCAGTTCCCTTGTGGCTTCCACTAATTCAAAATGCCCCCTTAGCAGGCAAATCCCCATCCTCCCCTGCTGTGATGTAGTACGGCTCTTGTGAAATGAGGGGCTTGGGTTTTGGGCAATTTTCTTTGATATTTCTGGAATAAAAGAAGACTGTGCAGTCAAGTGTCTTTCAAGGAGAAAAGCCAGTTAAGAGAGGGATTGTACAGTCTGTCTTAAATAACTTGATTTATGGATTGACTTCCTTTATAAATATTCACTCCTGGCTCCTTTATTTTCTTAATTTATTTTTTTCTGGCTGATGTGAATCCAAATTTAAATACATCCATGGTGTGCAAATATAGATATCCCGCCCTTTGAAAGTATAAAAAGACAACACATGCTGCCATAACCCACTGCTTTCTTGATATATCCCTTGGTGAAGTGCATGGATTTCTCTGGTTAGCAAATGACTTAATAGAGAAGCCTGCTTTTTCTAAAATGTGGGACTTTTTGCTTAGTTTTAACAACGTCAGCATTCTTAGGGTGATGAAATGATGAAACCACATGTCCTAATCTCGTGGCAGCCAGAAGATCCAGCAGGTCAATATCCTGACAATGTCCATTGCCACAACCTCAGCGCTGTGACAGAGTGCTTGTGTTTTGCTCTGTGGGGTCTTAATGAGGTCATACCAAAGACTTTTTTCCCCTCTGTTGTCTTGTGCACTGAGGCAGGGCAGATATATTGGTGTGGCTGAGTCCTGCCACAGCTGAGAGCAGCAGCTCAGGGGGGTAGAGAAGGACAAAGTCATGGCTTCTTCTCTGTATGGGTAGAAAACTCAATGGAGTCACAGAGAAAGAAGTGTGTCCCTTCAAAGGCTACTGGAAAGGACTTCATTAATGTTTTGGAGGCATGAAGTCCCCTCTGTTTTTTATAGCTGGCCTGTTTCTTTAGATTGTACAGCACGAGGAGGTAGTAGCCTCCACAACTTTTGCTCTCTTTGTGTATTGTAGAAAAGCACCTGTCTTTGGAGGTCAATTGGCTTTAACATTTCGTACCTAGCAGTGAGGAATTCCAAATGTAAAGTATTGAGGAGGATGGACAAATTTCTCAGTCTTCAAGTTCTGCAGAAAATTTTGATTTCTTCAGAGTTTAGTTTAGTTTCGTTTGTTTGTTTTGGTTGGTGATGAGGGCTTTTTATTTATTTATTTTTTAATATCAAAGGAAATCCAACAATGATTTCACTTGGAATGATTTTTTTTTCCCAGGACTACACAATAACTGTTCATGTATTTGCTATGCTCTTAGATGAAGGTATTTCTTCTGAAGTAAAAAAAGTTGGACTTTGGATTTTGGAATGATTTGACATTTTAGATTCACCTGTTTCCTTTTTAGTATCCTTTTCATAAGCACTGTGGGACCAAGAGATTTCTAGAAGCAGTCTTTTGTCAAAGTGCTCATAATGGAAATGACTTCTAACCACAGATGTTGTGAAAAAAACCCATTTAACAGATAATAATTAACAGATATATCTTTTCCTGAAAGTTCCTTTAGCAAGCTAGGGCACTGTAGTCCTCCCCACAGTGGATGAAGCAGAAGTAGAGATTTATTCAGTGAGAGCACTGGGCTATGAGACTGTAAATCTAAGGTCTATTCCCAGCTCTGTCTCAGAGCCTGACTTTGATACCTAAGGCAAGTCACAGACTCTCTGTACCCCAGTGCTAACCTGAAAAATGGCAGTGATGACTCGTGCAATTTTCTGCAGCCATACTGAGGTTAAATTATATGAGATTATAGGATACATTTCAGATTCTTTTATTAATGGATGGGTAAATCTAATTAACAGGGATATCATCTTTAATATATACAAATGTGGGATAAGTCCCTTATTCCTTCTCTGGTTTATGAATAGACACACAGGACATACTTGCAGACTTGTTTGAATGGCTTCTGACTAAAAACTATTGAAAATACATTGCTGTTGGTGAAGACATGACTATAGGAGCAAGTTGTTGTACTGATCACGTTACAATAACTAATAACCAAATCACATGTAAAATTATCTGTTGCAAAGATGTTATTAGGGGAAAACAGGAGCAGGATAAACCTTATCCTAACATCTGTCTTAAATGATGAGTTTACAAGAGCAAAATGGCACAGTTGTGATAGGCAGAGTAAGGCCACTGTACCGACCACTTAACTGTATGGTAAAGTGCTTTAATTTGACTGTTCTCAGCCTGCCAGTGATCTTATTTTGCATCGTTCAGGCAGGTGCAGAAGAGACTTGTTTGCTAATTAGTGTTATGATTTCAGATGCACAGCTGTAATGAAGCATGAAATGGCAGTCACCAGTGCTATTCCTGCAGCCCTGATACGTCAGCCTGATGAGATGGCTGCACATTGTCAATACCAGCAGGCAGAAGGTCCCAGAAGAAAAATACTAGATCAAGTGAGAAGGGGTTATTTAGTGGAGGTCAATTAAAGAGACTGATAGTCCTAATTACACATGCAAGTGCAGAAACTAGGTAGGCTTTTAGTACTGTGGTGACAAGAGTTACAGTCTATTAGGTTCTGACTCTTAAGGATGCTGCAAAGGAAACACGTTAATTCAGAGCATCAAAGAGCATTAGAAAAACCCAACCAGATAATAGCAATGGTGAGAGCCTCACCAATCAGATCTGCTATTGTTTACTGAACTACTTTATGGAAAGGGCTGGTGTGAGTCCACAAGAAGCTGGGAAACCACTGCTTCATGAACATATCAAGGTGATGTACAGCACACAGGTAGTTTGGGTATCAGTGACACATACAAAACAGCTGGCTCTTGCGTGGGTATTTTTTCATGATATTCTATTTTTGGTATGAACTTTCAAGGACTTTTTGGAATAGGATTGGATGGGACAAATTCTTTTAGTGAAAGTGTGAAAAAGTCCAGAGAGAACAAACAAGTCTTTTCCACCGTGCCCATAAAACACAGCCAGAGTGCTTTGTGATGCTCTTACTGCTGTCCTTGGCTACCTCATACCTTCATATCAGGCAAGACTTGACAGATGCTGGCTCTTCTGCACTCTGCTTCACTCCTGTTTCCATGCTAAGGGAACAGGGGCATATGTTCCACATGAGAGCCCAGTCTGACCATGTGCTGGTTTTAATGGACAGGAGTACAAAATCTGGGGACATGTTATCACACTAATTGGTAGGTTTACTGAAAAACTTTATTGCAGGGTTGCTTTCAGAGGGAGTACAGCAAAACAGCACAAAAGGGAGCATGGGGTCAGGTTACCTTGAAGTGTATCTACATTTGTACATTTTCATTTCTTCATAAAAGTGTATTTTGAAATCAGTCTTATTCATCAAACATATTTAACTGCTTTGATGGAAAACAATCTCTAAATTTTCTACCATTCTTTTATGCATAGACTTCATAAGAAGTGCAAGACCCTGAAAGTCTGAGCCATGAAGAAGGTCATGTTACTCAGGGAAATGATTGTTTCTGACTTAAAGACTTCACGTTCCTTTAAAATTATTCTAAATTACTCCCCCCTTTTCATGTCTTTCTTCAGATTTTGAGATGGCTTTACCAAGTCTGATCTTTGACTTTCCAGTTATTTCCTTCTGACTTTTGTTTGATTCAGTTGTTCCTGATATTACCACTCTTAACCTTGTCTGCTCTGAGACCCACCTGCAGCTGAAAGCCATGTCAGAACAGTTTATTCCAGTTCATTAAAAGCCATCCTTGTTTTTTTCCTTTCTCCATTCCTTCAGTAATGGATAATTTTACAGTCCCTTTCAAAGATAGTGTTTCATTAGTATATTTTATCATATAAATTTGCTGTAATCACTCATGATACATATTTGACTTTTTTGTATGTGGTCTGCATCTGAAAATAACAAGAAAAATATCACTGTTTTCTTATTTTGTGAAAAATCAGTAGGGTGGCATTGATCTGGTGTCAAAAGATACCTAAACATTTTTCATACCAGGAAAACGTTTTAAAATTCTTGATTAAAATTTACAGTTTCCACAGGAAATCACTACACTGCTTTACAGTGTGTTCTTCCCTTCACCATCTCCCTTCTGCTGACCCTGAACTTGTTGGACTACCTCTGGCCAGGGCAAATTACATTACCTAACTATATTTTAATCACAGTATATTATAACAGATGTTTTTATTGTCCCATCTTTTATTTTGCTTAAAACACATAAAATTAAAAAACTCAAACTCTATTACTTTCTTTTTCCTACCACAGTTCTTAAATCTGTGTAAATTCAAACTTAATTCTGTTTATTTGTTTACTTTTAAATTTTACGTGGAGCACTTGATTTCTGATTGTAACTACAAAGAAAAACTGATGCAAGACTTGGGAATTCCTTTTGCTCAACTTTGTGAGATTTGTGTTGATCCATTTTTCTGGTCTATGAGAGGGTCTTTCAATGGCAGGAATTGCCATTGAAATTGCCAATTTCATAGGCTCTGTCAAGCACCCTGCCCGATTTTGTGTTGTCTAAACAGCTACTGATTGTGAATGCTGCCCTATCAAAGAATCTTAGAATCATATGGAAGGGAAAAGTAGATTGAGATATTGAGAAGGAAAGATATATTCCACTCAAGTTTGGGTCTACTTTGTGGCCTTGGCAGAAATTCTTTCAAAGGGCCTTTGTGTAGATTTTAGCTGTGTTTCCATAAGTGAGCTGTTCAGACCAGTGGTGCTGCTTAGAAATTAACCCCTTTTTCTGAGAGCAGTCTTAGTTTCCCTCGTGGTTTTGTTGCCAGAACTCAGTTCATTTTGGAGGAAAATCAACAGAAGCTCTTTTCAAAAAGTTCTCCAATGGTTATTGAGGAACTTTAGATCCAAACCATGGTGGGGTTTTGCTCTCTGGTCTCTGGTGTGGGCCACTGCCTCTTTCCTTCAGAAAGTTTTCCATCATGAGTAGTTGAAATGTTTCCCTTGGAAGAAGAAATCCAGTTGGAAATATACTCCCAGTGCCCCAGGAGTGGGAGAGAGTCCTCAACACAAAGTGCTTCGATCTATTGATCCACACATTTGTACCAAATTGCTAAATTCAGCCTACCTGTTGTGGAAATTATAAACAAATCACAGTAATATAAGGAAGCCAGGGACTTAGGCTGAGGCTTATTAGAGCAGAGACGTGGAACGAAGACTGTGGAATATGTGCTCCATTTCTTTGCTCAGCTCAGGAAGAAGAAATAATGAAAGAGCTTGTAAAAAGTTAAGGGAGATTTACCAGTTTGCCAGCCTTTGATTGCTATTTTGCTGAATTTTTCAGAAACAAGTTGATAAAGGCCACCAGCCTTATTCCATTTTTTTTTTTCAGTCAAAGTAGAGGAATATTTTATTTAAACATATGTATCTTTATTTGATTTGTGTGAAACGAGGGAAATTGTAGTCAATATAAAGGATCACACAACTGGGGATAATGGCTGAAAATCAAAACTCTATTTATAGACGTTCTGGTTTGCTTTTTTTTTTGTTCTAGATATACAGCATGGAGGGTTTGTACACTATTGTTTGTATGGTACAGGTGGAACTAGGTGATGCATCACTTGTGGCCAAAATCCGATAATGAATAAAGTTTGATGCATGGAAACTATTCATAAATCCAAACATTGATCTATAATCATCTGGAGAAGCAAGAAGATTGAGGGGGAATGCCAGTGGAGCTACAAGTCATGGAAACCTATTCCCTGTGACATTAGAAATATTTTTCTTCCTATGTACTCATTCCCTCTTCTACAAAAAGGCTATGAAATACTAATCCTTGGAGAAAAATAAAATTATTAATTTTTATTTCAATAATTTGAGAATAGAGTATATAATCTTAACATGCAATTCCACACCCTTGATACCATGCATGCTTTTTCAACAACCTACATTCTAACATATGCATGTAACATATATATTAATCATTTTTTATATTGGTAGCAACACTATTATTACTACATATAGTTCAAAGAAATAGTTTGAAGAATAAAAAAAACCTCATAAATATGGAAATATAAGTGGTTACTGGATTGCCTAGGTAGGAAGACTCTGCAACCAAGCACATTCAAGAATGTTTCCTCAACCCTTACTCAGAAGTTACTTTCTCTAGTATTAAGAGTCATACCATCCTCCTCTGCATCCCATGTTATCATTCTTTCTTGATGGAATTCTGCCCGAAACCTTAATTTCCTTAGAAAATTAGAAATGACAATTTTCAAACCCATCCATTTCAATATCTTCATGCAGGATAATAAGATTCTTACAATAGTTAATATGTCCCTGATAAATCTTCTTGAGATGTAATGGGATTGTGCACTATTTTTATATGTGCTGCAAAGTGAGTGGTATTAAGAAGTGTCTCTTTATTTCTCTATTTACTATAATTTTAATTTTCTTTTCATCTGGTGTACCATGTTAACATCACTTTCCCATTTCAAGCAACAATGGATGTAATTTCTGTCTCATTCACTGCCCAAACCATCGACATCATACTTTTTTCATTGAACTTCTTTTTGTTTATATTGCTCAAGGCAGAAAAAGATATGTGAAATTTTGTCAGTTTATCAACTTATTTCGTTTCCTGAAAAAAACCCCAAACCCAACAACATTTTAATACTTTGATCCCCTATACAAAAATAATACTCCCAGTATCTTAGGACAGAATCCCAGTTCCCATTGCTGATTATATCACCCTTCACTTCTTCCCTTCCTGAATGCCATCTGATGAACATTTTCAACATCACCACAGCTGTCTTACATTATTTCCACCCTACTATTTTTCAAACCTATCATCCTCTAGCTCACTTGTACCTTGACACTGGCACCATCCTATGTTCTGTATGGCCTTTGCAGAGTCACTGCATTTTTCAAACTGTTCTACCCCTGTCCCTTAACTAAAGCACACCTGAAAACTCATTTATTTAATGACAGTTAAGGAAACCAGTTGAATTTATTGCCTATTTCATTTAAAATATAAATGGAAGATGGGATAAGATGTTGTAGGGAAAACCAAAAAATCCCAAAAGTGAGCATGGAAATTGCTAAGGGGAAAAGGGGGACATACACTAAATACCTTAATATACAGAAACCTATCTGAGGAACAGAAGTGCAGCCAATGCATTGCAGATGTTGATACTTGCATCAGTGTGTGTTGCTGATTAAGACCAAAGATGCAGGGAGCATCTGTGGGTGACAAGACAGGATTCCTACTCTAGGACAGGTGTAGTTATTGTCCTGTCTCTTTCCAACACATCAGTAATGATGAGGTAGGAGATACAAGTGTTGTTAATTTGCATTTCACCTTGCAGTCACTGTAGATAACTGAATAGAAAAACTGCTTACGAAGTAGGCTATGGGTTTAGAATATTAATCACTTTTATTTTCCCTGCCCATATATATGTGCAAAAGGCTTCCTGCCTTCTCCCTCTGCCTTCCAATCTCATGGATTACCCTTTTTCACTCTTATTTTGCTCAAGTTCTGGCTCACTTTAGTTTCAATTAGAAATTGAAACTAAATAAATAGAATAAAGAGAGACAACAGCAGGGTTTTTTTGAAAATGAGTTTGGTTTCATATTTTCTTTAGTGTTTCTCTTTGAACAGGCCACTGTTCCTAAGATCAGAGATGCTGCTCTTCACACCCTTCACTGATTTCAGGTTAGATAACAAAATGGAGGCGTTCTGCCTGTAATTCTCTTAGCAGTTTCCCTTCTGCCTTAGTTTTCTATTCTAAAATATAATTTCAAAATGTTTCAGTACCGTAAAGAGCTGTTGTGCTCTATTACACAAGTGCCTGTGTTTCAGTGACTAAATATTCCATGTATGTATGTGTATATGAGCACGTGCATGTACAAATCCATACTGTACAAGCACAGAATGCATATAAAATGCAATTTATTCCTTTACACAAAGATACAGGAAGGTTTTAACTGTTTGGTTTTGGGTTTTGATTTTTTTCTGTAAGATTTTACCAAACTTTGGACAAAATGCACTTGCAAAGAAATGAAAATCCCATTTGTAATTTTCACTTCCAGCGACACTACATATATGTTTAATATCTTTCCTCCCCAAGCTGGTTCAGCATTCCCAGGGAGGGTTGAAAGATGAGAGTAATGTGCAGAGCAGTGGAGAAATGCCGTGGGAGTGGATAAATCTGCATGACCCTGGACACATTCCAGCTACCGCCCTGTAATGTGCTCCAGCAGCTGCTGGCAAAGCTATCGTTTGCTCCCTGAAAGTCACCTACCATAATCCTGATTCCACAGTACCACTTCCAGCAGGCATTTGCTGGAGTAGCTTATGTCAGACATTCAGATAGGATATAACCAGTCCAAGTTGCCAATTCCCATGGCTGTTTGCATGGCAGAAAAGATACATATGTGATCCACAGCCAGGAAAGAGAAAACCTGGAATAAGGGTTGTAAAGTTTGGAGCAGAAAGGATAAAAATTAATTAGGGTGTTTTTTAAGAAGCAAGCAGGAAAAAAATGGAAAAAATAACCATAAAACATACCAACAACTAAGCCAAAAGGCAAGAGATGGAAAAACCAGAGAAACAGAAAAACTGTGAAAATAAAGAAGGTTGCAATTCTTTAGACGATAGAGATACAGGAGATCTGTAGGTCAGCTAACTTTTTAAGAGCCTCAAGTGAAGAACCAGTACAGCAAGTTTCCTTTTTTGACCCTTCTTACAAGACACTGTTCATTAATTTAAATTAAACCTCCCAAAGTAAGTACCATCCCCTGGTCTATTGCCAGTTTGTCTCACATTAATTGGCTGTGTCGGCTGAGCACCCTCTCTCAGGCTTTCTTTCCCTAATATTATCTGTCAATTAGTCCCTCTCCAGATTCTAACGCAGTGGGGTGAACTCCTCCCGAAAACCAGAAAGTCTCCTTATTATAGATTGTGTGCAAATCCAGCAACATGATTAATTTTGAGATCCACTTAAAAATTAAGAAAAATATAGTAGGCAAAAAAGCTAGCTGGAGGGGCCTGCTCCACTCATCACACCTGGGATTTACCCCATGCTTCCAGTAATTTTAAGTGTTTTGACTTAGAAGATGAAGAACAAAAGAAAGGCATTTCATCCTCACTGAAGCTGGCATTCAAAAACCTCCACAACTTATGGAAATAAATAACAGTTATCTTTTAAATATTATTTTCTGTATTTTGGGGGGAGCTGTGTGGTTTGTTTTGATTTGGTTTTGGGTTTTTTCTTTTAACTGTCCAGCACCACTTTTATTGCCAGTAAGTAAGGAAAGGAAGATGGACAGGGTTGCCAAGCTACTAACTGGAAGAAACTTGAGACTCCTGAGGGGAGGAGGGAGGTGACCTTGAAGTGTAAAACTATTGCTTGTGGTGAGTGGAGTCTAACAGGCAGAAAATTCTTGTGCTGTAGCAAAATATTTATCTGTCTCTCAAGGTTTATTTCTTGAAAAGTACTGTGTTTGATAATTTACTTGTTTCTTTTTCTGATAGTCCACAAAAATATGGTGAAACTAATAGACATTGCATAAGAAAAGTAAATAAAAAATCTGAAAAGATGGATGATTTCCAATATTTGTGTGCCAGTTCAGTAAGCTTTTCCTTTCTGAAAAGGTGTTTAGGGTGATTTCTGGATATTTCAAGAACTTGTAGGATTTGAGCTTATCATATAACATGAAAGAAATTATAAATATTACAAAAATAACAAAATTTTATGCTTTGCAGTATGAACTGCTCTGCTCAGCTGTCAACGTTATTTTCTTTCTTTTCATTTCGTACATCAATCAACCAAATTTTTTTTAGAAGGAGTTCTTATTTCCTTTTTTGGTATTGTTATCAACCTGCTGTGATCTCTGGATAAAGAACATGTTAGAGAAACATGATGTTGAGAAATATCTTGATCATTCTTTAGCAGAAGCGATTATGCTGCAGTAAGTGGAACAAATATAGAGAACCATAAGCTTAAGGTTTTGGAAGCAGAAAACATAAAAAATTTGGTTTTTTGCTTTTGTCACAATACTCAGAAAAGCAGAGAAGATATATATTTTAAGTTCCACAGAAATATAGTCCATGTCCAGGCGGTGAAGAATTGCAAAAGATGTTTCAAAGTAGTTGCACTTAATTTATGTGACAACAGGGATTCTGCAACAGCTGGACACTATTTTTCAGGCAAATCTTTTTAAGAAAACATTTTAAGGACTATGAAAAAAGTAGGCTAAGCTGGTTTTGTGTCAAATTGGTGCAAAGTTCTCTTGGAAACTCTGAGGTCTGATCTGCTACAAAGAATAACTTTGGTAATTTATTTAGCAGATGAAATAGTTTTAAATGGATTTAAAAATATCTTCTAACAGCAAAATAAATTTGTTTGGTTTTATTATATATTTTTTTTTCCTGTATACTTCTTATTTTATCACAGACAAAAAAGAAATTACAAAAATGATAGAAAAACTGCAACTGCAGATTAATGTCTTTCTTTCTATTTGTTGAGGCTGGATTCATAGCAACTTGTTTGACAGACATGCTGTTCTTGTAGAGTGTGATGCCTTTAGGAAACATGAGGAGCTCCACAAACCCATTTATCATGTCGGTCCAAAATGCTCACATTACAAAGAACATTTTTTATGTTCTGCCTTTTCCTAGTTTTCTTAGCCAAAGACCAGCACTGTATCGTGTCATCCTGCTGACCCTATTTCCTAAATTCCTGTTTTCATGCTGTCCTAAATAATCCTCTCAAAGAGAAGAAATTATTTTCAAATGTTACTCTGGAAATTTTCCTTTTGAAGCTTTGAATGACTTTCCACAGGTATCTAGCTAACACTCGCACTAAATACTCAAGCATAAGGACTCCTCCAGGTAGGGAAGGTGCATTTAGGAACCAAAAGTGAAAACTGTTCCTAGTAAATTTGAAGGAGTGAAGGGTTCTCAGAGACTTATTTTTTTGTCAGAATAAAGATTCCCGTTGTACTATAGACCCTAAGTTGATACTTCTAATGTTTGTTCAGTGATGGGTGGATGAAAGAACTGGTGATGTTGTATTAATATGTTGATTGTATTGCTGTCAAATTAATTAGGAATATTTTTGCTCTCTCCCATTTTATTTCAGGTGATCATTTTACACACATTTTTTCATGCTTCAGCTCAAGCAGTTAGATTTCTTTAGTAGTTTTCATCAATGGTGCATTTTTCCCACAGTTTTAATTCACAGGAATGAGCCTGAATCATTCTTTTACGCTACCACTTGCTAGTGAAACAGCGGTGGAAAACATGGAGGAAGCGGGTGAATGTCATATTCTGGATAACATTCAGTTCTTTAATATTCTGCAATATTCAAGAGGTCCCACTGGATGATCACACAGGTTCTTTCTGGTCACCTTCCCATTGACATCCACTGTTGGGAGGTTTTGTTTCAGTGAGCACCATTTCTTTTTTTCATTTCACCTATCAGAAAGTCAGGCATGGTGGTCACTGCTGGCAAAGTGCCAGCCACTCCTAAGATAACTAGGTCCAGAAAACTCACATTTTAAATACTTTAAGTTACTTATTTTTGGTTAGTTACGCTTTGTAAAGGGAAGGCAAAGGAACTTTGTAGATAGGTAGGGCTAAACACTGAATAAAGGCTGGCAAGAAACCCAGAAGGCAGTCTTTTTGCAATCATGCCCTTTGCTTTTATTGGGCTAAGAAAGGCCAGGTTTGATAAGATTTTGTCTTGCCTCTATTCCCTAGGGAAAAGAAACACTGTCAGATTAGCCCTGCTCTTATAAGGGGACCTTTTACTCAGCAAGTAGCAAATGATTCACTCCTCTAAACTGGACCTAAGTTTATAAGTATGGTGTTTTCCCTGAGTGCCTCTGTCTAAACTTTTCCACACTAAGAGCAGAAGGCAGAGGTTCTCTTTCAGTAACTCTGCATGGTGACAGCTCCCCAAACAGGGGCCTCTTTCCCATGCACCACCCCAGCCTCATGAGTATTCAGTTTCAGCTGCTGTTCCAGCATTCTGTTCAGCATTTCTTTCAGTTATTATTCAGTTCAGTTGAGTTCAGCATTTGTCCTTGATTCACAACTCAGTCTCTTAGGTAGTCTTATAGGATATCCTTAGGTAAGTGATCTATTTAGTTACTTTGTGTTAAAACAGGTGGGTGTGAATAGATAAAAAGATAAATACATAGATAGATATGGATATTAATAGATATGCACCAGCTTGGCTTGTACAGTTCTAGAAATACTTAAGGGAAATGAGAGATAATTAAATATACCATCACATCATGTGTGATATTACAGGAAAATATTTCAGCCAGGAGCCATCTTCCTAGATCTCTTACTCAAATAAAAGCCAACAAATTACAGTAAGCACACTGCCAGAAAAGCTCTTTCCTCTGATATTTTAAGGTGATTCCACACGATGGTAGTCAGGACAATTCCAGTAGTGGAACTAAAAAATGTTTATGTGTTTAACATATTTTGGGATGTCTGTTCTAGTTACAATGGGAAAGGCTTGATACCCCATCCAACAGCTGCTAAAAATGTGTTACAAAGTCCAGCCTTGAACCCTGATGTGACTTTGTGTCTGTCCCCTCTTGACTGGGGATGCAATCTTAGTTCAAATCCCCAGGTCTTGGCTGGGTAATTGTGTGAAATTACTGGACAGGAAGGTGGTGGAGAAGTGACATCTTTAAAATGCCATTCTGCCAGAGAGCTGCTTGGCTTGAAGCTGGAACTGAGAAGAGAGCAGTTATAAAAGGGAAGTCTCATCTTTTTCATGGGATGCCTGAATTCAATGTTTGACAGCATAGAAAAAGGGAGCAAGGCTGGTTTGGCAGAACAACTTGTGTTGTTCTTTAGGGGGTAGCTGCAGCACTTATTATTCACTTGGAAACAAACTATTTCAAATACTCCAGGAAAAACTGCAGGTTTTCTTCCATTCTTTGTATAAAACAGGCCAAACACAAACACACTGAAGTGAATAGAGTCTAAACTCTTCAGTTAAAACATTGAATGCTTTTTGGTGTTTTATTTCAACAAGTTTTTTCCCTTATTAGTAAATTTCTTTCAGTTCTTCATTAGCTTCTTTCTGTTGACTTGCAGAACAGTTCTTTGTAGTTAAATTACACAAGGAGAACCTGTCCCACTGCTTTTAGGGTCAGAATGAAATAATCTGAACAGCAGGAGCAGTGACAGTTCAATTAGCAACACTGGCAACTTCTGTGGAATGGAAACACTGCTAGAGCCAAAGAAATCACTGGCACTGAAATGTCTCTCGTGAGGGGGAAGTGAAGAGTCCTTGGTACAGTTTTGTAGATTAGTATGACAGACAACAAAATGAGTAACCAAGTTGGGGAGCTGAAAACACAGTACAAAGCTTTTCCACACCATGGTTCTGTGCTGAAAGAATTTTTCTCAACAAGAACAGTGAGAGTTTGTTAGGCAATGTATGTACCATTTGCTGCTTTCAGAACACTCATTAAAGAAACTGCCTTTTTGTTAGCTTCTCAGATTAGTTTTTCTTTTAAAACTGTGTTCCTGTAGATGTGCTCTTTTCTTTTTTTCTTTTTAATTTTTTTTTTCCCTTTTTAAGAGTAGCAGAATTTCTCGGTTTCTTTTGCTCTGTCGTTGTTTCCCTCATTTCTGTATAAATGAATCAATCGAGTTTCTGGAGCAACTTCTCAGTAACGCATCTCCTTCAGAGATTTTACTTGAGTAGTAAATTAATTTTCAAAATATCTTTTAATTTTGATGAAATACAGTTATGAACCCTGGTCTCATGAAATAGAATTTATGTGCAGTAATCTGTATAAATACTCCCGAGATGTATCTCATCCATAATTAATATGTTGACATTTTAGGAGGAAGGAAGAACTATCTATAAAGTCACAGTCAGTGAAAACAATTGAAGTTGTATTCCCAGCTTCTACTCCAGATTCTCATTGTGATGTCAATCTTTTTGCCTCTATTTTTGAAGTGAATTATTAAATAATTTTTTAATTCTCAATTGTTGGAAGTTAAAAGGTGGTGTGGTTTTTTTTGTTTGTGAGTTGTGGGGTTTTTTTTGTTTTTTTTTTTTTTTTTTTTGTTATCTGCTCAGTATAGCTCTCAGTGGCAAAGAAATGTTTTAAAACATTATTTTTCCTCTGGAAAGATGAACTCACATGAAAATTCAGTTCCTCCAGATCCTCTTCTGAATTCTGTGCTCAGTTCTGAAACAAAGGTCTAAATGTGGGCTGCATCAGTAGGATTTCAGGTAGTAATTCCATCTGTAGACATTTTCAGGTTGTGTCCTTCGCTTCCATGGGAAGGAGCATGGTGGCAGCGAACATGAATGCACAAAGGGCTTGCTTTGGAAAAGTAAGGAGCGTTAATTGTTGGCAAGCTGAGACCTTAAAACCACTTAATAATTTTTTTCTTTTACAAATGCTAATTAGTCTTCTTTGCTCTAATTGACTAATTTCACCTTTCAGCAGTAGATTTAAATCTGCCAAATAAGTTACTGAATAAGTCGTGATGTACATCTATTTGTTAGAATATTATCTAAGACAATGAAAGCATATTTGAGAGAGAACAGTGGGCGTTTTTTGTAAAGACTTTACTAAGTGGGATATGAGCTAGGCAGAAAATAGAGGTCTAGAGATAACACTTACTGTAGAAATTCACTTTTAGAAGTAAAAGTGTATTTGTTTCTGAAAATTACTTACAGACAAGATTTGTCTATACCTTACTGCAAGCTAGAACACAGAATACAGTATAAAGTATAGAATTGTATTATGATTGATTCTTTCCATACAGGGTACCACTTAACAATTTTACAGTTCAAAGTTGCTGGAATAAAATATCTACATTTAGCAAAAAGAAACTTCAGCTATGTAAATTTCCAGAAGTATTTTCAAAAATTACTGAAGTTCCTCAGAGAAACATATTTTGTAATTGTGGGTATTGTTGGTCCTTCTGGTGATGTCTGCTTTACTGCACTTGATGGACTTTTGGGATGTCATGAGTTTTCAAAAAATCTAGAAGAAAATGATAATTTCTTTCCCCTGCAAGAGGTTTTTTTTGTTCTTTGTAATCACAGGACTAAAGCACATGGAGTTTTTGAGATGATGAACACTTTGAAAACTCTTTTATTACCTGTACTGGGACTCATGAAAAAGTAACACTTTTTATCAACACTTGAACCAAATCAGTAGGTAAGGTAACTAATTCTTGCTATTTGTCAGACCATTTTATTACACAGGTAAAATTTGGGGACAACATGGTCCTCAAATAAGGGCTTATAATAGTGCTTGTGTGGAAGGGATTCAGGTTACATTTGTGCTTTAGCATGGATTGAGTTGGGAAGTCCAGAGTAACCCCATGTGATTTAATTCGCTGTGAGAGGGCACAGCTATCCCAAACAGATCCTATTTGTGATACAAAAAAAGACTATTTTTTACAGATACATATTCATCAGGAAAACAATACTGCATGCTTTAAAAGAGTGTGATTAGGAGAAATTTTTGTGGCTAAACATTGGGTCCTAGAAGCAGGAATTTTGAGGTTGGGCCCTGCTTGTAGACTTGATGTTTTATTTGTTCCTCTAGAGAATGGTGATATGAAAACTTCTTGTCACACATATCAGTAACAGATCAGAGCTTAGCACTGTAGGGCTTTCATCTGTGTTAGGTCTTACAGGCATTATTAAAGTAACACTTGGTTTTTGCTGTCTTTCTTACCCCTGAAGGAGATCAAATGGTTTGCTATGTGCCTATCACTTACATAGAGCTATTTTCAAAGTAAACTTGAGTGTGGGAAATTCTGCTTCTTCTTCCAAAGAGCAGGTCCCAGCAACTTCGGTCAAGATACACTCTTGAAGTTCTCAAAATGGAGCACAGATATTCCCACAGTGGTGTGGAATCCTACATACAAGGACAACATATCCAGCTAGCTAAATCATATTGCCTTTACATATGGTCTTCAGGCTACAGTGGGGTTTATTTTAATTGTTGTCTTACTTTTGTTTTATTTAGTCTTTTAGTACCAGGGAAAGTGATGTAGTGACAACACTGCCTTTGTAAAAAACTGCAAATTTATACATGATTTGAAACAATGATCTTGACAGTCGTGGTAAAAAAAGTCCTTCTGTGTTAAAAATCAGAGATAGGAGAGAGAGGACTTGTGTCAAGAATGAGTGAAATGAAAACATATGCAAGAAACAGCAAGTAAAAGGGCAAAGCTGAGGTTTTAATACACCAGTGAGACCTATGACTTGACTTAAAGGCTCAGATGCAAGCACTGAGTCAGTGACTGCTTAATTCTAAAAGGGATTTTAAGGTAAAGGCAAGAGGGAATTTCATTGACAGACTCATTCCCTTTAAACGCATGAACAGAGGATGTTATGGTGAGGTGCACATATGGAGCATATCTCAGCAGTCTGTAGTCTTTTAGGATGGTTCCCATAACTTTAAAATACATTGCCTAGCTTCCACTTTAAAATTTTGTTATGCGGACTAAGAAAACCCATTTTCTTCTTTGACAAAGAAGAATCGCTTTCATCATGTGAGGATATTGCAATTTGGTTTTAGTGTATAAATGCCCCTTAAGTTTAATTTCTTTACACAAAAGCAAGATTCCTAGTCAGCCAGGACAGTATGGGATGTGTTTCAGCAGACTTGGGATCTACTCTAAGTACTGCCAGAGGCTTGTTAAATGCCTTTATGGAAATCACCTTGCAGTGACTCTTCTTATGTTTAAAGCTGTGGTTGAGAAGTTCTGTGTGATGCAAGTAATGTTATATTAGCACACACTCTGGTTCAATCAGGGTGAAAAACTTAAGTTTTGGATATATTTTATAAGCCTATTTTCTGTCTTAACAGGCAATTTTAATACTGGCAGAGCAAAATATGAAGATTTTCCAAGCAAAACAACTGATCATAATATCACACTATACATTAACAAACATGTCCCTTCATTTCTTTAACATTAATATAAGAGAAAGGTTATTCTTAATTTATTTTGCAGGTTATGTATTTTGAAAATACTAAAAAATATTAGTTATGCCCAATTAAAAATTGAGTAATTGCTAATGACCACAAAGATGAAGAATTCTATTCTTCAAAGAAGACCTTCAGTAGATGGTTTATTTTAATTCTTTTATAAGCTGTGTAATGCATTTCCAGAGAAAACAGATGCTGACTATAACCAATAAGTACTGAAAAGACTATTTAATATATAGGAGCAAAGTATAAAAAACATCATAATGTTAGCAAGCAGTAAACCTCAATCCAGATTCGGGACTTATCAGAAGGTCACAGTGAAAGTGAAAATGAGAGGATAGTGCTGTGTTTACTTTTTAAAGGTATTTTTTATAGGTGAACATTATTAGTTCTCATTGATGCTTCCATTATTTTTCATTGCTATATCATTCCTTCCTGAAATTTCCATTTCCCCTAATCATTACAAACACGTAATGTTTCGGTTTCAGTTTCAGTTCCATGAAGCAGTCTGTATATCCCTGTTTCTCTCTGAGTCAAAGCACTAACTGTGTCCTTCCCTCACGCTGTACTTAGTCATGGGCACCAATTTGTGTCAGCAGCGTTCAGGTACGATTTGGGCTAAGGAAGGCACTGAAAGTAAAAAACAGCGCCGTGATCCCTAATGGTACTCTAATAATTATTGAAGACTTGCACTAGGAAATCAAGCAACTGTTGCCATGTTTTCTGCTATGAAATTGTGGAAAAGTTGGCAATGATGCCAAGTGGAAGCAAAGGAAAATATTCCATCAACAGATTTTTGAGGAAGTTGCACTCAGTTATGATTGTGCTGCACAAACACAGGGTTTCAGGCAAAGATTTGCAAAACCAGATATGTGATTCATCATGCCTTAATCTACATCCAAAATCACTGCTAATCTTGGAATAATAGCTGCTACTACAACTAGTGAAGAATCTTGGTTATATCAAGCCATAGATTTTTGATTCAAAGCCATCTGAAGATGCCTGCTCTCTATTTATAATAATCCAGTAATCTTTGTTCACTTCAGTTCCTTATTCTCCCACAACTCCCTATTTCTGGAAGGATTCCAACAGCTAAAAAAAGTACTACAGATTTATTTAAAACCCGTTTTCCACAATGTGATGCAGTAATAGAAGGAGTTTAATGAGGAACATCATTATGTGTTCAACAGAAAGCTTTCTCACTGATCTTGTCGCAAAAAAAAAGAATCTTCCCCTCATTACTTGTGTCTTTCTGACTCAGCCGGGCTTTCATGTAAAAATAACACTGAGCTCACAAACTTGTGGTGGAATGGCAGCTACATTAGACACAGTTTTATTACCACTTACCAGTTATTTTTAGAAACCACAGATCAGCTTTTAACTTGAGTGGCGGAGTAGCAAAGAGAAAAAAATTTTCATAGCTGGGATTTCTCTGAGGGCATAGAGAAGTACCAACACTTAGGGGAGGTGGAAACAAAGGCTTCAAATGACAACTGGTATTAACCAAGGAGTATGTAAAATATCTCAATTGATTTTTTGAATGAATGTTGTCAATTTGATATTATTTTAATTTTTGAAGTGCCTATCAAGAGATTTCTTAATGAAAAAAACTTGCAGAAACACTGCCAATTACTGAGGGTCATGACAGCTGGGAACAGCGACAGACATGCTTGCCACTTCACACTCCTGAGTACGTGTTTTTTAAAAGCGTATATATTTTGTTTCTGCAAATTTTGAATCTCGCTTCATCCAAAGCGTCCTGTATTGTACACAGCAACTTTGCTATGCCCTGTCAGACACAGCAAAAGTCAAAAGAAGGCAATGTTCATGTTAAGGAGTCCTGTGGAAACCCTTCCATTACTTTCCAATCCTAAGATCTTTTCAGGATGCCATCAAGCTAACTGCCTGACAAAAAAGACAAGTCAAGAAAGGAAAACTCTAAGTATTTACAAGTATCTACTAGAGAAGTACAGTTGTTGGTGCTATGAGCTCAAATAGAGGTGATTGCTTTTTCCGGCAGGGATGAAAATATTGCTAGTACTACTAAGGAGAAGTAAATTAAAACCATAATGAAATAAAAATAAAAATATTAGAGGTTCTCTAGATTGCAGACAAAGAACCTTGTGAATTTTCCATGGGTCAGTACAGTTGGTGATATAAAATAAATGAGCATATTCTAAACCAAAATACTGAAGACTGAATTAATTCATAAACTCTATTCCTTTGTAAAATGTTCTTTGTAGTGTTCTTGGTTTACTCAACATAGGGCTGCTTGAAAATTTAACCTCTGTTGTTTTCTCTCTCTCTGTGAAAAAAAGGTATCACTTTAAGAGGAAAATTTTAAATTTCTTAGCTCATATATTTAGAATTTATTTGATTTTTTTGTGCTTAATGTTATGTTCCTAACTTGGATTTTAATCTTGAGCACAGGCTGTCTATCTGAAAGCTTCCTGAGCTCCTACAAATGTTAACGACATAGTTAGAATACTTTCTGAAGAAAATATGTTACTAATATTCAGTGCTTAATGATGGACTTGATCTGAATAAAGACAAGGTTGTTAAATTATCTCAAAGAAATAAACTAATGTAAACGTTGTACTAATCAGCATGTTGTTATACTAACAATCAGGAACTAAAAAATAAACCCAGACACACTCATTCTTGAGAAAATTACTATAAAGACATAAAAATAGCAGCTGCTGTGCACCAATCATTCTGATTAATCAATAGACATTTAATGATAGTACTGTAAGTTAAGAACCTGACTGACTCAAAAATGTAAAAAAACCTTTAAAAAACAGCAAAGAAATTGTTCATTGCTGTCATCTATTGTTGATGTAAATGTGGATTGTGTTTGGGATAATATATTGGCTGGTCGATGGAATTTGAACATGTGTGGACGGAGCAAACAAATACTAACCCCTGCCTCTTCTCCATTTTCCTTCTTAGAGATTAAATATTGTATAATGCAAAGATAAATTTTTAAACCCCCAAACCTCCTAATCCAATGTTGTCACAGTAGCAGCGCTGACTCTAATAGTTACGTGTTTTGGGAACACCCCAAACAGCCCCCAATGCACGTCTCCTTCCTCCTACTTTTCCTAGCCTTGATTTTCCTGTTTTAGCATAACCCAATACATCTTTAAACCATCTCAGACATCTTCTGTCATTCTCACCCTCAGCTGTTTAGACAAGACTTCTTATCAACTTTTCCTTCCTGACACAGATCCTTATCTTAATTGATAGCATGTTTTCTCATATACCCTATCCCCACGGGTTGTGATTACTTTTCTTGGCTGACAGGTACATCAAAAAGGAGCTGAGCCTGGAGTGTGAAAGAGACAGATGTGTTTAGAGCAGCACAGGAAGAAGTAGAAAAGGAGACATTCTGCAGAAAGAAGAGACTTGTGGAGTAGGGAGTTGAAGTAAAGACAAGGAGAAGCTGAGCGGAATAAAAAGTGCTGCTGTCATCTGAGAGTGCCTGAAGGCGGAAGAGGGCAGCCTGACTTGGTTTCCTGCTGATGCCAGTTACAGCAGCACGCAATTAAAAGGTTACTTCATTCATCTAAATGCAAACTTCAGAATTACATGCCTCACACAAAGTTCACTTGGATGTTCTTCAGAACAGTTGGATACCTGCATCAAAAACCTCTTTACCAAGACTGAAAATCGTGTAATTAGGGTGCTGAACAAGAATTAGGAATCAGAGACCATTTTGAAGGTTTCTTGCTGCCTTGAAACTGGAGAATTTCAAACCCCAGTTTATGCTGGTTTAAAATGAAGAGTGTGTTAAAAAGAAATGCGAAATGGGGGACTCAATTTTCGAGAGCATGTGTGAGCTCAGTTTTCATGAGAGTTATGAGCATGTAGAAATTAAACCCTTGATGCCTTAGATCAAATGCCACAAGTTTCTAGCATAGACACTTTTATTCATCCTTGGGAACCTGCTCTAAATGAGACTTCTAGGACTAAGGACTTAGATTTTTTGGATTTTTTAAAACTTAAATCCCTTTAAGACCTTATCTACTCATCTAAAAATGTCAACAATATTTCATATCAGTATTGACTTGAAAACTGAATTGGCTTCCCACAGAGAACAGAGAAAGCCTTTATGTAAGAGATCATCTGTACCTGGTTTTGTGATGTCTTGGTGACTGGTGAGATCTAGGTGGCCCTTGAATGTGTGGGTTGGACCTGATGACCCCTCAAGGCCTAACCTCAACCATTTGTGATTCAGAGATACATTAGAAAGGATGTAATCCATGGTGGAAAGGACAGGTATCAGTTCTCTGTTCGGGTCAGTGTTCAGGCCCTATTGTTACAGACATCCCTGGGAGACCTCTGAATTCAGTACTTGTCTGCATGGGACAAAAGGAGTTCTCAGAAATGGTCCTTGGCCTGAGCCGAACAATTATCCAGGATGAGGCCAAAAATTGTAAGCTGGGAAATTGCTTCCTTTTTGTTAATTTTAAGTAAGCTATTTTCAGTAAGAAATAAGGGAATTCCTGCAGACATATTCAAAGAAAAAAAAATAGTAGGCATGTAAACCAGATGTCCCATAGAAGTATTTGTTTCTGTTAATTGGCCAATGATGGGATGTAGTTATGGTTACCAGATACCTGAATATAAGCAGGGATGAAGATGTATACTATTTTTTTTTTCTTTTAAGGGAAAATGACAGAACATAAACATTTTACAAAACTTCTCATTCCTGGTTACAAGATTTGCCTGAAAGTTAAAAGCCTCAAGAACTAATTCATTTTCTGTACTCCTTCACTTTTTAAATTGGAAATCTCTCTGCTAATATAAGCAGTTTTGAAACTGTATAAGTTATTTTATAACTTTCAAGAGCAGTAATTCAAAAGTAGCTAAAAGACCTGTTACAGTGAGACTGTAATTAAAATTTAACAGTAAAAACCCAAAAACTAATTTTCATAATTTTGCATCAGAACTAGCAGGATGACCTAAAATTCCATTTCAAGCTTACCATGTCCTATTTCAAGAGCAGTCTTAACATCTGCCAAAACTTTCATTAAATGAGGCACTTTGATCAGAGTAATTGCATGTTCTCTGCACATTTGATAAGTTAACATATAAAAGTTTATATAAGAACATATAAGAACATATATAGATATGTTCTTATATATATATATATATATGTTCTCTGCACATTTGATAAGTTGATAAATATTTATACCATGTGTGAACACCATATGACAAGTCATACTAAATATCACTAATACCATGGGGTTTTTTGTAGCAGGAGAGTTTTAATTACAAAAGGCTTACATTTAAATGTGCTAGGCCAGACCCAGCAACCTACAGAGTACATAGGAATCATGGCACCACTGTATATGGCCCAATTATTTCTCTGCTATTGACTTCCCCAGGTGTTACTGACTGAATAAAAGTCACCAACTTGTTGTGGAGAGCCCGCACGTGAAGTCTCTGGGTTTCTCAAACCACCTGCTGAATCCAAGTTGGAAGGGATGGCTGTTGGACTCCAGGAAATGCTCAGCCAGGCAAGGCAGAGAGAATAAATAAAGAGGCACAGAAAAACCCATAGGAAAGGGACACATTTTATGGAGAACAGGCAAAATGAAATTATGTGTCCGGGAGATTATAGGCCTTGCAAGCCAGAAAAATAAGGCAAACCAGACCCTGCTCCTGGGACCTGAATGTAAAATAGTTCTCACTTCTCCTTGTTTTTCCTCTCAAATGTTTTCCTTTAATAGATGATTTTTCTCTTCTTGAGAAAATGCAATGAAGAGAAGTTTTATGTAACTAGTATCAGAAACCATTTAGTCCTAACAAAAACCTAGACTAATCCTTGACATTCTTCACTCTTTTTATTTTTAGGAAGCTTTTTTCCACCTGCCATCAAACATCAATATAGATGTCAACGTTATCATGTTCAAAATATTCATTCACTTCACTTTCCTGAATAGTCTTGCCATGACTGCCATTGTTTCTGTTGCAGAAAGAGTCTGGTTGAGGATGGTTCTTTCTGTGATGTATCACAGAATGTCAGGTAACTTCAACAGCCATCAACACTATGGGGGATTAAATTAGTAGTGATATGTTCATGTAGTTTGAGGATCTGTGGTGGTGTCAGCTCTCCCTTTGACATCAGCGGCAGAGCAAACCTAACCTTAGAGGACAAAAGAGACTGTTCTGAGGCTCAGTGTTAGGATTAATGCCATCTCTCTCCATCAGAACAGCCTGCACGGCTGTTTAATCAGTTTATAAAGACACAGCAGCCTGTTTCATCACACCCAGTGTCAATGTTGGCATTTGACTTGGCCGTGTAGATCCCCAAAAGATTAGAGCTTGTTTTGTTCATGGCAGGACTTCAATGCACAGACAGCTCTATAAATATTCCCACAAAGCTAAACTGTCTTAAGAGGCTGCTGTAAATTTTCAGGTGGTGCAAGATGATGTCACAGCACTTAAAACTAGCTACCAAAAGCAGGTATTGTGAGGGAGGAATAAAGGAAAATATTTCAGGAAAAATCCAAGACTGCAGTTTTAAAAGTAACAGCAAACCTGAAGGGGCAGGAAAGATGATCTTTTCAAAAGAATGGATTGAACCAACCCATTGGAATTATATGGGGAGAGTCAATTATGACCCATTCTTCTACTCAGAGCCAAACCTGAAGTCCTTACACATTTTTATTTCTGTTTTCAAATGCCTTCCTCAAAGACTTTAAGTGAGTTCTTCAACAGGGAAACAAAGAGAGCAGACACTTGTTTCCTCTTTCTGTATGCAAGAGTATAGTATTATTGGGATGCAAAAAAATAATTTCAGTATGAGTACATGTGCTAAACACACAGATATCTATTCACCAGCGACCTTTAACACCCATCTTTCAGTACTATGTCAATTGTTTATCAGCATTTTAAAAGTATCAGAAGTCTATATAACCAATAATGAAACATGTAATTCTAGGCATGTAAATTCTTCAAACATTTGATTGACTTTCTCAGAAGGGAAAAGATGAATAGAAAAAAAAATCTTCTCATCTGTGGACCTTCCGCATTTTCAAAATATCTGTTTCCTCTAATTTTTTCACTGGAAATAGTTCTACTTCAAAGTACTTAATAGAACTAATGTTCATATGCATTTGTTCACATAGGACCTACAAACCAAAAGAATGCACATATAAACACAGATAAACGTAACTGCCAATACATATTTATATCAGTAATTACTATTCTCTTGAAGAGCATTTTCATATATTGTGTTGAACATCAGAGACAACTAAATTGCTTCAGGAATTGTTGATGAATTTTCATCCAAATTATTTTTTATTGTTTCCTCATGAATAAAGTTTCCAAAATAAAATTATTTCAAAATCAAGAGATACAATATAATAAAAGTAAAAATAGAACAAACAGAAATAGAATATCTTTGAGATTCAATAAATTTCCTAAGATTAACATTTTGTAGTTTTGATATGGATTTTTTTTTCAAAATGTCTGCTTCATTAATGTGGTCCAGAGTTGAATGAAAAGAAAGTATAAAAAACACGTTTATTGTGAGACATCAATGAAGAACATCTGCACCATACCGTTACACTAGAGCTCTACTTTCAATCTACAAACTGTTCTACTGGGGGAAGTAGTCTAGTGATATTTTTTGCATTCAGCTTTGATTGTTTTATTACTTTGTACATATAAATGTTTTGTACATACTAGTGTTATTTTTTCCTTAGTTGTTTGTATTTTCATCCTCCCTTGAATTACATAAATCCTGAGTTTAAAGTTGACCAGTTTCTTCAAGGAAAAAAAACCATCTAAAATGGTCTAAATGGAAAATACCATGGAACCCAGTGAAAGTAGAAATTTATGTAAGCACTATATCCTTTCTAAAACATACTTGGGAGGATTTTTTTTATCTGGATAAACACCATAAATATTGGTATGAACATTTGCTGAGAGACCTCCTCAAATCCCGGAACTCTTTGTCTTCTGCTTTCTACTGTTCTTTCCTGGCCTTTATGGCCAGAATATATTGATATTTCTGTCTAGACAGGAGGCAGTTACAGAACTACCACAGGGAACAGAGCTCAAACATGTAAGGCACTCTCCGGGGTAAAAGAAAAAGGAAAAACCTGATACTTCAGTGACTGAATAAAACAAAAAAACCCACTACCTCCTCCCAAACCTTTTTATATGACTATTACTTATTGAAATTTAAGACACAGAAAGGAATAATTATGAGAAACATCTAAAGCACAGCAAACTCATGGACACTTTCTGCCTGATTAATTCATAACTCATAAAATTATTAAATGGGTTTTTTTTGGAAGGGACCCTAAAGATCATCTAGTTCCAACAGCCCCAGTCATGGACAGGTTGTGGACACCTTCCACTATGCCAGGTTGCTCAAAGGCCCATCCAGCCTGGCCTTGAACACTTCCAGGGATGATGCAGCCACAGCTTCTCTGGACACCCTGTGCCAGTGCCTCACCACCCTCACAAGTAGAGAATTTCTTCCTTACATCTGATCTAAACCAACTCCCTTTCAGTTTAAAGCAATTCCCTCTTATCTAACCACTACATGCCCTTGTCAAAAGTCCCAGTCCAACTTTCTTGTAAGGCCCCTTTCAGTACTGGAAATGCTGCTTTAAGATCTCCCTAGAGCCTCCTCTTCTCCAGGCTGAACAACCCCAACCTTTTCAGCCTGTCCTCGCATGGAATTCACTCCAGTCCTCTGATCATCTTTGTGGCCTCCTGTGGACTCATTCCAAAAGCTCCACATCTTTGTTGTATTGGGGGGCCCCAGAGCTGGGTGCAGCACTCCAGGTGGGGTCTCACAAGGGCAGAGTAGATGGGGAGAATCACCTCCCTCAAACAGTTTATGGCATCCTGTGAAAACCTTAAGAAGGTGGAAAATGTGAATTGTCCCCGTAAACTTTTTGCTTTCTGAGAGAGAAGCCCAATGACTTCATAATGCATCTTACAAATTAGATGTGTTTGATTTTGTTGGTTTGGGCCAACTGAGAAATAAAACTTTTGAATCTCCTAGCAGTTGAAATCAAGATATTTTCTTAAAATGTATCAAAGGAGAAATACAGTACATATTTACAGGACTCTCCCCAGAAAGATTTCAGGTTATTTGTTCTTCATTCTGTTAAACAAAGAGAAAAAACCCAACTAATATTACAGCTCATGTGAATTTAATACCAATATGCAGTGATTTCAAAGTGTTTATGCTCAAGTGGCTATGATGTGAATTGGACTAACATGAGCATTCCAGGGTCTTCTTATTTTAATGATAATGAAAAGATTTGCCTTTATCCAAAAGAAACACTGTAAGTTCAATGGTGCATGTGCCTTGGTTTTGATCTTTATGAGGTTGAAGCTGTCACTGTTTGGTAGTGGCAGCAGGAGCTCAGCCGTGGCCCAGACTTCTCCCTTTCTGCATTCCAGTCTCTCAGTGCAGCAGAAGCACAAATTCCCCCTGGCATGTCAGCCACTTGACTTGTCAGACAGCAGAGTGTTCTTTTCCTGGACATGCAGGGCAGGACTTTCCCTTATGTCCTGTCCCTAACCGGAGTGCTTCTGAAAGGGCAGTCAGAATGCAACCGAGTGTTTTTGCCAAATACAAGTCAATCACAAAGTTTCAGTGCAGGCCAAGCACAGAAGATTCAGCTCTACACTTCCTGCACCTATTGTTAGTTGCGTTACTCTCCTGTAATGAATTGTGTCAGATATCTACTACTGTCATCAGATTATTGTAATAAGAAGAAAATAAATCAAAAGGGCAGATTTCTGTTCGTTATTCAGGAAAATTATTTGCTTTATTCCCCTCTCCACTGCTGTTTCTGTCAGATATATGATACCAGACTATGTCTTTCCCCTCACTTCATATTGCTTTACAGAGGAGGGTTTCTACAGCTGGAAACTGTACATTGCAATTTGGTGTATGAGTTTCTACCTTGATTCCACCTACCAAACACAAACACAAACACACAGATTGCCTAAAAGTAGCTGGAAATCTGCAAACTTTTTGTATAATTTGTGGCTATTGGGCATACTGATGAGTATAAATGGATATTATTTTGAAACAGTGACTGGTGTTGGGCATAGTATATGTGTGAGCAGAAACTTGCACTCATTTTTGAAGGAACTAAGCCATCTTAGTCCAATGAGAAGTCCAGGCAACCCACTGAATGGCAGATTGCTGAAAATAAGGAGTCTGGTAGAAAAAGGATTGCCACAACCATGTTTTATTTATTTTATTTCTTCTCTAGAAATCCACTACTGGCCATTATTTGACCTCTTTTCCCTCTGCTCTGGAATAGAAAACAGGCCTTGCAGTCACTGTGACCCCTCAGGACAAGTGGCCACCTCTTGGTGCTGTGGAAGCAGCATTTCACTGATTTATGGGAAGATCCTGCTGCTTGTGAGGGGAAAAGGATATAAGGGGGGAAATAAAATCTGAATGGGAAAAAATTGCCCATCTCTATGGAGAAGCAATCTGGTCTAGGCTTTTGAGTACCCTGGTCTAGTGGAAGGTCTGGGGAAGCAGTGGTCAGGGTGATATTTTATTTTCTCCTCCTTCTCCCTTAGTCCGATGTGGTTCAAGGCAGAGGAATGGCAGAAATAAATCTCCAGGAGCAGGATCTACTGTGAACATGCCCCTGCCAACCAGCAGGGCTTTTCTGCCTAATTGCCAGAGTTGCCACACTGCCCTACACAGGGAAGCCTGCTGTTTGTCTTCTGTCTGACTTACAGGTATAGGACACCATGAAGCTGACTGGAAGTGTTCCTATAAATTATTATGATTTATTTGACAACAACAATCAAGTTGCACAACCCCAAACTTTGCTTATTCAATATTTTAAAACACAGCAGTAAATACAAACTGTAAATCAAAATCAATCTTTTTGCTAGTCTGGTGGATTCTTCAGAATTTGATAATGTCAATGGTCCCAAATGAGCAGAAGACTGAGAAAGATAAAAAATACATGTTTACATGTAAAAATTATACCTCATTCAGCCTGCGAATTGAAATGAGAATAAGGAATTGAGCAAATGAGGCTTCCTCAGTGACATCATTAAGTGCTCAAACACATAAGTGCCTGACTAGGGAAGTAAGTCTCTTCATTAAATTCTTCCACGTATTTTTAGAAGTTCAAGACTATGAGTGGAAGGAACCAAAAGTACCCAGTAAAGGGTCCTTGCATGTTCCAGGATTCCTCAAGAGTCTGTGTGAAGATTTTTTTTCTGTAAGAGTGATTATGAGAAATCTCTAGTATTGAAGAGTACTTACACCACGGTTATTCAACTCACAGACCTCCCCACTTGTGCAAAAACAGTCTGAGATAAAAAAAAAAGAAAAAAAAGTTTGATCCACTTTAAGGAAGTAAAATAAAAGTTTCATGTTTCATTGAACAGACACCTTATGTGACAGCTGAATCTTGTTTCTTGGTCCTGGCCAGCAAGGCCACTGCAAACATTGACTTTTTCTAAGGTTTGCTAGCTTGGTTTCTGTTAGATCTACAAAAAGTACAGACCAGCCAACTTGATGGAACTCAAAGGCTGCTAGAGAGATGAGACAAAAAGATCCAGTTTGATTCCTGAGTCTGACATGAGTGACAATGTATTTGTCCAAAGAAGAAGGACACAGTTATTTTAGTACAAGCCTGGTTCCATCCAAGAGCACAATAATACAGGCTTTACCTGAATAAGAATTTCACACACTTTGGTTTGGGATATATGCGTAACAAATTGGTGGCACAGGAATGTATGTTCTTGTTCAAACTCCTATATTCTGCATTCTGGTATCCACATTCCAATACATGCTAACTTCAGTAGCAACACAATTATTCTCTAGAAATAATTAAATTTCCTTCCGCTTCTTTTACTGCAAAATATTTACTGTATTTTTCTTTCATGGAATGTAACTTTAAGTATTTACTTCTGCTAGAAATTCTGCAGCTCCTAGGACCACCTGCATACAAAAAAATGTCATCCCTTCCTCCTCATACTCCCAAGACTTCAAGTACAAGTGCCTGCTTTTTTACTTTGAAAGAGAATTTTACAGAGAATATTGTTCTACTATTAGTCTGCAGTGTACTCCACCCTTTTGATCTTGGCTCACTCAGCCTGACTGCTTATATTCTACGCAAGATGCTAAAGAATTATGGATCCATTTTGGGCAACAGATGTTATATGTTGGTCTTTTGATGTGAATTATAGGTGCAATACTGATGCTACTTTTGCTTTATGGCTCCTAGAAGTGATTCCCAGATCTTGAATCTGAAAACATGCTCTGGCCATATCCTTGTGCTCTGTGAGGACAAGGAACAGATTTGCAGCATCTTCCCTTCCACAAATCTTATTTTGTACAGGAAACCAGTGCTCAAGAAGAATGCCATTATTTGCACAAACAGGTACTGATCTGGATGATTATAAGGAACTTGACTGCTTAGCAGAAAGGACACTGCTGTACACATCAAAAAGAAAGCCTACACCTAATTTAGGTAAATAAATTATTTCTTGTTTCTTTCTGTAGTGTTAATCTTGGGTCTTAAAGTTTCTAAAGCAGTTTCTTAACTCTGTTAGCTGAGTTTAGTATGTGAGGGTGCATGAGTCACTGAATGAAGAATTGCAATATGAGGGTAAGAGAAGATCCAGATTTAACAGAACACAATGAATACCTACTTCTCTGAAGCTTAGAAATTAGTAATAATTTGTATCAATGGAAAAGCCCTCTGAAAGAATTTCTCATAGTACATAGACTCTGAAGACATATGTGTTCCATCAGCTTGACACTTCTTTCAGAAGACAAAAAAAAAGCAAGAAAGCAAATGGGAGCAGTGCTAATACCTGCCAGTTTATTGCAGCACTTCTGGAAATGGTTTTATTCTAATGCCAGCTGAAGAAGGTGGATTGACCTTGTGTGTTCATGTTTAGAAATATCAAAAGACTTGTGTTCAGCTTATGTAAACTACATTAATAGACGTTTGGAGCATTGCTTTAGCAGATTTCTAGTGTAATGAGAGAAGATAATTCACACAGGGAAGGCTGAGAAAAGCACCTTGATTTCTGCTGAAAGGCAGCCATTATGAGGAATGTGAATCTAGCCTTCTTTTATAAGTTACTGTTCTTTTAATTATTCCTGATGCAGTTTTTGCAGTTTTTCTCAGTATAACTGGCTCCTCTGGAGGTCAAATGCTGTGTGACTTTCAGACTCACTTGATAGTCTGGAGTCTTGAAAGGGATGAGCAGTACCAACACTTAATGGGCTGCAGCAAGTGCCCAAGAACATACAGTTCCTCTTGGGACATTAATTGGCCTCTTGCCTCATAGAGAAGGGCTCCTTTTTCCCAAATATTTTCCAGTCATAAGGAACAGGAACATAGGAAGAAGCCTTTGTGGTGCCTTCTGAGAAAAGTAAAGTGAAGACAATTAGGCTGCAGCACACAAAACACGAAAGCATAGGAGGGACGAGGGATCCTTGTGGGCACAGAGTGGCAGAGCATAAGATCGGTACTCAGGAGACAAAAGCAACTGATGAAAACACTGGAGAGCCTTGATGTATCACAGATACCAGGCAGATGTTTTCAGCTTTTGCTCTACTGCCAGGCCCTTCTGTTTTTTTCTGGGCAATAATCCATTTACTCTGTTGCCTCAGCTACAAGGTTTTTCTTTTCTGCCTGACGGCTGCTGATATCCGTTTTGGCAACAACACTTCTGCTTCCCTTGCTCAGTCTTCCCTGCTTAAAGAGAAACTTGGTTTCTTTACAAATAATTTCAAAATGTCTGTCACTGATAAGTGTCCTCCTTGGACAATCTTCCATTTCCTACCGACAAGTTCCAAATGTGGGACATGGAGAAATCATGAGGAAAGATAAAGAGCAAGAATACCTGAAAAGAATCTGAACTGAAAAAATTCTGTTACTTCTGAGAGATTCCTTAAATGATCTCTAATGGAAATTAATACACTATATACCTTATCAGTATATAGTTATTTTCCTATTTGGAAATGCATTTCATTTTCTACATGTGCATAACAATTTAGTGACAAAAACTAAATGCAGTCATAGACTCAAAATCATTCTTAGTTTGTAGAATGATGAAGACTCCCCAATCTATGCAGCACATTCCATTAACTGTGAACACAAAAAAATGAGAATGGTGAGGAGAAAAATAGAGTAATCAAGAAATAAGCTCAACTTGGTACTGAAACTTTTGCTTCTATCCTAAAAGTGTTGAATAAAAATAATTAATGCAAAGATCCTATGCTTTCTCTCTGCCCTCATAGAAGTCACTGTGCTTGTAAATGCGGCAGCACAACCTTGAAAATGAATTTGCTGAACTTGAACCTGTTACAACTGGTTTGCACATGGGATTGCTACAGTAATTTTTGCTGTAAAAATGGCAGTTTCACATAATTCTACAGAAGGAAAAAGAATGAGGAACCTTTTCTTTTAATTTGTCATTTGGTGGTAAGGTATATTGCAGTTATGACAAATGTAATCATATTTCATTGTTCTCTGCAGAAGAACTCTTGATGATGCCTGAAATACATGCCATCCAGTACTGCAGGGTATGAAAAACACCCCTAAAATGTAACTCATGAACACTCGCAATGCTGAATATGACGCATAGCAATATCACCTCTGTAACTGGTATCTGTGGATTCCTGTTGATAATGGTGCTAAAATGTGAGCTAGGAAGGTGTTATTTTCATCCTAATCTCCTTACTTACCTCAGTCAATGTCAGGAGAAGACTTGGTCTGTATTATTTTCTGCTATGGTCTTTGTCATGAAAATGAAGCATCAGGATGTTCATTTCCATCAGAAGAGAGCGAGAAAAGTAGAAGCAGGAAGTGAATACTGCAGATCATTTTCAGAACTGTAGAAGGAACATGGATGATATTATTATGAATGGCAACAACAGAAACGCAAGTTAAAAAATAAATGTTTTTTGCTTTTTTTTGTTTTAGGAGGAGTGTGTGTTAAAAAGTTTTATGGCCAACATAGTATATTCTTTCCATGCATAGATTTTCTCAAGATCCAAAATGATTTAGGATTAGAAGTTCCTTGAATTGAAACAGCACTTCAGTTTCAAAGGCAAAGAAAAACTTTTAAATATTTGACTCACAGCCTTATTGCATACTAGGGAATAATTACTCTTCAATTATGCAATCTTCCACTCCTAACAACGTAGGAGTGGTTCACACCTGACAGTTCAGATCGTCAGAATTCCCAGAGTGAATCACACAGTGCAAAGGGCTTGTGGTGCTGCATTAATGGTGCTGCTCTGTGATGTGTGTGCCATGAGCATTCTGATCTCTTGTTTATATGATGAGGGCACTAGTAAAGTTTGGGCACAAGAAACGGTAGCACAGCATGACTCTTCCACTTTACAACCACAGGGATGAACACAGTGCACAAGCAGCACGGCTTTTTTTGCTACAGGAATACTCTGTGATTTGTTGAAAAGTCTGCAAAGTGAGGAACATTTCCCAAAAAAAACCCAAGCACAGCAACACTGAGTTCTGTTTTTAAAATGCAATGTTAAGACCAACAGCTTCTCTGATAAAGTGACCACCTGGCAATTCGTGGGAACTGAAACTGCCTTCTTTTTGCTCTATCCCTCTTCATTCCTCTTACTCTGTCTCAGTATCATGATGCTGCACACAGAGTTGTAGTAAAACAGCCATTTGACTACTTCTGGAAGAATTCACATGCACATTTTGCATTGCCCTGCTTGGAACACCTGTAGCTCGCCCTCCACCTCCCTATTTCCCGAGCAGCCAGCCTGATAAACATGATGCAGCAGTCTTGGTCCCATCAATGATCACTAGGAAAATCCTATTGTACAGGGCTTTCCCCCTCTCCCCATCTCTAGGGAATCCTCCAAAGTCCTCTCCTTTCCAATTCCTTTGGAAGGGAATATCCTCTTTGAAATTTCCTTTGAAATAGAACATGCATTTCCAATGCCAAGCAGTAAGTTGTGTGGAAATGGTTCAAAACTCAGTCATTCATAATATTTCCAATGCACTCACTTAATAATTAGGAATGGTTGTAGTAAAATATTATCACTTCATATTAAAAAAAGTATCCTGAAATCTGAAAAGGTATCTAATGTCAGGATATAAAAAAAAAAAAATCTTGGCTACTCTTTTAGCAATATAAGTGATTTAACAAATTTAGTTCTCTCACTTCAAACATCCTGCTTTTTCTTCTTTTAATCATGCACAGTTAGAAGAGACTTTTACTGGCTTTGAGTATATTAATGTGAGGTGTTGGGGGAAATCAGGGATTGTTGAGACAATTATTTCTCATAGGAGAGAGAGAAATAAAAAACCTGGAGTCAGGACCCTGACACATTAAGCAAACACTCTCCCTTCTCTGATGCTGAGGGAAGAAGATATATTCCAGAGATTTGTCAAATAATTGAGACTTACTCCATAGGTTGGAGCTATAGATCTAAACCAGGGAGCCCTACTGTGCATCCTGTAACCTATATTTTACTGTTCAAAGTGAGCTTTGATTTCATAATGCTGGCAAGGTTGGCTAGCACAGTAATGCAAGTTTTTGTCTTTTAAGAAACATATGAGTAATATTCCTAGGATTTCTCAGGGAAAACGCTTCTCACAAAGATGCAGTTTTTCTTTAAAAATTGTGCGCATTTTTGCCAAGCATTTCAGTTAAATTGGATGTGATTATAAATAGAGAAGATTTCAAAAACATGTAAGGCTTCAATTCACTTCTGTCCTCTTGCCTGGCACTCCTCCTTCCCAGCCCTTCCAAACACTTCTCATTTGTATAAAGAATCTGTTTATTCTGTTTGGTCTATTAGCAAGATATGTTCCATAAGCAGAGTAAAAAGTGAACTTTTGCCACCAGTTGGCAGACTTCACTCCCATTCAGATAGGAAACCACTTTGTATGATTTATTGCAGCTCACCTCCCCCTAGTCTCTTAATTTCTTGGACAAAACCAAGGGAAAAACAAATTCCTTCCACAGCTCTTTAAAGCTGTTCCCTGTAAAATTTTATTTTTAACACTAACCTTTGTTAAACTTTATACCCATTCCATGACTGTTTCCAGAACTGCTCTTCCTACAGCATGGCAGAGCCTTCCTGCTCCCATTTTCCTTCTCTAACAGTTGAACTTGTGAAAAGCATGCTTTCATTTAACCTTTGCTTTGAATCTCTGGGTATGCGGCCAATTAAAATCAAGTAGCCAATGTAAATAACTAACATAACCCTTGTGTTTGAGGAAAAGGAAGGTGCAGGAGGAAGAACTAGAGAGGCCAGCAGAAAAGGCTTATAGATTACATGTGGTTTAGGCTTCTGGTAGTGGAGTGAGAATTTGATGTACAGTCAAGTGACATCTTTGACAACCAACATAGCAGACCTGACTATTAAAATTTCTGATGCCTTTACAACAGGTGTCAAAGTTGCATTGATACTTCATTTATCCCTTACTGATTCCTACTTTTGGACAAGATACTTGTACAACATGTTATTTTGTGTTGATAAGTGGATTTTTTTTTGTATTCCGCACATATATCCCATAGGACCAAAGAATGCTCCCTTTGTAGTGACTAGCTCCAGAGCCAAGGAAGTCATCATACATCCTAAGGAGGGTTTACAAGGATATCATACAGATAGTCAGGATACAGTTAGAAAAGGAGTTTGGTGAGGCAGGGAACAAAATCACCTGGATATTTAGCTAAAAACCCATACAGATCAGAAATGTGAGGAAAAAATTCATATTATCAGGAGTATTTCAAGAATAACTGGGTGGGGTACTGGTGGAGAATTGTGTTTAACTAGTGGGGGCAAGACATTTGTATTGATTGGGACAGGCAGAGAGTAAGGTCAGATATATTATCATCACAATCTTGTTTCTCAGAGAGTGGCTAATACGAGGACACATAAACACAAGAATACTCTATTCATGTTGAATTTAAAGAATTTTCATCCCCAATATTTTCTACTAAACTAACTGTGTGCACAGTCCACAGCACTGCTGCCTACCTTAGGCTGCCTCTGAAGGATGTGCAATGCCAGGAAGGTTTGAGTCACAGTGTAGACGAATGTCCTGACTGGCAGCGAAGAAAATTCTGGTGTGACACTTAACAAAAATATGTCAAGAATCAGGCTTTGTAAGTTGCAGGTATCCAGGTGAGAGTTCAGTAGTCACAATAATAACAATAATAATAGACTTTTTCTTTCTTTTGTTTGAAGCTGAGAAGCAACTGCTACAGCTCAATGCTAGATTCACCAGCAGGTGGGTGATGGCAAATAAGCTACAGCTGTGTTTGCTGTGGCTTTCATTTTATTTTGAATTATTTATAAATAGCACTACATGCAATTTAGGCATTACATGATACACCCTTCAAATGATTAGGTTTTTTTTTATCTTGAACTTACTGAGCAGGTAGGAGCTAGATGGAAGATAACATCAGTGAGGTGCAGAGGACAGTTCTTTTCAGACCTATGACTTCTCTTGTCACTTCAGCAATAACGAAGTTTTGACTGAGCTTTCAGAAAGAAAATTCGGCTAGAGCTTTAACATAACAATGTGCTGCAAAGTACCTGACCACACAAATACTCCTCAAAGAGCACCATCTGTACATATCACAATGCTGACAGAAAAGTAACCCAAAAATGGAGTGAGATGAAGCAAGACCTATTATTCTGTTCTTGTCCTTCTGCAGAACACACTGGTATTCTGTTGAACCATCCCCAGATAACAATAAATGCTAATATCATGTCAATCTCCCATTTGATGTCCCGTTCAAAGGTGCATCACCTATTTGCCATGCGTGCTTTTGGTGTTCTTCTGTTACCATGCCTGGAATATGCACAGCCCTGACGTGCTCAGCCTGGAGCCCTTTGGCTTTGGCAGTCATTTCCCTGTCGCCTCTTCTTTGCTCCTCCAAGACAACACTTCATGTCAGCTAATACCTGAATATCAATGCTGGTTGGGTTTTTCCCCCGTTCAGTTTCTCATACTCAGCAGAGTTTTATAGTAAATATCTTCAAGGATCTGTGTGCAATATATTCTTTTAAAATTCACATTTCCAAGTAGACACGCAAAACATTTGACAAAGACAGCTGTTCTGTCATACTGCCCAAGCATGTCTTGTTCTTACCTTGTCCTCCCCTGCCTGTCTGAAAGCATCTGTTGTCCCATCTCTGCTTTGGCAGAATGTTGAAGAACTTATTTTAACTGTTTGCCCATCACTGCCAATTGTCCTACCCACAAGACAGGGAGAAAAAGACTTTCTATTCCAATGATAGACAGAGTCTGATGCAGTACTTTTTAAAAAGTAATACCTGAGCTGTGAATGGTGGTTGAGAATCTAAACTTGTAACCTCCTTGTGACCAGTGCTCTCTGCTTTTCCATGCCGGGATAAAGGAGACCTGTATATACTGAGAAATGCTTTTAGCAAGAAAACATCAAGAGCAGATTTCCTGAACTAGACCTTTCTTGTTACTGCACAGACTGACACATCAGCTGTGGAGACAGCCTTACTCCAACAGAACGGAGCTATGTTCTGCAGTGAGGTGGTTCAGGAACTGAGATCTCTGACTCACATATAGGGACATGCAGTTGTTGGGTTGGTTATGCATACAGTTGGTGCATATTCTGATCCTATCTGTGTCAATTCTGCTCCATGAGGTAGTGGCAGCTTAGAACAGGGCAGGGATGGCACAGAACCTTTAGATTTGAAGGCAAAGATTATGTTTTCGTCTCTTCTGTTTGCTTACTCAGGAAGGAAAGGAAAGTGCAACTGATATTTCTCAATAATAAACCCCTATAGAAGCAACATGTCATATTTTCATATATTTACAGGCCAGGAGTCCCTGCTCACAGTCCTTCCACTGCAAAAAAAACTTGGGATCCAGAAGCAACTGAGGTGGTTTATTATTCATTTCCAAAGGACTTGTGGAGAGAATCATAAGAGAGGGAGAAGAACAAAAGGAATAAGGATGAAGTGCACCATTAAGTATACCCAGGAAACAAAATATTGCACTTTATAGTCCAAAAAAATTTTACTTATGCACTATTGTGGACAAAAAAGTTTCAAGTCCAGGAAGCCCAGTTTGTAGCCAGTCCAAATAAAACTTCTGATCACGAATTTGGACACTGAGGAAAGAAGTGCACAGTTACACATCAATTCACTCTATGCCAATCCTCAAAACCACATGCGCATTCCCACTGAGACAGCAGACAGTGAATAGGCTGAGGTTGTTTTGCACGTGATGCTTTTTCCACTCTTTTCTTCTCACTTATCTCCCTCCCACACTGTTCCTCAGTGTCCCTGCCCTGGTTTAACCCCAGATGGCAGCTCACCCCACGTGGCTGCTCAGCCACTCTCACCATGTTGGAATGCAAGAGAGAATAGGAAGGGTAAAAGTGAAAAAGCTCATGGGTTGAGATAAAGACAGTTTTACAGGTAAAGAAAAAGCCCTGCTCACAAGCAAAGCAAAACAAGGAATTCATGCGCCACATCCCATGGGCAGGCAGGTGTTCAGCCACCTCCAGGACAGCAGGGATCCATCACACATCACGGTAATGGGAAGGAAAATGCTGTGATTCCAAAAATGCCCCCTTTCCTTCTCCTTGCCCCAGCTCTGTATGCTGAGCATGATGCCATATGCTCTCGGATATCCCTGTGATCAGCTGGGGTCAGCTCTCCTGGCTGGGTCCTCTCCCAGTTTTCTGTGCACACCTAGCCTAATTCCTTGAGGCTTTGGCTCTGTGTAAGTGCTGCTCAGCTCATCCCTGCGTTATCAACACCATTCTCAGCACAAATCCAAGACACAGCCCTGTACAATATTCTGTGGAAAAAATTAACTCAGTCCTACTTTAAATCAGCACTCCTGCCCCCGGATGTGGTCCCTTAGGTGACACCCTGTCCCTTTTGGCTCAGTGTGTCTCTTTCCAACCTCTTCCCTTCAGACGACAGTGTCTTTCCTGACTAAATATGCTTATGTAGGAGCACCATATGCTCCTCAGATTTCCTCCCCCAATTTGGGAGGGGTTTGCCTCAGCCTCTGAGCTGGCTACAACCAGCTGCAACCATCTCAGAGTAGCTGACATCCTGCCCAGGGCACCACTGATGGTCCCAGCTGCATCAGCTCTGAGACTTGTGCCCCTTACACAGGGGCCCATCTTTCTCTGCTGGGCTCTGCATGAGAAACAAAGTTCAGCAAAAGGTAAAAAAAGGCTCAAGAAGGAATGGGAGAAATGCTAAATGGGAGAATTTATAGAAGAAAAAAAGAAAAATCCATGTCTGGAATATGTGGGGAGCTGCCGTGCCCTCGTTTGCATGTGTGGGCACATCACTTTCCCATTGTGGGCACATCAAGAGGATGCGTGGAGCTCAGAGCAACCTGGTCCAGTGCAAGATGTCCCTGTCCATGGCAGGGGGGGTTGGAACTGGATGATCTTCAAGGTTCCTTCCAACCCAGGCCGTTCTATGGCTATGATATTCCTTTTGCTCCTAGTTGTACTTCCTCCCTGGCAGGGAGGTCTGCAGCCTGTATGGACCCACACCTCTGCTGCCAACCTGTGTGCCCCCTGCTCTGTCTGCCCATCTCAGGCAGGGGGTGAGGAGCAAAGGCTTCTCCCCACCTTTTTTGGCGCTGTCAGCTCACAGCCCTGAGAGAAAAGGAGAGGGGAGGGGAGAAATCAGCTTGCACTCCCCACAGCGCTTGCTTCATGTGCCTCGGCATGTTACTATTAGACAGAAATGAAGACACAGAGAGCACTGTTCCTCTCTTACCTTCGCTGGAGGATGGTGGAGTGTAGATGGCACATTCAGAGGCGTTGTAGTACCATGAATAGCCCATGTCAATGGGTGAAGTGCAGCTCGTGGCTGCCCCTGACTTAAGGTGCCTGTGCCAGCAGCAGGCTGGTTCTCTGGGCATGGATGGAGCCTGGCTCTGGCCAAGAAGTGGGTTTCTGGGCAGGCAGCAGTGCCTGGGGATGTGGGGTAAACAAACTCCATACCATCAGCCTTCCTGCAGTGGGCTCACGTTGGAAACATCTTGCTGCAATCAATACTGAGCAGAGCGCCAGCTCTTAACCCTGCCTCTGTATTTCCATCCCTTCATCCTAATCACTTTTAATTTATTTTCCAGATTTGCTGGAAGGCAGCGTTTCCTCAGCACAGGCTTCGTGTAGATCAATCCCTTTGCAGCCTTTCAGGTTCGATGTACAAATTTGTGTTTCACAGTAATGTAGAATGGAAAGCATGAAGAGGTGGTCAGGGTAATTTCTGGTGCATGAGATCTTATACAGTGTTGTGATAAGCTTTGCAATCACTGCGTCATTACACTAATTGTTTGTCACTGTGCACATGTGCACATAATCAGCAGCCTTGAACGGAATACATTACATTACTCTTGTGTCAGATATGGTGTGTCTCAATCCATCAAGAGGAAATGGCAAGAAATGAATGCAGGAAGGTGTTGAAGCCGGAAGAAGAGATTCTCATTATTTCACACCATGAATTTAACGTATTTGTTAAACTGAGTTGTCATGCTGCTACTGATTGTAATTGTCTTCTGCCATTGACAGGTGATTGTTTTGTGATTTCTGTGTCTAATGAAAATTCATTTTAATGCGAAAATTATTTTTGTATTATCCTGGATTCACTTAGGGAATTTTTGGAAAGTGTCTATGCTGCTATTTTTACCTCTTACCTCTTAACACAATCTTGAAACTATTTTTTCTGCTTAATAAACTTAATTGAGAAAATTTAAATCGGTGCATTTAGTTTTTCGGTGTGACTCACAGTAATGACACATAGAAGATGTCTCTGCAGTAATAATGGAGATGACTAGTTGAAAATAAGAATAATTTGGTTTTATCTACTTTCCTGTTATTATTAACCGATAGAAAGTTAATTGAAGTTATGTCCCTTTTTGAAAGCTGTGTGATACAATCCGTCAGTAAGAACCAGATTATGAAGCTCACTGATATCTGCCTGACTGAAAGAGTCTTCAAGGCTGAGATTAGTATAAAACAAAAGCAGGCCTTTTAAAATTGCATAAAGATGGTTAAATGTGTCTCTTAATTCTATTGTTTAACACAGTGAAGGTTGATGGTCTCATCTCACCTCTTCCTGCTTTCCAGGCTCAGGAAATGACTGAATCCTTATTGTGAGATGAGAGGAGAGGATGTCCTGGGGCAAACCTGAGGGAATGACAAATCCTGGTTTCTCTGTCAGAGTGGATGCAGCAAAGAGGAAGAGCCTCCTTCATACATTTCATCCAGAACTGAGTCTTAACTTTTGATCTAAATTTCTGCAAGGCAGTGTGGGGTTCTACTGAAAAGCAGTGTGAGTGGAGGGGAGAAAGGGGAGAAAGATGGTGAAATCTCTTCCTGATGGAGAGTTTCCAATAAAGCAGTCTTGTTTTGGGAAAGGAACTGAAAGGGGTTACATGCTGTCTTGTTACCTTCTCACATACATGTACACAGAATCTGTGGCTGCAAGTCTGGGCACTGGACAGAAAACAAGATGCAAAGAACTGGTTTGATTATGCAGGAAAATGGATCAATGATAACTGCAAAAGCCAAACCTATGCTGTGAAAAAGCACACACACTTTTACAAGGATATAATTACCATTTTGTCCTCCGTCATTTTCGAGCATGTCTTGTCATAGAGGGTACCACTGATATCTGAGGCCAACAATAAGCATGGTGTATTTGTTATTGCATGGGGTAGATGCAAGAGGAACAGGCAGCTGAATTTAAGCAAGAGAAATAATGCTGATTTACTAATAAAACACTATTCCTAAAGACAAAGCATATACATTTCTTTCTGAAACAAGTTTCATAGATGGAGCCCATAGTGTTGCTATAATGTAACATCTTACTTATAAATGGCATCATAAACCCAGTATTATATATAAAATTCTTAGAAGAATTCTATGGTTATTAAGCTTTTGAAGTCATTTACAGTTGAGCAATAAGAGTATTACATGCATTTTATTAATATATTCCAAACGTAATTTAAAAAGTCATTAATTCTCCTCCTAGTTTGATCTACATTTTATCGGAAAAACCCAGAAAATATGAGGAAAAATGACTGACAAAAAATCAGTAGTAAAAATAATTCAATTTATTATTTTTATGGAACACTGTCCTGGATTGCAATAAAATTTTTTTCTGCAGATTCCAATTTGTCTTCAGATATCTTAAGCCTTTGATGGGTTGCTAATATAGGACATGATATCCACTTTTAGTCAAGTTGAGCAATCTGCAGCTGCTATGTATGGAACATCTGTATATATTTCCTTGATGTAACAGAAAATACTAAGCTCTGTTGAGCCAAGCTCTCACTCCAGCATTCATTTGGTAGAGTCTCAAAAAAACCCACCTTACTAAGTTGCATATTCTGATCACTTTGTGTGAGTACCCTTGGCTGCACAGAGGAACCCAGGGGAGTACCCCGCCTAGGCGGTTTGTCAAAAATGGAAAACCTAGTCAAGGCTTATTGAAAAGCTGAGTTATGCTGGTAGTGTGGTCCACCTTTTCACATAGTCAGTCCTTGAAATTTTAATGCTACTCACCTCCCACACTGTTATTTACTTTGCCTGATAAACTACAAAGCACGCTGGCAGAGAATTATTCTCATGTTGTATTTCTCTCCTACAGGCAATGGAAAAATATGTAGAAATAAACTGTCAGAACATAAGTGCCATTTCTCAGAATTTCATGGGCTGTAGTCTTTGATGCTAACACAGTTATTGTACAATAAGCTTTTTTATGTAAATACTAAATGTACATGGAATTACGAAAGAAAATGCAAATACCTCAGAAGCTCAGCAATAGATTATGCCTCAGAGCTGGCCATTTTACAGTAAGGATTTTCTTGTATTTTTTTCCCTCCTGAAAATATAATTGAGAAACTGTCCCAGAAACAACAAGTGAGTGGTGGGATTGTCACATTTGAGGAAAGGTTGCCATCAAGAGGGATCTTGACAGAGTTAGGGGTTCCCATCTTAAATCAGTCATGGGCCTGTTAGAGCAGGTCCAGAGGAGTGCCACAAAAATGGTCAGAAACCTGGAGCACCTCTCTTACAAATTAAAACTGAGGGAGCTGGGGTTATTCAGCCTGGAGAAGAGATGGGTGGGGGAAAACCTTACTGCAGACTTGCTATACTTAAAGGAGAATTATAAGAAAGATGGAAAGAGACCTTTTACCAAAGCCTGTAGTGACAGGATGAGGGATAACGCTTTTAAACCAAAAGAGAGTAGATTTGGATTGGCCATGAGGAAGAATTTTTTTAAGGGAGGGTGTTCAAACACTGGAACAGGTTGCTCAGAGAAATTTGGATGACCCATCCCTGGAAGTGTTTAAGGTCAGGTTGGATGGAGCTTTCAGCAACTCGATCTAGAGAAAGGTGTCCCTGCCCATGGCAGGAGGGTTGGGCTAGATACCCTTTAAAAGTCTGTTCCAACCCAAACCCCTCTGCGACTCTATTAAACCACAGTTTTCTGAACAGAATACTGTATAAATATTTGTTAAAAAAATTCCTTGCTATGACCTCTCTAAAGGTACCAGGCAGTCTGCACTGAAACGAGAGATAATTAACATGATGTTTTTTCAAATTCTCATGTTCCCTGCTCATCTTCCTGATGAGTGTTCCTTTTTGTCCCGTCTTTCTAAAACACATCAGTTTACGGAAGTTATAGCTGAGTTTTGATCCTGGAATGATTCAGCACAAAGTTCAGGGTTCTGCTCACAGGGTTCACAGGACTGTACAGGCATGAAGTTAGGGTTGGGTGAATTTTTTGAATCAGGTAGTGAGACATTGAGGGAGTTGAATTTTAATGCCATTTGGGAGTTGCTGCATACTTCACCATTTCATTCCACACCTCAGCTTCTTGCAACTTAGCATTTTTAACATAAAGCTGCACAGTTCTCTCTATGGATAGTAACCACAAAATGAGGATAATATTTTGAGGACATTCAGTGGAGTCACTGAAACATATTTTCAAGCTTTGCTTTTTATTATGCATAAACTATTATGTTAAAAAGCATTGAGGTTGCAAAGACAAGCACTCTAAAGCAATATTCACCCCGTACTTTCTTCCCTTGTGAGAACTTTTGAGCAGAGACACTTTTTGATATCTCTCCATCAAACACCAAGCTCATTTTTGGGGGGATCCAAATAAATAATTCTAATAATAGATGCTGTAGAGAAGCAATGCCATCACAACATTTTGGATTTAATGTGGATAAGTAGCTCATTTTCATTTTGCAATTTGAATGCACTTTTTGCAAACTGTAACTCTCTCTCTTCTTCCTACCTTATACAATAAATATTTTATCCCACAGACCTGGTTGTCAAACCTGGAATGTTTTCCAGGTTATTCAGTTGATTCCCTTTTCATTAAATCCTAGAGCAGAATTCTTCACTACTGCTGCTCATGTATCATAGAAGATCCAGAGCACAGCAGGCACTGCCCCATTAATAGACAACTCGAGCATCCCTGTATACAAATGCTAAAACCCTACCATCCGTACCCACACTTACATTCAATTATTTGGAAGAGTATATCTAGATATGGGCCAGTTGAAGTTTGAAGAAATTATTAGTTCTTTTTTTTTTTTTCACATCTGGTCAAGATGCATTCATACAAATTAAAAAAAAAAAAAAAATTAAAAAAAAATTTAAAAAAAAGAGAAAGAACTTGAATTACATTTTGAGCCCCATCCAGCTCCTTTTGGATTAGGATGACAAACCTTCAATGTCTGGATATCCTTCAGTGTCTGCATTCTTCCGTTTGCCAGTCAGTATTTTTTTAAGTAATACCTTTAAACATGCACATATTTGTCGTTGTTGTACTGGGGATGGCAAGAAACGACATAGGCTCGATCCAGAAAGAAATGGAATTATTTATTAATTTACAGACTCGTTTATATATCTTAGCTTGCTTGAATGGCATAAGGTTATTGGTCCTTGACCATCCACCTCTTAGGATGATTGGTTAAACTCTACAACGCCCATTTCAAAATATTTCTCCAGTCAGTATCACAACAATACTGCATAACAATCTTGCACCTGCAAGATAAAGGGATTGGTTGACAAAAACCTCTAACTGTTTTCAGCCAGCATCTGTGTGAAAGCAAGGACTTTCACACGGACGCTAGCAGAAAGCTGGAAAATCTCCCCACGACCAAACCTTCAGCATCCACACATATTCAGACTGCCTGGAGAAATTAGCAGTTAGGCAAGATTAGTACCAGTGCAGGCAACATGCTATTGCAGCTGATGTAGTCTACAGCTGTATCTTCATCAATGGATTCTAAGAAAGTATCTTAAGGAAATGTTTTTGGAGGTGATTTTTTTTTATTTATGAGCAATAGTTTCAACTTCTCCTCTCATAAGTCTATTTTCTCTACCTTTTAGTCCCAAATCCCATTGCCTGCATCATTGTGGAGGCCAAATCACTTATTTAGGGAACAGGCAGAGGAAAGAGAGATTGCTTGAGAACATGGAGGACAAGTATCCTGCCCTAACATTAATGTTACAATAGACATGTTGGCAAATTCTGTAGATGGACCAGTAGTTTTCATTTCTAAGTTTTCACTGCATCAGGTGACACAGTCAGAGTTGGACAAACTCCTGGTAACATCTATAGGCTGCCCAGTAACTCCATGGTTGCAGTTAGCTGTTTTCTCATTCACTAATTGATTCGAATTCAGAGCAATTGTTTCCCCAGCCAGTAGTCTGGAGGGAGCTTGGGATATTAGCATCAGATGTTCCAGGGCTGTTAAGTCATTAACAGAGAAGTAATTGCCCCCTTTTTCTGCACTTATGCATTATTTTTTCCTTACTAAGAAGCACCTTCTTGAATGTCAAAATGTTTTATTGCATTGCAAGATCAGGAGAGACAGCCAATTTTTTTAGAATGAAGTTCTAAATTTCATTCACTGATGTTTTTTTTTAATTGCCATTTTTGAGGTACTGCCTCTTTCATATTATCGAGAGATAGCTCAGGAAGGGAAAAAAAAAAGAAAGCCAGAATCATTCACTTATTTAAATTTGCTAGTTATTGTTTGTTAAAAGGCAATCGCTCAAAAAAAAAAAAAAAAAAAAAAAAAAAAAAAGAAGAAGAAAAAAGAAAAAATAGCAATCAAAATATCTATTTCTAATAGCTCTGTTATTATACTTCTTCCAGTACTAGAAAATACGTGCCACGTGACAAACAGCAAATAGAGTCTTTTTCAGTTTTCTACATGCTGCACAAGGCCATTCTATGAAATAAATACAGGAAATCATAATGGTTTCAGAGGCAAAGGATGCCTCACTTTTTATGTGTAGAGGTCTCAAAAATACTGCTGTGAATACAGTATTCAAGGAAAATACATTTTTCTGGAACAAATCAGAAGAGTTTTTCTTCGTATTCTATCATGCCTTTTCAGAATTTCAAGCTGTTAGCCTTAAAATAACACTTCAAGTATCACTATCTTCTTCTATATTTCAGTCAGAAAGACAACTCTAAATGTGTCGAAGGTTACTGAGACAGCTTGCCTGACTTTTCTTGGGTTTTAGATTTATGGCAATTTTCACCAAGTTTAAGAAAAATATCGAGCAAAAGCAAGACTACTGCATTAAGATCAAAGAAAAATGTGCAAGTATTTAGTGGGAAAAATGCACTAACAGCTCTCACACTTCACATTAGTCTAAAATAAATAATAAGATAGCAACAGCAAGTATGGGCACAATTCAGTCACCTCAAGTAGCTACTGTTTTAGTAAACTGTAAATAGCAATTTACTGTTAAGTAAATCAAAAGCTGGAAATGGTGAGAATTATTTAATTATTTGCATATTTTTTCACAAGGAAGAAAATGAAGTGAAAATTCAAATTGAATAATATTAATTATTCTCTCTTTAGTAATAGGTATTAACTCAAAATCCTTGAGTTCAGATTTTTACAGTCTTTTGATATCACAGCTACAAGGAAAGTAGAACTAAAATTAAAAAGCAGGAGCTAAAAAGTCTAGAATTCAAGGTCAAAGGGCTTGGCTGTTCCTTGCCACTGATGCCTGACAGAGATGCTGTTTCTATGCAGCCTGCTTGGGAACAGAGCATGTGGCTGGACAGGGAGAAAGGTTTTAATCATTTCCTTGCTCTGTTCCTTTGGCAAATGGAGATGAATCCATGCATGAAGGTCCAGGAGGCGAAGTGGGGAATGGGGAAGGGGACTGGCTGTAATTTGCAGCTCACATTGACTACCCCAGCACAAAAAGAGATGGGAAACTTTTCTGGTGTAGAGGTATAATCCATACTTGCCACAGCTCCCAGAATGCAATCTAATGCACAGGGTGTTGAAGTCTGTTCTACGTGTTTCCCAGAAATTATTTTTTCTCCAGCAGTATTTCTAATCTCAAAAAATGAAATAAGTAAGCCAATTGAATCCAGCTGAAATCCTAACAAGTAGTTTAATTTGGCAATATGTGGGATAGTTTGGACCCTGCTGAAGGTAAGGGGAGAAATTACCATTGACTCAGTAGAGCCCCTGCTTCACTTGCCACCACCATAGTTCTGCCTGGTCTGATGTACTCTGCAAGTTGCTCTGCACAACATCCCACTGCCTCCTAGATTTTTTATGCTTTTACTGCAAATAAAGAATATGAAAAAAATGAAGAAAAGTACAGAGAAGATTTTAATGTTGTTTTTACTTTCTGTGCTTTTCCTTGTTCCCCTTGTCATCTTCGTTTGCTTGCCCTCCTGGGTTTAGCTCACATCACAGCTCCCTGTGAGATGCTGCTTGTAGGGGACAGCTGAGTGCTGTGCTGTTCCAGTGGGGAGACAGGCATTAAACTGCACCCTGTCCAGTCATATATGCAATGCCTCAACTACAAAGGGGAAAAAAACCCCACAGTTTAGAAATAGGAGTGCAGAGAAGCCTGAGTTTTAAAAAGGAAAGTGTTTTAAGCTATGCACAATTTCTTTAGATCAATGTAGAATCTAACGGCTGCAGGATGAGATTCAAAACTAGTGCTCATTTAGATGCATGAAAAAGCAGAGCAACACTGTTCTTCTAGCAAAGCCACACTCAGCCCTACTTTGGAAGAATTTTATTTGCATCATTATCACTGTCTTTATTTTAGCGACATCTCTGAAAAACTGATCGTTCACTTTCATACCAGTCTTGTGCACTTGGGTTGCATGGACACCAGATCAATATTAATGCTCTTTCCCTGCCAAACTTGGAATCACAACTTCTGCTGTCACTAAGAGCTGCACATTGAAGTGAACCTGGGACAGAACTGCACTGCCAGCTCACCATCTGATCACAGCCATGTGGAGTGGGCTTCAAGACTCACTGAGCCAGCTGCCAGGGATAGCCCACAGTAACACAACTCTACTGATAGCATTCTTACGCTTGTCATCTTGTGTGGTATCTGAAATCCTGACACATTGTCAGCCCATGTATAGTGTGTCTAGAAGCCATAAAATAAATGTGATGCCATGTGGCAATTAACATCACTGGTGCTTCAAAACATAGAGCTGGTGGGGAGACTTGCCTGTGGGGTTTTGTGGGAGCACACTATATATGATGCAAAAAGAGTTCAAAGGAAGAGATGGATAAGGTTCTGTTTAGCCAGGAAGCACAAACTGAAATTACTAAGTCTCTATATTAATGGTGCTCTTATTTTTTGACATGGAGATGATTTGCCTCAAGCTTTTAGATCCGGAGTGACAGTGAGCTGCTATGAATCGAACAATGCTGTGCTTCAGCCTTTAGCAGCTGCTGAGTTTTTCCAAGCAATGGAAAGCATGACATCTGGTCCTGTGTCCCCTTGTCAGGTGTTATGAAATAAGCCTCCCTTCTAAGCTTTTACTGGTGTTATTTTACTCTGCAGGTTCCGAGGAAGGCAGAAGTAGCTGAAGACCATTTCATGGCCAGTGACGCCTCCAGCTCTGCAGAAGCAGCACTGCCTGTTTCATCTAATGAAACTGTCTCACTGGAAACCTAATAAGAGGACCCTGAAATAGACCTTCCACACTTATTTTTGAAAATATTCAGATTGACAGCAAATAAGGAGTGTCTACCTGCTGATATGATGGTTCCAAATAGCAAAGGACCACCTCAGAGAAGCCCAGTAATGAGGAAGCTCCTTCAGATGGAGCTTGAAGCAAACCTGCTCTAATAGGGAAGGACATATTGTAAGGGGAAAGTTTAATCCGTTCCGAAAAACACAAAACTCTATTCAATGCATATGATCCTGCAGGCTTGATCTTGGCTCTCTAGGGCTCTAGGTCTTTGGGTTTTGCAAGGTGTTGTTGAGTCTACATTTTCACAGCAGGCTCAAGTAAACCTGGATATTTTATTTTTTGTATTAAAATACGATGGTTTTCACTTGGACATTATTAATTGATTGTATTGACAAACACTTTGGCTACATTCATAGCTTCATATTTAGATAGAAATAATGAATCATACTTTTCTGGAAATTTCCAGTGCCCTACCATGACTTAAAATTACAAAATAAAAAACCGGAAGCTGGTGCAGGGCTCCAAGGCAGCAACAATGATAAAATAGTAACTTCTAAATATCTATTTTTCCTCTCAGTTTTATTTATAACTGCTGCAGGGGACCAACCACTTTCTTTCAAATTGCATACTTTGAGGGGCTGCTCCCATGCCAATTTTATGAACAGAGCTTATGCCAATCAGACACAAGACCCGGGAGACATCACCTTGCCTATTCTGCTCTTTCCCACCGCATGGAATAGCTGTTGCATCTGTTTCTATCTGGGAATTTTGGTTTTGGCAAAGACAAAAGAATTTTAACAGGCCACCTGCAGATGAGACCGAAGTTACTGTTTTCTCAGTCTGTTTTCAGCCTGAGGGCAGAGGGCAGGCACAGAATTCTGCTGTGGCAGATTGAATACAAGCATGACTTTAATTAAATGAGACAAAATACCATGCTAGCATAAAAACTGTCTTCTATTTATATGCACGAGTCTTTTTTGATATCTTCCTCCATTTATTTGGTAGAATAATGGGGAAATATTGTTTGTGACTGGATTTTTTTATCATTTGAAGAACTGGTATATGTGTCAGAGCAGTTGCAGTCTGATTTTCATGGGTCTAGAGAGTCAAACTCAGTCTTCCTTCTGCCATGCTAGTTGTGATCACTGGTGGGCCAGAGAAGAACAAATGATTAGCAAGATATCAGAAGTGGTGATAAACGGGAAATGGCTGATGCTAGTTTATCCCTTAATGAGATAGACTTAATTAATGGGTGACTGATTATATTTTTCTTTTTTTCAATGAAAATATTAAGCAGCAAGAACCCAGCTAGCACAGCAAACAGATGTGCTACCGTGGAGACAGTCTGTGAAAAATATGAAAAACACTGTTTTCTCAAGCATATATATACATACATACATACATACATATATATATATATAAACTGAAAACAAATATTCATAAAGCTCAGTGAAGACTCAATTTTGCAGAAAACGGAAATGGATGACAAAAAGCCTCTTTCTGTCTAAAATAAGGTGAAGTAGGTGTCTCAAGCAGATGTTTTGCTGTTTAATCATCCCATTCTACTGCCCTGCACAATCAACTCCATTACAGCCAAACCATGAAAATAAACAATCAGTGCAATGCACTGCCTTCAGCTGCCATGATTTTCTATGCATTATTACTGATATTGAGGACATCAGATTGCAATAAAAATAACCAGAAGAAGGCCCCCCTCTCTTCTAGGCCCCTTTTTGTTCTAGAAAACAGTCTATGGATAACTCCATCTCCAGTACCTAGCCCCGTGTTTGTGCTATGACTGCATACAGACATGCATCATTTCCATGTGATACATGGTGCTTGAAATGCTGGAATTCTAAAACTGTGGACATTTCAGTATTGAAGTTTTTTCCATCTGTAGCTTTTGCTGAACTGTAATGGAAAGATTTATTCCTTCCTAGTTTGAAAACAAACCAACTGTAAACCCCTAGGAAAGCTGTGAGACAGAAAACAATCCACTCGCTTGTGTAAACTAAGATGAAAAGTACAACCCGTGATTTTCTCCAGTCAATCCACCCTCATGCTGAGGATATAACATGAATAAGAAATGGCATGAACTTAACCTGTCCTCTTTGCAACTTTTCACTTGTAATTTTGTAGTTTTTTAAGATGCTGTAGTAATTGTGATACACTGTGCTGTATCCAGGAGAGGGTTATTTCAAGAATAATATGCTGTATTTTTAACTGAAACTGTAACTTAATTTCTGTGTTCAATGTTACTTTTAGATTCACTTATATCTACAAAAACATCACTGATAATATTAGTTTATGATTTTTTATTTTTTCCTCTTTTATTTTTTTTTAAACCAAGCCTTTGAATTCTAAAAGTCATTTGAAGATGAAAGCATGACTACAGCTCTGGATGTTCCTGCTCCAGTAGTGCATGGCAAGATCAATTTGGGCATTAAGCTTTAGCTTTTACCCTCTTGCAAGCCTGCCAAGCAGTAGGTATTATTATGCCCGGAACTTTCAGCTTCATTAAAACTTCAGTATATTACCAGAAATTCATGTGTTAGGCAGATGCACTGAAGGACTCCATATTCCTTACTTGGAGAAAATATGATTTTTTTTTCATGAAGTTAGATGTATACATTCTTCAATAATTTTATTTTATAATTGTGTATGATTTGCTCAAAATATGTAAACATCCACTTAAAAAAAATAAAAAGTCAATTCTCCACTGCAATTTGGTCAAAAATTCAACAACATAACATTGATTATAGTTTAACATCAAGTTGTCTCTGAGGTGAATCCTTGATTCACTTTAAATTCAGTAGATAAAGTTTTCAATGGGGAGACATAATTTTTTCCCAGTTTTTGCCTTGATTTGAATTTGAATATTTTTCTAATTGGATATAGTTTACCACTGAATTAATTCCTTTTTTTTTTTTCCCTCCTCAGCATTAGACAAGTTACATGGTACCTACTTAAGTTGTTACCTGCTTCTGGAGCAAAATTCAGATGACAGAAATGAATCCATTAAGAACAAAGGGGCTGAGCAGACTTAAAGCAATCTCCAAGGAAAGGTTAACTTTGGGTTCACTCTGCAAGCTAAAAGAAAAATTGCTGCTGCTAACACTTAAAACAAGCACACTGAACAATTTTACTATTGCCCTTAAATATTTTACTGAAAATTGTCTCATTTTGCTTAAAAAGTACAACAACCCTTTGTTGTTATTTTTTTCTGAAACCGAACGTCCATCACCTGTAGACAAAGATTCTTACTGATAAATAAGTGGTGAAGTAGAAAGCGTACAAAGATACATGCAGTTGTGGCCTGAGGGAATTCTCTGATCTTAATGCAGCAACAGTGTTCCTGAAGGGAACTACAGGAGAAAATTCCCTCAGAACTTAAGGCTCTGGTAATATTCATTCCAGGCATTTGAGTGAGAATGCATTATGCATTTGTACTGAAGCTCTTTTCCCTTGTAACCAAAGCCAGAAACCACTTTGGCACTCTGAATGGAGGGGTCATCTCACCTGGCCATGTTGCTGTGACTGGTTACATGCAGTGTTGGGAACAAAATGCTGGACAACATTGGCAAAACTCTGACTTTTCCCTTGTGTTTTTAGCACTGGTTGGGTCAGAACAGCCCCAAGGTAGAATGTGATTTTCATCTTAGGTAAGTTTATCACGCTTCATCTGTTAGCCACCACCTTATGAAGTGACCATGCACGTACACCCACACAAGTATCACTGAGAAACAAGCCGCAAGTAGAAATAGAAATGCCAAACCCTCATGGGCTGCCTTGAATGGAGGCTCTGCAGCTCTGCCACGTTCTCAGACTGTTTAAACATAGCCCATATGATGTTATGCACCTGGGAACATGCCCAGAACACAATCATTCTGTACTAAACATGGATTTATAGGATCTCTACGGGGAGATGTGCAACTACATGAGTATTTTAGCTGGGTTCCTTACTCTTCTGAAGTTAATATCCTGACTGCCCATGCTTACCTTCATGTGATTTGTAGTATTGAGTGGTTTCAGAGTGCTTACACGACATTTAGTTGGATGAAAGTAATGTGAAAAAAGCGATGCTGGGAAAGCACCGAGCAAGTGCTAACTGCAAATGGGAAATGAGCCCACAGGATCAAACTGGAGCCAGTCTAAAGGAGGCATGTAGGATTCTCACTTGCCTTTGATTCTCCATGCCAGAAGTTTCATTCAACAAATCTACTCCGTTTATCCTTTCACAAGTTTGTGCACAGAATGGAAAACAAGAATAAGGCTACAGCCTACTCCCCTTTCATTCTTCACTTTTAAAGCAAGAAATTGCTGAGGAAGCACAAAAAATTGGTTTATACTTAGCCACTGACATGGAGACCAAAGAAACGTAGACAATAATTCTGGATTGAACTTTTTTTCAGAGACTGAAAAAGCTAACAGTGCTAAAAGTAAATATTTTAATAGATGCCTCCTTACAGAGATAAGCAGTGTCAATATAATGTAATTACATGCAACTGTTGCTTTTTTGTTCAAGGAATGGTATAAATCACAGTAATTTGTGTTTGATTTTTAAAGAACTTACTGTAGATTTGGGCATGAATCAAGGGGAGTGCATTGGCTGAACTCTTTAACTCTTATTCATTTGTTTGCATTGATTTTTCCATGATTGTGAGTGTTTTTCTATTGTATAGAGAAAACAATATGGGAGACATCTGGTGGCCATTAATTAACTGAAACTCCCTAATTTATTGTAATAGTTGGTTGATCTACTACTAAGCTTATAAATGAGCAACTACAGTTTTAAAATTCGGGATAATGCATCACAAAATTCCCCCCTAATTTATTTGCTACTTCAGTTTTAATTATTTATGCCGATTCATGGAGTATTGGTCAAGTGCAAAGAACTGTGGTAACTGCAAATGCATCAGATTTATGTTTCCAAAAACCAAGTTCTGAACTTTGGAAAACTTTGGAAGCAAATTAGGACCTTGACCAGACAACTCAGAACTCTGTCTACTCTAGGTTCAATACTTTGTACGTATATTTTTAATTAATATAAAAATGATTAATTTTATCTAAAACTATTCTTTTTTTTTTTTTTTTGTTTATATGGGTGATTGATATGAAGAGGTGACAGCATATAAAGGCATCAGTTGATGCTACATCATTTGAATTACTAAAATAAGCAGTTATAATAAATAAACATGTCATTTTGCCAACTGTTCTCCAACTTGGCATCTTCGTATCTGTGTGTGTGCATGTGAGTGTGTAATGATATATTTTTTCTTTTGGTCACACATTACAACATCTCACTTCATCCCTTAACACTGAAGGTAGGATGTTGAAATGACTGGCTTCTGATGAAAGATCTTTTTCTCTTCAAATCACAAAGGTACTGTCCTTTTTCTCACCCCATTTCTTGGGAAAACACTGAATAATAGACGCTACTTCATTCACAAAAATCGATGTGTCCATGACAGACAAAGAAAGAGAAGTGCATTTAATTTTCTAACATCGAGTAGTCATAGTCAGGGTTTTTAACAAGGTGCTGCTGTACTGCCCTGACTTCCCCCTGCTTGAGGCAGCGTGGTTCAAAATCTGCATCCAAAACTTTACCTCCAACATCAAAGCAAGAATGTGGACTCAGGAGAAGGAATGGGAGCTGCACCTTTGCTCTTGAAGACCTCAGCAATATGACATCTTCCACTCATAGCAGGGGACTAGAAGAAGAAGAAGGAGAGAGAGAGAAATAGAATATTTCTGAGAAAACCTTCTAGAACTCTCTTTCAAATGCCATAGCTTGTTCGGCTTCACCCACAGCCATTCTGTGTTGGTGGTATCAACTCAATGTTCCCAGAAAACAAAGTCTGACTCAAGAGTGTCTTCATTCATTTATCTGGGAGTTTTGGACCTGCCACAGCCTGGCTGGAGCTACGCAGAGCCTGTGGCCTGCCCTGGACAGCCAGGCAGAGGAGCCCACCCAGAGGTTGCGCCAGAAGTTGTTGTCCAGAAGCAGAGGTGGGCAATGTGTTATCCCTTTGGCTTCTGAAGGAGAAATACTGGCATTCCAGAGGGTTTGCATATCACACTGAAATTCAAAACCAATTCTGAGGTGAACACTTAACAGGAAGTAACATGCAGTCATAATTTTAGTTATCAGGCACATTAATGACTACTTGCACTTTTGAAAGTTTTCTTTACAAGAATGATTGGACCTAAACATACATATCTATACCCTCCTAACTATGGAAATTAAGGCCACAAATTTGAAATGTTTAGCTTTCATTATTTGTTTTCCAAAAAGAAATATCAGAATTGCAGTAAAAAGAATGTTTATTCTGTACATGATGATTCTGAGAATAGAAAGGAAAACTTATATCTGTGTATATGGTGTTTCCTAATTTTAAGAGTACATTTTTGATACAGAATTTTAGGCTACAAAACATTGCTTCTGGGAGCCCAACTGTACATTGAAAATCCAGCTATTGACCTAAAAAAATAAATTAGCATGATTTTCTTTTGTTTAGTATCATCTGTAGACCAGGTAAAATGTTTATTTCCCCAAAGCTAGTAAGCTTTAATTTCTGCTAATGTTTTAATTTTTGCTGAGGTCTAGTATGTCAAGCTGTTGTGTCTGGTAATTCAATATATTGGTTTCACAAATGTTAATGTATTCATAATCATGTTTTCTTGTGCCCAGATCTACCAGTCAACCTACCAGTCTATTCCCAATCTAATGCTATCTCAAATAGCATGATACAAATGCTATAAAAAAAAAGGGAAACCTGCATCAAGCATTTTGCATTGATTTTTACAAAAACTGCCAAAACATGTCATGATGTTATTGATGTCAGCATTTCTCTGAGGCTTTGAGTGTTTAATATGCATATTAAAAAATCCTTCTTCTTTTTGATACTGGAGACATCTGCCCAGTCAGTGCATTCAATTTTGTCTCCATTTAAAATATTTTTAGACAAAATTTTGCTCTTATATTCTGATTCTGCTCCTTCACTTCACCTGTTATCAGTGTGATTCTGTCTACTGCTGTGAATGGGTTTATGAAAGGCAGGTCCTGCTTGACTACCCTGGTCTCCTTCCACGGTGAGACAACCTGCTTAGTGGATTAGGGAGAGGCTGTGGGTCGGTTCCCTGGAGTTTGGTATTTCCCACAGCATTCTCCTGGAGATGGCTCCTGGCTTGGACAGGTGAGGTCTTTGCTGGGTAAAACACTGGCTGTGGGGCCAGGCCCAGAGAGTGGTGGGGAATGGAGTCACATCCAGCTTAGGACAGACACCAGGGGTGTTCCCCAGGGCTCCGAATTGGGGCCAGTCCTGTTTTCTGAGCAGCGGCTGAGGGAGCTGGGGGTGTCTAGCCTGGAGAAATAGGGACTTGGGGGTGACCTTGTCACTCTCTCCAGTTACCTGAAAGGAGGATTTAGGCAGGTGGGATGTGGTATGTTCTCCACAGTAACAGGCAACAGGACAAAATGAAATGGCCTCAAGTTGTGCTACAGGAGGTTTAGATTGGATTTCAGGAAAAATTTCTTTACCAGAAGTGTTGTCAAGCATTAGAATAGGAAGAGAACAGGGAAGAGGCTGAGTCATCATCCTTGAAGGTACTTAAAATACGTGTAGATGTTCCACTTAGCGACATGGTTTACTGCTGGACTTGGCAGTTCTGGGTTAAGAATTGGACTTGAAGATCTTAACAGCTTTTTTGCAACTTAAGTGATTCTATGATTCTATGACTTGAAAAATATAAGAGTATCAAAAATTGGGCCCTTGATTTTAGCTGAACTCAAAAATATATAAATAACTAAGTGCAGGTGTTCTCTATTTATTTTCTAATTAATCTGTTCTGGTCCAGCTCCCAGCTCAGCATGTGGAAATATGTTGTGTCAGACTCTCTTTTCACCTTCAAAGGTTATGAATTCTAGAATTCTGGATTATTTGTGTTATTTTTTGAAAACCTCTCATAAAGTGTACAGAGCACTGTCCTGTTCTCTATTAATCACCCACAGTTCTCAATGCCCATAGCTGTAGGGCTTCAGCATTGATGCTCTGTCACAGACTTCAATATTCCAAAGCACAAAACAATAAAAATCCTATAGAATTTTACACTGCAATAATTATTTAAATTTATTATTTAAATTACTGCTTCCAGCGCACAGAGTACCTTCAGATGTCCTTGGGGGCTATTGAGCACCTTGCTCAACCATAACAGAATGGAAAATTTTGTCACAGCATCACATTCCACGTGAAGGAGCCATTGACACAACAAGGTGTTGATGATACCTCTACATGAGTAAGAGAAAGCTGTGCCACTTGATGGGAACGTGACACATCAGCCATGTGCTGTCTCTGGAGAACCACGGAGCTTTATCTGCACTTCAGCCATGGACTTCGGCCCAGGGATGTATGGGAAGGTCAGAACATTGGGATCAGCACACCTTGGTCCAACTGTGCAACGTTTCCCTTGAAACTATGCAAAGATTTATCTCGCTGCCATGTTCCCCAAACCTCTGAAGCAGCAAGTTCAAATTCCCTGTGGTGCTACTTGCAATTTTCAGTGCTGTTTTTTGATGGCAAGCAATTTGTTCCTTTCCTTCTCTACATTTTCTCTCTAGTTTACTATATGCAAAGGTATAAATGTATAATATTCTAACTAAATAGAAAAGTATTGGAGGTGAGGAGGTTTGTGGAAGGACAAGACTTTGTAGACTGAGAAAAAAAATTCTGCAAACACTGATTAGAAAATTTTTCAACTCACTTGACTGACCTCTAGGTCCCATTTTGACAACTCTGGTTAGAAAGTAGGATTTAGGTGATGATTTCATTTACCTAAAGGTCATCAGCTGATGAAATTCCTCGTTCACAGGAAACTAATTTATCATATTTAAAAACTTGGTGAGTACATTTCCAGATACGCTGTTAGATGTGTTATTCATCAAATAGCAGAAATACCAAATTATTGGAAACTGAAGTATTAATTAATCCAAGAAAGAAAAAAATACCTTTTTGGCATCTCACATAGATATAAGTTTCACCAAGGTGAATTTACACTGCTTTACACATGTATCACTCACAGAAGCCATCAACTCCATGCCTATCATGAGAAAGGACAAGGTGGATTACATTGTATTTGATGACAACAGTTGTTTTCTGCATGTTGTGGAAACAGAGGAAGCTCCCCATGTGAGAATATCTTTCTGCTTCAGGAGGACATAATGGATATTTATCAGCATACAAGGAAAACCCAGCATCAATAAAAATTAAAAGTCAGTAAAAACGTATGGAATTTTAAAACTCTGATTTTTTAAAATGCTACATTATTTTCATGTGTTGGTTTTTTTTCATCTTTGATGTTCATATACTTCATTTCTTTGGGGTTGCTTCATGTCTTCAAGGTTTTCACCACAAGGGTTAGAAATCAGCTTTTCTTTATCTTTGTGATTGAAAAATGAGCTTCTCGAGTGAGATCACAATCGTAGCACCTGAAGCTGTAAGAAAATTACTAAAAATTAAAATGTCTAATCATTTGCACAGAAAAATTGCAGAAGAAACACACACCTGGGTAGCATACACCTGTAAATTAAATATCCATGCATGCACACCCACATGCAGACACTCACATACACATGTATTTATATGAATACAAGGATGGATAAATATATATGTGTGTAAGCATGTGCACACTCACCCCTGGGTAAATAAATCTGAGTGGTATAAGATAGGAACTATTTATAGCAAGCAGCAAGAATGTCTGGAAAAGAGCTTCTGTGATTTGAAAAAATACACACTCCAGTTAAAAGGCAGTAATTATTGACAGATGTCCAGTATCCTCCCTATCCCGCCAGATTTAGGTATTTATGTGTTTCTATTAATTGTGTAGTTTTTAATGTAGAAAAAGGAGCAAACCTGTGACAAAGATAGGTGATCTTTCATAAGCATATATATCACTGGAATAAAGGGGAAAAAAACCATTGTCTTTTAACTGGTGTTTTTGTGCTACAGCATTCTTGAATTTCTTGTCTGTGAAATCCTAAATAGTGGAAGCACCATAAAGTGTGCTTGGAGGAAGTGGTGGGAGAAAATTAAAATGGAAGTTAAAGGAGCAAAGAAACACTGAATGATCCGAAGGCACTTGGTGCTCTTGTGTCCTGCCAATAAAGTGAGAATGCCCTCTCTGAGTTGGCAGAGAAGAGGTTTTCCAGTCATCACATTCAAAATAACTATAGCAATATAAGCAGGTTTTAGTATTCACCATGAAGTTTCACCTGTTATTTGCTCATCCTGTCTGTAATACAAGGCACCTGTTTGTTCAAAATTTGGATATGGGCATAATTCAGTGGGCTGATAGCTTTGATGATTCCCCAGTGGAAGGCTATAATGCCAAGAGTTCTGAGTATTTTTAAGAGAATCATAGCTGATAAAAATAGCTAGGCACAAGTAAGGGTCCAATAAACAATAACAATGCTTTTCTCATGAAATACTGGGCAGCATTCACCATTATGCAAACTAGAAAGATATTGATCAATTAGAGAGAATTTAGTGAAGAAGAACAAATTAATTTATAGGGGAGTATGAGGATTTAGGAGATGGATTAATGGTACTAAATTAAGTCTGTGACAATTAAGGAAAGCAAGAAATTGTGTTCAGATATATCTTCCAGATTTGCTCAGGTTCAGTGCCTGAGGTGGTGCTATGTGGGTCATATAAAAGAGGATGTGTCCCTCTTGCTGTGGGACATCCCAGTCACCTGCTCAGGGCTTTCCATGGCTCTGATGCTGCATCACAAATGGCCCCACAGTAAGAGCCCAGCCAAGGGACAGTGTGGAAGGGGGGAGCACCATGAGTTCTACAGTGAGTGTCCAAGGTTTGATGAGTGAGAAAAGTGTGAAGATTGTTAGCTGCATGCAAAGAGAAGTATTTAATGCTTTTATGGGAAGACACAGCTAAGAATAAAATAAAGAATTGAAAATTTAGTCTGCCAAAAAACAGACCACAACAAAACACAAAAGTGTGTTCTACTGAGGAATTGCCTCCTGAGATAACCTGGAAGATGATTCACTACTGGTATTTTTAACATTATTCTGTATGAAACACTAGAAAATGTGCTTTTGGGACTAAGCCTCCCTTAGCAGAGAAATGAGCTTCATGATCAATGAATCTCTGATTTTAATGTCTGCAGTTTTCTGAGAGTATTCTGAACAATGTTCATATTTCTGCCCTGGTAAGTGCTGCTGCAGAGTGAGAAGAATCTGTGCCCTATTCCCATGAAAACAGTGGGATGCAGTGAAAAAAACTTGTGAATAATAATGAGAGCTATTAGCTAATAGACTAATAATATTTTTCTCATTTTGTGGGGCGGGGAGGAGGAGGAAGAAGGCAGGCAGGCCTCGTGCCAGAATCTCTGAGTCACAATTAAAAGTTATGCAGCAATCTTGCAGAATTTCCCTTTTATGGTGCCTGCCAGTTGTGTCCCCAGTAAGGACATGTGACTGCTGCCATTCCTTCCACATGGCATTGTACCCCCACTCCAGCGGCACTGGTTCTCCAGTGGCACTGTGTCTTCTCTCTCGTGGACATGGCAGGCAGGCACAACGCCTCATTACTTCAACTCTCACCTGTTAACCCTTGTGGTTTTTCTTTTTTCCTTATCCCAGAGAAGTCACAGAATTTCCTCCTCTTACAACAGCTCCCTTCATCCTCCTGGGAAGAAAGGGTACATCTAAGGCTATAATTTGTGTTTTGTGTCTTGTCTCTCACTTGAAAAAGCCTCCAGCTTCTGAATGCCCTGCATCCCCCTCATGACCCTATCTCACAACTCCTGCATGGATGCACGGTGAGTGAAAGCCACAGCTTGGGTTCTTAACTTTAGTCCTTTCCTCTCTGCACTCATACACAGCCCAGGAAGAGTCTGGCTCTATAAGGATTCCCTGCTTAGCTGCTGTCCAAGTCTGATGCAGGCAATCTTTTTTTCTCTTCTCAAGCTTCTCTGTATGTTTTCAGTTGTTTGCCTCACATTTTCCATTTTTTGCTATTCCTCATCCTCTACAAAAGGCCACATTGATTTTCAACCATGGTGCATACATATGGAAGTGTATCCTTCAAAAGAGTAATATGGCATGTTACAAACACGCAGTCATAGTGATGGTGGTTATGGCACTGAGGAGGCAATAAATTGTGACCAGTTCTTATGGTCAGCAGACGACCAGGGAATGGTAAGTGTCTAGTTTGCTGTAACAACTCAAGTTGGCACTGGAATTAGATCTGCACCACTGACAGCGGATTACTGGTACTATTACTCGTACAGCTCTCCATCTCTTTTGCATGTTTTTTGGATTTCTCAATGGTTTAATTTCTAAACCACACTGACAGAACAAAATAAAGAGAGGGAACTTAATATAATCAATATGATAAGTTCTGTAATGTTATCTTGCTTATTAAAGTCTTGAAGTGTTTATCAAGCCCTTGTTATAAACCCTGTGCTGAACAGTGATGACCTGCTGAAGCAGGAAAGATTGATGTTTTGTGGAGCAAGTGGTGCAGCATTAAAGAGCTCCTGATAGCCTCTAGGATGAGTCTATAGATGTTATTACCAAACCAAACCAAACCAAACCAACCAAAACCACAAAATAAACCAAAAAACAACAAAACCAACCAACCCAACAAACACCCAAACAAAAAAAAAAACACAAAAGAAACCTTACAACAAGTGAATGCCCCAAACCCCTCACTAAGTTTGAATAAAAATCTTTCTGTCAGTTTGGATGGTAGGTGAAGCATAGCTAATCATAACTGTGCTGGCAAGCCTGTCAGCTCCGTTTTATCTAGAAAGTACTGCCCTGTGCTCATAAAGGTTAAACTGCCTCTGTGCCTTCCTAAAATCTCTGTTCTCTACTACTGTGCTAGAAGTTAAAATCCAGATGCCTGTGTGTTTTAACAGTTTAATAGATATGTATATATATTTTTTTTAATTTCTTTTTCCTTCTGGAGCTTGGAAACTGAAATAGTCTAAAAGATTTATATTTGAAAATCTAGGTTTTCTGTAGTGTTTCTGTGTTGATTTTCATCCCAGTTCACACAGAGTTGCCTCAAAACTTTGTCACAAAAATTCAGTGGGTACATACATAAACTTGAGTTTAAAGCCCAAGAGATAGAGACAGCAGTTTCATGTATTGTCCTATTATACCAAGGAAATCCAGTGTCCCAATTGAATTTAAGATCTTATCTATAAAAATAATTCTCTACCTGCCAAGATCTACAAATTATAATGTACCAACAATATAGGTTGGTACATAATCTATTTTGTAGTAGTAAAAATTATAGGGTCATTAAGTTGGTAAGCAAAAGGAGAGATGTTTTAAATATATTTGTTTTAGCAGCATTTTTCCCATGTAGCCAATATATAAAAAGTTGGTTTATTTGACTGTTCCCATTTCTTTTGGCATGCAGGGGTCTTTAATTTAATTAGGGAATATTATTTAGCCCTTAAATTCAAAGTAGACAGTAGAATTGAGTTTAGTACATGAAACTGAGCAGCAAATAACTTTTAATGTCTTTTCTGTACCTTTCATTAGTAACACTAGCATATGGTGTTTTCTTATCAGAAATTAATTATGAAGTCTTTTTTCCAGTCAAAATATAGGAGTTAAAACCATTAATGAGAACTTAGGAAAACCAATCATAGTAAAAAAGTTTCTTCTAACCTAGTCAAAGTATAGCAAGATGTTCCACCCACAAACCTCCTGAAGATAAAGAAAAGTACAGTTTGAGAAGCCTTTACTTTGAAATTAATATTTTTGTTCCTCATGTAATTAATGCAGGCATTATTCTGGTATATGGGGCACTGCTCTTCATCAACTCTTAATGTTATCACCTGCCATATAAAAAGAAAGACTTTATAACACAACTTTACTAAAATCAGAAAGCAACCTAAATCTTTTGTATGTAAGACTGTGCAACGCATTTTTAATCCTAATTTTGATTGTGTCAGTGACATATTTACTTCAGCCTAGTGTACTTAGGAGCTTTGCAGTCATGGAGGAGCAGTGCAATGGGTTCAATAAAAACCAGAAAAATAAAGGCACATACTGATATTAGATGCTTTGAGCTATAGTAAAATTGGAAAACACTAAGATCCCATCAACACTTTTAGCCTTTTGTCTCAATTGTCTTTTGTCCTAATTCACAAAAGTGATCCCTGCATTCATTTTTTAAGCACATAAAATCATCTTATCTTCCAAAATGGACTGTATTCTTTCCTCCCTTGTTTTTCCTAACAGTTACAGTCATTATTAGATCTCTCCTGCCAAGTTTCTATTATATACAACAACTGGACTTGGATTCATTTTCCCCACAAGGCAGTCTGCTGTGCTAATGGCCAAGCAATCAGGTCACCTTTTGAAAATACCAGTACAGTGTTTGAGTGGCAGATATGTATATTAAAAATAATGTTCTCCTTATGGCATTTATTTTCTGCTGTGCTCTGGTATCTGTCTTCTCTCGATAGTTTATTAACTGTGTGAGCGTATGTACATGAAAGCAATAGTGTCCCTGAACCCTTGCCCTACTTGTAATATTCCTCTCTAAGCTCTCTTTTTCAGAGCTGGTTACATGCTGAACCTTAAATGATGCCTTTCCAGCTCTTTTCAGCTGTACAAAGCTGCTCTGTTACCATTCCAGCTCAGTTTGGAGCTTTCCTGCCTGTGAGCCAGGGCTCTGTCAGTTCAGTTTCCATCCTCAGCCTTGCACCCTTGCCCACCACTGACATTACAGAGAAATAGCAGGCTGGATACTGCCTCTCCTGGCCTCTCCTGTAGTGGTATGTAATGATATATAGGTACATCACTGACTGGCACCCTGCCCCAGGCTGGGGGAGCACAGAATTTTCTCCACATTGCAACATGAGGTTTGCTGAACAAGAAAGGCCAGGCTTCTGAAATGGCTCTGCAGGTGGATTTCTGCAGGGGAATATATATCTTCTGCTTGGGTCTTAGGCCTGAGTCCTTCTAAACTGTACTCAAGCGCCTGGTATAGTGCTGGGGTAGACTCTGATACAGATAAAGGCAGAGGGTAACCTACAGGGCCACACTGGGACCATAGAGATTAGGGTTCTATCGTTTCTTCTTAGCTTCATATATTTGAAAGTAGAGTAAGACACAGCCCAGGTCAGCTTGCTCTGCTCCTGGTTACAGTCAGCTTGCTCTGCTCCTGGTTACAGTCAGCTCTCAGACACTCCAGTCCAACACTCTCAGGATCATGGGAATCCCATGAGGGATTATTCCTACACATGAAATCAGTCCTAAACATGAAATATAAGCATGAGTTCATTGACTGGGATCAGCACCTTATTAAAATAAGTGGGAGGAGAGTGGTGCAGGAAATTTAATTCTTCCCCTTTTTGCCAGTGGGTCCTCAAACGAGCAACCAGCCAAAATTCCTTCTTAGTTACAGATGGGATTTTCTCTTTAAGGTTTTGATAGCTGCTTCCTCCACTGGTTCTGGGTTCTTCCCTGTCTATGCAATACGCTGGATTTCCCTTTAGTTTTATTGGATATTCTGCATGTCTTTTTCAGTTGTTTGCTGGTTATTGCTATACTTTAGCACTGATATCTTAGGATCGCTTCAGTGCATGTCAGTACACACCCTCGGTAGTTGCCATTTAGTTGTTTACTACATGGCAATCAACTGAAGAACAAATCACATTTAGTTTGGAAGAAAAGGTTAAGAAGGCACTTAAAAATTTTCTGACAGATTTTTAAAAAATTTTGCATTCTTTAAATGCTTTTAATGTCAGCATCTGAAAGAGGTAATTAGTGTTCATTTTTTTTGTAAGATGTTCATTGCAGTGACATAGACCTGAGCCCTCTGCCCTATGTCTAGTTTGACAAAATAGGATTCAAAATAAAATTCTCAATTCTATATGCTCATTAAAATTGTTCTCATCCGAACAATCCAAATAAAGGGCAGAGAAATTATTGCTTAGTTCTTTCCCCTACACTTGCAAAGAAGATCTAAAGAAGGATCTTTGTCAAGTCAATGAAAAGATCCTCTCCCAATTTTCTTTCAAGTTTTAATTTTGTCATTATCAGAGTCTTATTCCTGGCACCAAGGCTTCAGATTGCAGACCAGCAGCAATTTAAAAGCACCCTTTCACTATGGTACCTACCCACAGAGATGCAGGTACCAGCTTCTCACACTACTTTTTGTTCTGACTCATGCACTGCATCTTGAAAACTGTGTTCCTCTTTATTCATCTGGAGAATGCACTATTTTCCTATCCTTAGCATTCTTAGAAATGGTATATTTTACAGAAATCAGGATATTTTGTATTAAATATGAGTAGCATGTAAGCCAGAAAAAAAAAAGACTGGTGTTTCAGTTTATTTCTATGGCCAAAAAAGTAGAAGAAGACCTACTAATGAGCAAAAGCAGTAGCAAAGTTATATATTTGACTCACTTCTTCCTTCCAATCCAGGCAGTTCCTTTCTGCATGGGACTTTGAGGTCTCAGTTTTATCTAAGAGAGACATCTCAGTGCACCACAGGGTTAGTCCCTACAAACAAAATTTGACATTTACAAATGTCTTGAAACCAAAAGGGAATAGCAAACAACTCTTTCAGTATGATTCAGGCTTCAATGTAAATAATGTCTGGTTTGACATTGAAGAGGGTTTATTAGACCCTTTTGTAAGGGTATTGGGTCTGGCTGGGACTGAGTGGACTTTCTTCATTGCAGCCCATAAGGCGCCGTGCTTTGGCTGAGGGGCCAGAGCAGGGATGATACCACACCAAAGTTTTGGCTGTTGCCAAACTGTGCTTGCACAGCATCGAGGCTCTGTCTCCCACTCTGCCCTTCTCTCCTTATGCACATTCAGCGAGAAGGCTGAGGGTGGACAAGGGGTTTGGAGGGGACACAGTTGGAATCCTCGACCCAAATTGACAAAGGGATATTCCATAGCAGACGACGTCATGCTCCATAAGTAAAGCTCAGAGAAAGGGTGAGGAAAAGGGGTGTTCTTCTTTCCTATTGGATGTGCTGAAGCTCCACTCTCCAGAAAGTGGATAAATATCTTCCTGCCAATGGGAAACACTGAATTAATTCCTCTTGTTTGCTTGTGCATGCAGCTTTTGCTTTCCCTGTTAAACTGTCATGATCTTGTTCCACAAGTCTTCTCAACTTCCTCTGTTTTCTTCCCCTCAAACCAGAGAGTGAAGTGAGTGAGCAGGTGGGGGAACATTGGTTAGCCAAGGCTATCCCACCACAGCCAGTGTTACTGCCAGAATCAGTTTCAGACATTTCTGGACACATATGTTCAAGAAACAACTCTCCAGTCTGGTTTTCTTGCTTTGTTTTTTTGTTGGGTTTTTTTCCTGTGTGCATGAATGTTCTATGATTCAGTGATCAATGCCACACCTGCTGTTGTCACTCTGGTCATAGTTTTTAGATGCATGTAGAAGTTCCTGGATAAACGGAATCCAGATATAACAGAATTCTGGAACAGTATCTCCAGCAATATTTTTAAGGCTCAGTTCATATGTTTTGCTGATGATTAGAAAGTGCCCAAGAGCAGCTGCACTTTGAGTTAGCTGGAGTGCTTGGTATTTCTGGCTAAAGAGGAGATTAATTACCCTAGAAGTAGCAAACAACTTCTAATAATAAGGATAAATTTTAAGTTTTGCTTATGTGATTGGGACTCCTAGGTCCTTCTGAGAGACTGAGATTTAACTTTAGCTCTCCAAATCACTAGCCAAAAATACATTTAGGGTTCTTGGCACCTTACACACTTTCAGAAATATGCTTCACAAAACATATGTTCAGGCTATTTGCAAATGTATCTGGGTCCCTTGCAAAGGTAATTGCAGAGAGAGTCAAGCTGCGTGGGAAATCTGAGTAGTTATGGGCATTTGCTACTGGATTAATTTATCAGATACCTGATCCAATTCTGTGGTAGCAAAAGGCCAGAAAATCTTTTGTGTCTCCCTGTTCCCAAAAGGTTTACCAACACATGGAAAAATGGACAAGCGATAAGGAAGGCTCAATAAAACAGTATATATTGTGGGGGGGTGGTCAGCAGCCACAGCTCTCTCACCTTCAGCAGAAATAGGAGATGCTAAAAAGTTCTGGAAATGTGTTAGTAGACCTGACTTGAAAGCTTCCCAGAAAAAAAAAAAAGGGCTTTGCAGTTTTTCTGCTCTTGGTAAACAGTGATTCCTACCATTCATACTCTTCATACCCTTTCAAACCCCCCTGCACGAGCTGTCCTGCCTAATTGACACATTTATGAGTCACAACACCAGCTATTAACCAAAATCATAGACACTGCACTGGTGACTGCACAGGCAGGGGCACAGCAGGACAAAATGCCAGCAACACTGCTAACGTTTTCCTGCAGTGGCAGAGGGGTGCACAGCCCTGTGCCAAGGCAGGACTCTTTTCCTGTCTTTATGGGGAAATCAGGGCACTGCAATGCCACGCCTTGCACATCCAAGGGTTTGTATTGCCAGCAGGAACAGAGAACTAGAGAGGGTTTTAATCCTCATCTTGGAGCCATAAGATTGAACGATAAATGAGCAGTCCCAGAACACACAAAGCGTTTATGGCAGAGCACAGAATTATGCTCTAGTGTCTTATGAACCAGATTAATGCCTTTCTTAGTGGATTGCTCTTCTTTTAATCAACTGAGACACCTCAGCATTGAGTCAAAATGGAATGAGAAACAAGCAAATGCACCACGGGTGCTTTTTATTTAGTAACAGTGGTGAATAATTAATTGAAGAAATGACAAAAAGGCATCACACTTTTTCTTAAAAATTAATTATAGCTAGTAGATGTTTTAAGCTGTTATATTGAATGCCTAAGACAAGTACATGACCTGCACTGTTGTGACAGCAAGGAAAAAAAGACAAAGGAACAACTCAGGTAAAAGAATTTAAGAGTTCTAAATAAGGAAAAAACTAGCAAAATAATGCTGTTTTATTAATAATCCTAATTTATATACCCATAAACAGATTTTTAAATTAACTATTCTCAGGAAGCAAGTGAAAACACATTCTGAAATTTTGTGCATGGACATCAGTTTTGATGGGACAATAATTTGAAAGCCTTCACTTACATTTTTTGCTTAATTTCTGCCATAACTCTTTCAGTTCGCTGGAGGTAACTTGCATCAGAACAGCCCGAAATTCTGAAATCTGAGTTATGGTTGGTGTTATATGAAGAAACTAGAAGTTGAAATGCTGTGAGGGCTGTCTGGAAGGCTGCCTTTAACAAGGCTTTTCCAGGGTTTGGCTGTTGGCTCGGCGTAGACACAATGTGTAGCTGGCAGTTTTGAAAATTACATTATTTATTGTGGTGCCTCAGTGTAGGTGTCACTCCTTTGTTTGAGAATGAGCATTTCAACCATCCAGTGTTATTCAAGCTGATGTTGTTCAGTGTGTGTGGACATTGCTGAGTCCATGGAACGTCTGTACTTAGAAGGAGCAATCGCCTTCCCCCTGCTTGCTTTGGCATACCTGGACATGAGGTACTCCCCACTCAGGGTCAGATTTACACTCTGAGGAAGTACTGGGGGTAGTAAGGGGACTGTTTTTTACCCTCCTGGAGAGGACAAGGCTGCGCTGTCCATGGAGCCTCATTTTGAAAGACCTTTGTGGACAGTGTGTGAGGAAATGTGGGTATGTGCTAGAGAAGGCAGACTGGAATTGAATATTTAGTGATTTCTGCTCCCTCAATTCTACAAATTTCTCTAAAGACTTGAGAACTGAGTTCCTTCATAGATGTCTCCATTCCCTTTAAGGATTGTTTCAATGAACTGATATTAAATTAATTGCCGACAAATTAATTAGCTGAGTTAGGCCATTGGATCAAGAAAGCACATTAGATCTCTCCTACAGACTTTGGAGAAGAAAATTCCTATGTCAAAGGATGAATAAACTGAGGCTGTCAACATACAAGACACGCTGGGAAAAGGCAGATACTGAAAACAACAATTATTATAATTGAATTATCTCAGGGGATCTATGCACTGCATTAGAACAGTGGGGTAACTTCTCTACAGTCCTTAATAATTGTTTTTAACAATTTCTGAGAAGATATAGTCAAACTGAGCAAGTTTATACTGTTTAGCTAAAAACAGAAATTGTATATTTACCTGGTATATATGTGGGGACTAATTTAATCAAATTCAAGGCTAGAAAGTTTGCTGATGTTCTTAATGAGTACACAGCTGGAACAGCACAGAGGGCCTTAGCAAGAAATTTGTGGAGCGTTCATATTTTTCTGACAGTTCTGTAATCCAGAAGAGCTGCCAGTCCAGGCTGCTCAAGATTAATTGTACCTGAAAGCAATAGAAAATGGATCTTTAGCTTTGCATATTACTGCTTATCAAATACAAAATGCTCAAAAGCTTTTCTCCATCTCCAAAGAGTAAGAAGTTAGTGGTGATTTTTTTCCTAGTTACATTTCATATTCTTCAGTGTCAGTAAATCAAAAAGCTTCTACTTTATATTGCATATGTAATTAGCCATATATTCATTCATACATTAATTTATATAAGGAAATACAATTACAATGTCTAAAATTTGGAAATGGCAGAACACCTCCACTGACACAGTACCTCCAGCACTTATGTAACCCTGTCACCCTGTCTCTGAATATTACAAAAAAAAATTTAACCAAAGATCAATTAATATTTCCTCTACAGGACTTTGGCCTCAGCTAACACACAGATACCTCAATAATGAAGTGAAAGAATGGGATTTTTTTATATAAATCCCTTTTCCTTGTTTATTTCGGAGCTGACAGATGGATAGTGGCTGAGGCAGCAAACTGTAGGAACAGAAATATGACTTGGTATTCCTGAGAAAATTAGTTCTATACCTGTCCCTTCTGAGAACTCTGTATGCAATGATTTGAGACTCTGATATGTTCTTCATCTTTGACTGCCTGGTCTGTACCTCTAGGTCTGCTCTGCAATATGTTGAAAGGTTCAGTTGCTGGCAAAGTCCATGAGAACTAATCCATAAATATGTAAGCTCTTCTGTAATGCTAAAATACCATTTTAACAGTCTGAAGTATTTCACATTGGACACCCAATATCTGTGGGTTGTCTGTATCTCAGCTCTCAGTCTTCTAAATGGAGATAATGCCCTCAAATTTCACATGGTTTTAACAATGATGGATTAATTGTCTGCAAAGCACTCAGATTCTGGGGTGATGAGCATCATAGAAAAGCCCCACAGGAAATTAATAATTTTGTTTTCAGAGCAGGGCTTGAACAGTGTTTTTTTTAAAAAAGACCCAGGGCAACATATTGAACAAAGAGGCTAAGAAAAATATTGAACCACTGCTAATTAAGTCCTTTTGATGCACTAAGCAGGAGTAATCTTGAGAGAACTGAATGTGTGATCCTGTAATTAAAAACTACATTCCATATGAAAAAGGTGGCCAAATTAAGGTCATACTGCTAACCTGGCTTCTGCCCATTTCTAATTTTTGGCATCTTAACTTCACAGTCATGATCATATTCTTGTCAGAGAAAATGGTGTGTGACTGTAGTAGAAGCAAAACCGAATCAATGGCATGGTCTTGTCACCCACTTCATGCACGAAAAGTATCGGGACCTTAAGTGTTTCTCTTCTCCACGAATTAATTAAGTAAAGGACAGCAGCAGCAGCAGGATGTTTTCCTCCTGGACCAACACCAAAATGGGATGAAATACATGTTTTCTCACAGAAGATACGAGTTTTGGGAATCATAGATTTTATTTCAGACTGAGGAAAAATTTTGCGCAATCTTTCACATCTCCCCCTGTGGGTGCTAAAAAGCTAGAAGCAGAGAAATTCTTCAGCCTTTTCTCAATATTCTGTGAGCAGACTGTCTTTCCTATGTAAACTATCTTAAACAAGGTCACAGTTTCATAAACTTCTTGCACTCGCAAGCTGTTTTGCAAGATTGTTATGGCTTTGACTTTAAAAATATTTTGGAATAGGTATCTTAAGACTTGGCCAATCCTCTCAAAGGGTGGATGGCCGAGGAACCAATTACCTATTGCCACTCAACACACTTTTGCGATCTATCCTATAAAAGTAGTCAGAAAATTAAAAAAGAAAGAGCTTCGGCTTCCACTTGTTCATGAGCCTGGACTCTGGGTCGTTTTCGTTATGCGCCTCGGATGTAGCAGCGACATCCCCCAAACACCTTTTACCTTTCATCTGCCTCCTCCCTCCAGTATGCCTTGTCTTTCCTGCTTATTGTCTCCATTTTCTTGCCAAACCTGTCCTTGTTCTCTATTCAATTCATCTTCTATCTCTCTCACATCTGCTGCCAGTCCTACTCTCTGTCTCAGGCAAAAACTCCCAGTTCACACAGTTTAGAACAAATTATGATCACAGTGATTTATTGATTTATTAATGACAGGTCAGGAACCATACATTCGACATCAAGGTCAATAACACAATTCTAGACATATACAAATGTTGATATTTCTAAATACATTTCTAAAGACCCTTCCAGAGCCGATGCCGAAAAGTCACAATCACACGCGTGTGCTCACACACATTGGCACGGTCCCTTCCATGAGAAAAAGCTGGTGGCCAGCACATTGCTTGGTTACTGTTTAACCTGACTGATGAGTGTTTTCCTTTTAACAGGATTAGTGTGGGACTAAATATGCTTTTAGGCAGTTTGGAATGTTGATTTACACACACTCTCACACTCATGTTTTTATCTTGACAACTCTTGTTATTCAGACCATGCGAGAAGCTTCTTATCACAACTTCTTTTTCCCTCCTGGAAACCTTCTCTGAGCCTCCTTGCACTTTCCCCTACAACCGTGCCTAGTCTCAGTTTTGTAACATGCCCCTCCATGCAACCCTCCCGATTCCCATCCCTTCCACATCATTTTTCCTGACCATGCTCTTCTTCCTTATCCAGTCAGATCCTCCGCTGAAAGTTATGATGAAAGCTGTCTTTGGGAGTGGGGAAATAATCCAGTCTGGTGCAAAAAAATTCTCTGCGTCAGACGGTGAATGTCCTTCCATCCACATGATAGTGGAGAAGCAGACCAGAGTTAATATAAGCCTTTTTGAAGGTAGTTGATAAATTGAAGCAGAATCCAGACCTAGGTGTGGGTTTTGACTTCTGATGGCACAACGGTATAATAATCATGCCCCAAACTCGATTTAACTGCCTGCAATTGCATCACGTGACTGCACAGGAATTTCTCCAAAGGCACAGTCATGGAAGACCCCCCCCACACACCCCTTGGTTTTGTGCACTGCTTCAGCAGAACAGAAAATAGCAAAAGGCGCCTTCCACCGAGCCCACAGGGAGAAGATGTACGGCCAGCCTGACCTTAAGCTCTCCGTCCTGTTTCCAGACCACTCATTTTTGTGGCCACCCAAGATAAACAGCAGCAGCTTGACAGCTGATTTTATATTGTTTTTTTCCAAGGGGCCTTCACTGTGTAGGACTGCTGGAGGAAATAAGACCATTTAAACCGTTTTTTCAGTCTCTGCATGTGACTTCCAGCAAGAGTCTACAGAATTCAGCAGTATTTTGTGGGCCAGCACTGCTCCTGTTTGAAATGGACTAATCCTAAATCACTGATTTGAGCAGTGCTAAACCTGAGAAGTCTGCATTGAAATTCTAGTGGAAGAAACACCATTTTTTAAAATCTGTTCATTCATTTTGCTTTCAGGAGCTCAGGGAGAAAAAAAAAAAGAATGGTAATACCCCAAATCCTTACCTATTCCCAAAAGAGAGTGGAGACAAGACCAGGATGGCCCTTTGTACAAAGATCTGGGACCAGTTGGACAACTTTTGGAGATTTAGTTTCTGGCCATCTCCCAAACACTTTGCAAACTGCTCCTTCCAATTAGTGTCTACTATTTCTCTCTTGCTTTTTATTTTTCTTTTAATTTTTTTAAATAAAAGTGTGATATGTGAAATAGTCTTTATGGCTCATATAAAAAATAATTGCACATTACACCAAATACCAGAACATCAGGATACTCATTGAACAGAGGGAGGCAGAAAACAAAAAAATAGCAACATTTTCCTAACTGATCTGCCACTCTCCAGACAGCAAGACATCTTTCTGAAGTCAAAACTTAAGAAGATGAAGCCTTACTTCACAGTACATCTTTGTAATGCCTGTAGATTATTTTTTTTAGAGTTTTTCCCCAAGTGATTTCTCTACAAGTGAGATTTATCAGTCTGTGCTTGGAATACCTGGGGAACATTCAGGAGTCCCTCCAGCTCTCACACTCCTTGGGGAAAGAGAGACATTGTGTTAGGAATGACTGTTGAAGTCACTGAACTTCACTATTGTGAAGTTTTAAAAGTATATTTTCCTTTTTAATGTGTTTGGTATATTAAAAGAAATGTATGCTGGACTAACATTTGACAAGTAAAATCAAGTTACTGGCAGCAAAAGGGCAAATTCAAAGACTGTATATATGGAATAAGTAAGTGGATGACATTTTAAAAGCTATACCTTCCTAAATCCTTTAGCCAGGTCTCACTGCATACCTGGGGTTTAAAATTACTTACATGCAAGTTTATTCTGCAGGTTTAAGAATATGTGTTCTGTGATGTCCCTGTTCTTACTGACCTCCTATAAAGCAGTGTAAACAGCTAGGAATTGAAATCTCAAAAAAATAAAACAGTCAATAGACACTTTCATTATATCCTGGAAAAAAACATGGGTTTTTTTCCCATAGACCTCAGATAAGTTGTTTGCAGACAACAAAGGTCTGGCTGATGAACAAGCAGCTGAGTTGTGGGTAATAATGCTGAGTGGTTTGAAAGATGTTGTTGAGTACTGCCTGACCTACATCTGAACTACCTGCAGCCTGGGGAGGGGGGAGAGGATTATACTCAGCATTCAATAGTTTCTAAAGCAAATCATATCTGGTACTCTTTGTTCTCCTTGTAAACAACATGTCAGAAAAGCTTACACAGGAATCCTGCCTTTCTAGGGAAAACAGTGACAGTAGGCAAAGAGTTTCTTCAAATTATTTTCTATTCTTTATGGTACCAATGCCAGTTAGACAAACTTTTAAGAGCTGTTAGTCTTTGTGGCTCTGCTTGTTGTTTGCTAATGCTGTCCCAGAGGAAGATAAATTAAAAGGTAGACAGCATGCAGGAGCAAGCAGGACTCTCATCTACTTCTCAGAGTAAGAGAGTGAAAAGTTAGTACAAGATATCCTGAGGAAAAGTTTTAGATAAAAATGAAAATTCCTGTTGGGTTAGCTGCACCACCAAATAAATAAAAAATACATAAGGTAAATGATGAAATTTAGAGAGAGTACTAAAACAGTTAACAGGTAGAAATAGATTGCAAAAGACATCTAATGGCGTGAGACTGTATGATTCTGTATGTTTAAGTTCACATAATAACCATTTCAGCTCAGCTAAGATTGCAAACTGAGCTGAATCTTGTGTTTTCCAAGTATGAATGTTCAGTGATGTCTGACTGCTATGGTAGACTCAACACAGTTGTGCATGGTTAGAAGATATCACTGCAAAAGCAGGTTTCAAGAAATTCAGTGGAAGCAAAGTATAAGCTTCACAGGTCATTGTGCACATCAGGATTTCAGACTCCTCCCACTGAAAATCATTATACATATCTGGACGCAGTAGGGTCAGTCCAGTGACCATCACCTGCATTTAGTCCACCAAAAACTAATTTCAACAAAGTCTAATTTCACAGATATTTTGTCTTTAACTGGGAAGGAGATATTGTATCTGGTTGAGTGACCCAGTGTTATGTGACTTGAGTGCTGCAGATCTAATATTTCCTGAAAGAAACGTCATGAAATCACACCCCCATTGCAAGCAAAGGCTCCTTGAGGCTATGTATCAATCACAATCTCTGTTCCCATTTTTTGCAGAAACAGACGTGAAGGTTCAGATTCAGAAATCCTATCAGGAATTGTCCTGTTGAGTGCTGAAGAGCCTACAATTGGTTTAATCAACACCTGTTCACAGTCATTTATTAAGGAATTTACATATATAGGTATGAGTATACCTACACAGACTGGGGAGGATTATGTTTCTTAACGTGACTTCCTAACAGGTAACCTAAGTCATACAGAAATGCCAGAAAATTAAATGCCTTGTGTGAACTTACAGTTTGGACTAAAAAATATTTTCACTTTATCCTTTTTTCCAGATAGGACTGGATCAGTCTGTTCATTTCTTTAATTCCAAAGGATACAAAATCCCTGAAACTGGACAGAAATTGCAGTGTGTATCCGCGACCATCACTGAACTAGCACAGCTCCATTCTTTGGTAAGCTCTTTAAAAGACTGAGCAGTTCTGGAAAGGAAAGGAACCTGAAATAATCACTTCTTTTGAATAGAAATAACTGTGGCTCCTGTGCTTTGGTGTGACCTTCATGCTGTCAGGATGTATTAGGTGTACTCTGAAGTTTACCAGACCAGACCTCAGGGGACTTTGGTAGAGGGATGCCTGAGATATGAATTCCTGACAGCCTTAGGCACTGAATCATGCAGCTCAGCCAGCTTGGTGGCCTGCCTCAGCATGCACAGTAGCAAAACCTTAAGTACCTCCTTAAGCTTGGTGTTGAAAACTTTTGGTGCCTGTGCATGCTCAAGCACTCTAGCAGAAAAGCAGCTTGTTGTTTTTTTGTCTTTTTTTTTTTTTTTTTTTTTTTTTTTTTTTTTTTTTTTTTTTTGTTTTTTTTTTTTTTTTTTTTTTGTGAATCCCCTCAAAGTTAAATACATGAATGAAGCCTAAAATGAAATTGAAGTGCCACAATTCCTTTGTGAGGCTCTGCATAAGTTCTCTGGAACGAAACTTGCCTCTTTCATTAGGAACGTCTGTCAGCATGAAAAAGATTTAAAGGTCATTGGTTTGCAAAGTGGTATGAGCAGAATCTCAAGGCTGGTGGAGCAAGTCTCGCTGAGGAAGCGGAAAGGAAAGGATGAAACATCTTAATTCTCCCTGCAGGCTCTCTGAGTTCCTCCAGTGCTCCTCTGTTTTGGTCTGTGCAGCAGTCTTCCGATCCATCTGACAATTAGAACTTTCCACCAAGTGGCTTCTGAGAAGGAACACACACCAAAGATTACTACAATGTACATAGCTCACACTTCACTGCAAAGATAAGGGGAATCTGAGGCTTTTGATTTTCTGTGGATTATGCAGATCAAAAATTAGTGGCAACCTTACTGTCGATAACAAAGAAAAATTTTAAGACACGTATGTTTTGTGGAGACGCATATCCCACTAAATTTCAGTGTCAGTGCCTTCTGCAGTTTAGGAAATCATCACTCTTTTGAGATGCTTTAAAATGTGAAGGAAGTGCATTAGCATTGTTTGCATAAATAGCAAATTCATAACTTCAATTCAGATACCACACTACAATATTACATCTGCTCTCCATGAATACAGTAATGTAATAGAAAATAAGGAAGTCCTTAGAAAGAAAGAATATGATTGGGAATATGGAAAACTGAAGCTGAAGAAAAGTATGATAAAAAAGGGTTTTGCCCTCTTTATCCTTCAAACATAGATTGATGGGTCTAAAATCTTCAGCTGTTGTTATAGTACAAATATTAAATAATTTATTTTAGAGATCACGTTTTATAATGTTACTATCCAAAATCAGAGTTACGCAAGTGGGCCACGAAAGGACTTTTTCTCAGCTGTTAAAATCAGAATAAAGAGTAAATGTGGGTATGAGTCATGTTCCCTGTTGTACTGAGAGATCAATTAATATGAAGATTACCATTCCAAAGTGTAACTCATACAAGGTGTCTTAAGTGAGTTCTATTTTATGTTAAGAAAATCTATTTGTAAAACTGTCAGCACTCAAAGAAGTGGCTTTTAAGGCCTAGTATTTATGTACTGTAAGGCACCAAAAAAAAAAAAAAAAAGAATTTGCAATGTCTTCCAAATTGTGTAAATTATCAAAAGGGCAATACAGCTGCCTTCATTCTAAAATTACTAATGAGCTACCTTGACATTAGGGTGGCTTCATTGTTGTTTTTATTCATGTTTTTCCTGCCTTTCTGTCAGCCTTCTCTACAAGGAGTTTTGCTGCTTTAGAGAAGGCAGGCAAGAGAACTGCTGAATCCAGTGGGACTTTTATTCTCGCATTGTTTTTGTGGGAAAGGTGTATCAAAATGGACTTTGGGTATGAAGATGATTCATTATTTATTATTACTGTAGAAGGAATTATGAATGCTCTGTTTGATTGTTTCTTCTGGTTTAAAACCAGCAGAAGAGGCAAATTTTTGTTGAGTTGTCTTAGTTTTTGGACTACCTGTTTATACTTTATATTACCATAATGCCTGCTTAGTTTACAATTCATTTCAATGATCCATTTTTTCCACATTCATGTTTGAAAAGGGACCATCTAATCAGAATTATTGACAAGATTATCACAAGAGGAGCTGAAGAACAAAATCACAATTCCTCATATAATCAAAGGATAGAAAATTCAGACACATCCATTTGGCCTTCCTAGCTGTGCCATCTCAGTGCCTAAAAATGCGTGTTTGTCTCTATTGGGGTGATGCAAAAATCTGTAATGAAGCAAATTGGCTTCCTGTACAGCTAATAGGATACCTTAAGAGTTTCCAAAGAATATTTCACAGTGATGGTAAGAAACAGACACTTCTGAAAATACAGAGAATTTAGGACTCTACCTATAGCCTGTAGAAGAAGGCTGAGAATGTAAGAATAGGGAGCTGACTGCAAAGACTGCATCTGTGCCCAGCTGTAATCCATTCCTCTTTGCTGCACAAAAAACTTAGACAGGAAGCAGGGGAGATGAAGATCTGCTGATGGCAGATAAAGAATCAGGTCATAGATTTATCTAGGTAGCTTATCCTTCTCCCTGATGAATCCCCTTCAAAAGTCTTGGTGGGTGTATGGACCGATGAAGAGATAAACCTTGGGTTCAGAGCTTCCGCAAAAGGACAGAGCTCAGCACCCTCTCGTGCTGTTTCTATAGTTTTTGAGTAACTTGCTCAGTGCATTCTTACTCTATTATCCTTTTGAGGCATGAAACTCTCACCAGTCCCTGTACATTGTCCTTGGGAATCCTTTAGAGCTCAGACTTAGAGCCATTAGTAGTGCTTAGAGCAAAGATGCCTGACTCACTCTTTGAATGATCTGACTGGGGCCAGATCCTTAATTTTTGGGCAGCTCAATACCTAAAATCTTTGAACTGTGCCCTTAGGCTTATTCAGGTGCCATTGAAATAGAGCACAAATACAAGGCCTTGTGCTTAAAAAATTGAGGGGGGGGGAGGGTGTTCCTATTGTTTATATTGCTAAAATAACCTTCAATGACGTGGGGGTTTTTTCAAGGTTAAATGTTTTATCACAGCGCATTGCTTTCAATGTTCACCACGTGTAAGGACTGTCTACTTCTTCATACAAAAGGATTTTGTGATCAAACATAATAGGAAAAAGATCAGGTCATATGTGAAAGACAGATGTCACCATGAACAGATGTCACTTGGAACAAAAGTACTAAGGTTTTCAGTGCAAAAAGTCTAAGATCTTTATGAGTTTTGTGAGAAACTGTCCTCCACTGAGTAAAGCACTGTCAGAAGACAGCAAAGGAAGGAAGCTGGAAGCTCCTGAGGCTAAGAGGGGCAACAGGCACTGGAATGAATGATGCCTTTGGAGCAGCTCCTGGTCATAAAATTAAAGCAGGCTCTGCGAGCTGAAGACTAAGGTTGGCCTGAAGACGTTTGAAAAGGGAAAAAAATTCTTGGCAAATAGCTCTGTTGAGATTAAATAACAAAGAAGGGTTGTAGGATGGGTTTTGGGATTTTTTTCCTAGTATAAATTCTTGGATTTCAAGCAGAGGAGGAGGCGGAAATTCCATGTGCTAATAATGGCTTAGGATAGAAAAGAGACTGTACAGCATCAGCTCTTATTGCAACATTGAGGGGGAGGGACAGTTTGGCATGTAAACTGCAAGGACATTTAAGCCAAATCTGCTAGAAACTGAAAGCTCTGGGCTCCAGCAATCCCTAAAATTTAGCTAAAATTATTAAAAAAATGAAAATCTGAAAGGGACTTGAGGCTGTTATTCTATCCGTCCTTTTGACCACGGCTACTTCCTGCCTAACTTCATTTGTATGACACTCATTCAGCAAAGGGCATCAACAGGTGCTCAGGTTTAACATATAATTTGGATTATTCATCCCCTTGAGTCTCTCACTGAATCATGGGTAATACCAACTGTTATCCTTACAGCAAAACTAATGAAGTTAGTTAAGGCTAATGAAACTGCACAGTTGTAATAAGGAGCAGAAAAGCATATGGCTGCATAGTTCAGTCCCTGGCCCCTGTATCAATTCGTGCTAATTCTGTCTCATAAGGGTGGATGCAGGAATGTCTGACAGATCACATATTTAATAACTCTGTAATACCCATTTTGAGCACGGGTGTGGAATGTCACCCCCTGCATTGTCTGTCACTGCCGGGAGAATGCTGTTAGTGACCACCAGCTCCTGACCATTGCTAATGACAAGGACAGTAAGCTGAGCTCGTGCTGTTCCTGCTGCTGTGGCCACTGATACCATCTTTGAGGCCAGGGATTGCTGTGGCCACTTCTTCCTTCATCAGTTCTCTGACTCATCAGAACTTTCCTCTGCTTCTTTTTTTTTGTTCATTTCTTTTCTGCTCCTTGCTGGGTGCCTTCCAGAGCTAAAACCTGCAAAACGAATGTTATTACGAGATACTGTTTTCAGTGTGCAGGTGGTTGCAGGGTTCCTACATTAACAGTTTCTGAAGCCTGAACAATTCCTGCACAAAGCAGTCCAAGTAATTTTGTCTAAAAATTCTTTTGTCAAGCCCAATATCTCACAGCTAAAGTAGAGGGTATATTTTTAAAAACACACATTAAATAAAACCAATAGAATCTCTTTTTCTTTGTTCTTTGTCAATGATTCCAATGGCTAACCTGTCTACTATTAAAAGCTATACCATCATTTCAGTCTGAATTTCTCTAGCCTTAACTACCAGTCAGGAACTCTTATTGTGTTTTGTTTTTTTTAAAGTAGATGTTGGTTTTCTTTTGTCAAGTCTACATATAGATTATTTCAAAATCACGTCTCCTCCTTCTCCAGAGGAAACAGTTTCATTCTGAGATGTATTTCTGCAATAATCTTTTTGAATCATTTCTGAGGCTGCTAAATTTGCAGTATTCTCTTTGAAGCGCATGTCAGGACTACATAGAGCTCACCGGTGGTGGCCTCTTCAGCCCTGTGTATGGCGACTGCACCCTCTCCCTCCTTCCTGATAACATTCCTGTTTCACATTCAGCGAGTGCCAGAGTCCTGCTTGCCACAGCTTTGAGCCACAAATTCATAAACAACAAATTACCCACCACAACTCCCAGTACCTTTCCAGAATCGCTGCTTTTCAGGATAAAGTCCCACGTCCTCTAGCCCTGTTCTGTGTAAACAATGCGCTTAGCTCAACTTCAGGCAAGTTTTGTAAGGAGAAATATCTCTTTTGAGATCAGCATATATACTCAGAAAAGGAAAAAAAGAGGAGCCTTGGGCACGTGAGTTCTCTTCATTTCTGTGTTGAAACTGATCAAAATCAGACAGATATGGGCCTGAATATTGAAAAGCCCAGACACTAAGGCACTCATACATTTCAAAACAGGAAAGAATGCCATCTCTCATGTCCCTGGTGACATATCTAACTACTGGGGGGATATTGTCTATTCTGTGCCAGCTTTTCTCTCTCGTTTCCAGCTTGTTGTTTTTTTTACGTTCTCCTACTAAGAGCTGTCCTTCAACTAAAAAGGGCTTTGTGCATGATACGTGGAGTTGGAGTGCTTTTCCAGTAAAATCCATTGATCCAATTTAAAAAAAAAAGCCTCTTCCTACAAACCTTGCCTCAATTTTAAACAATTAAGCTACAACAGCTGCAATAACATTACTACTTTTAGCTATCTCAAATGCTTGTGAATTTGGAGTCAATTTAACAAATGATCTGAATAGACATCTTTAGATCAGCTTTGTCATCCGCAAGTTTTATCCAGAATTCTTTAAGGCTTTCTTCAGAATTATATTTAATAATATCTTACTATTATTAAATATTTCAGTGTCTCTATAATTATTTGTTTCTCATTTCATCAAGTAGAAAATGAAGATTGAGAGCAGATAATCTTTTTCCAAATCTCAAGTAATTTATGATTTCGGCACAGGTTACTTTAATTTCCCTGGTAGAAGTCAATCAAAAATTATGAATCTTGTTCAAGAAATTACTCTGGTTTTGCAGCTCCCTAATGTGTATTATGACATGCTGGAAAGAGGAAGTTTTGCTTAAATGTCTTTCATCTTGTCTATTTCACCAATCTGAAACTATTCCTCTTCCTACAGACAAGTGGAGAAATTTTCTTTCCTCCTTCTTGAACTTACCACCTCTAATTTCAGAGCTCCTAGTCCTTCAGAAGCTTAGCTAATAGCTAAGGAGATAACTTAATTCAACATGCTTTCAGCATTTGATGAAGTCAGGTACCTGATGAGGCCAGTGAGTTTGTGCTGACCTGCCTTGGTGGACCAGGCACGCTGGCCACTACAGAACACGTTTTATTTCAGTGTTTCTCATGGACTTAACTCAGTCTCATGGGCAAGTCAGTTCTTCCATCTGAGTGTAAGGTTAAGCTGAACTTCTGTCAGCTGCTTAAAACAAATCAAACATTACGAGCAGATACTGTGAGGCACAGAGAAAAAAATCTGAATATTTGTGATCATCAGAAGGCATCGTCAAAGTTCAATAGCAACCAGGCCCGTGCCTTGCTTATTTCTGCACTGAAATTACTGAGGGAAACACCAGTCAAATCATACTCATATGAAGATGAATTCACAATTAAGAAAACAGCTTTGTCTTCCCTTCCAGTGATGTCATGCAAAGTATTTGTGACAGCAGTGTTTTCTCTACTCTTTCTTTTGATCAAATGATGCATTGTCTCATGCAAAGATTCAACTGCATCTTATCACAACTAACCTACTCATCAGTCAAGAATACACAGAAAATGCAGATTGTTAATGCCCCCAATTCACACTTTGTATATTTATAAGTTTTATTTAAGAGGAAGAAGTTTGGATTTTATACGACTCTTTTCACATGATATGAAATCATTAAAATACTGGTGTAATTCTATTTAGGGACTCACTTAAAACATAACTAGATGGTAGATATGACTATTGCTGATAAAAAAACAGGAACAATGCTGACCTAAACAGAAAATCATTAAGTGTGATCATAAAAATATACACACTTAGTAACAATAAGCCAGTCTGGTCAATTCCTTTTATTTAAGGATGTAGTGTGCCAATGCCAAGACTATTAGTGTAAGTGGCCAGTAATGCTGCTATCATTTAGTAGTGTCTATATTACCACTGAAAGACAATAAAAGCAGGAATTATAAAAGTTATTATCGACAGGAAAAAACAAACAATCAAACAAACAAGCTGAAGGAGCAAAGCACCATGACTTCATTTGGACCCCATATTCTGAACAAAACTCTGTGCCTCAGTCACAGGTTCTTATGGCTGTTCTGGGCTGTTTCCAGCTTTGAAGTTCTATGTCCAATAAAGAGAAGGAATAAGGAAAAGGCAGAAACCCCAAAAAAGAAAATTTTTAACATTTTTGTAACTTTTAAGGACATATGCCCAAAGACTAATTGCATGTTCACTTTGAAAAAAAGAAGAAAAAAATTAGTGGCTTCAGATTTGAGAAAGACCAGAGATCAGCTTATGAGATGGGAGGAAATAAAATCAAAAGAAACTAATTCACTGTCAGAGCAGAGAGCACCTAAGAGAGGCTGACCAGAAGAGAATTTGTGGAGTGAAGAACATAAGGGATGGAAAAGCAAAAGCCAAAAAGGAAATATAGAGGCAAAAGCAAATACTTTTAGTAGAAGTGATCCCTTTTTTAAAAAAGGTGCTTTCTAAAGAGATTGCACTGTATTTCACCTTTATGCACTTCGAAGTTGCAAATAGCAACCAAAACTAGTCTTCTGGGTAACTGGTCCTCTGATTGTTCTAAATACACATTACATTTCTTTAATAAAGCAGAATGAAATCATTTACAGTCAGTTTTCTCACAAGTGCTGATCTACTTCTAGAAGTAGCTATGGAGCTTATGAAATAACTGCAGCTTTTCACTGACTTAGAAGTTTAGCTTTATTTTCTGTACATTCTCTATGTGCTCTAAAAATACAAGACTAAAGTCTAACGTATATATAGAAAGTAAAAATATCTCATTTTGAGGAGTGTGAGGCTTCAACTTGAGACAGAGGAATAAAGAAATCATCCGTGTTGTTCACTTTCAGGACTTAGTAAATTCCTACACAGAAAAGGTCAAGATATAGCAAACTTTTATAAAGCAAACTTGATTCTTGTTCCCAAGGCCTGGAAGCAAACAATGCTTGTAAAGACAGAAGTGAAAAAAGTAAAGAAAGGATGTGTAGTAAACTAAACAGTGGATGTTCTTCTATCATCATTGCCCAGAGGTGGCCAACAAAGTTGAGGAACAAAAATAAAACAAATGAAAAGATATGCATTTGAATGGATGGCTGTTTCAGGACCAAGCTCAGGAAGGAGGCCGCCTTTGCTGGTGAGAATTTTCTCAGTGCTTATGCACCTACCTCTATCCTGGTAACTCAATAACCAGTCAAATATTATGCAAAGCAGTGCTTTTACCAATCCATCAGGAGAAAAAAAAAGGAACATTTCAACACTGAAATCCTGATTCTGCATTACTAAAATCCATTTGAGTTTTCCTGTTGACCTCAGTGAGCATTAACACGCCGTTATACATTTCAGCAGCAGTTCAGCTTCCATGTAATCAAGACTGCAATGATCTAACGCTTCTCCTTCCCCTAAAAATCTGTCATAGAGAATGACTACATCAAAAACATTTAGTATAATGGCATTAAAGTCATCATGTTGCAAAACATTGTCATAGATTGATATTTCTTGCCTTGACATCAAGTGTTTTGGCTTTACTTCACCATTTTTTTGATAAGGTAAGAATGCTTTGGTCTTGGATTTTTTGAAAAAGCAAACTGCTATGCTATGAAAATGTCCATGTCATTAGAATGAAATACTTTGTGATAGGGTCAAATGTGGCTTTTTAAAAGGCTGAGTGGGATTTCCTTTGTATAGTTGAAATCTGAGCCTATAGAACTTGTATATTTGATCTGCCTGCAAATGGGTCCTTCATGAAATCCTGTAATAACAATAAATGCATCATGGACATTAATTAATTCAATCTCAAACTTCCCCCTACTCTTTCATGAAAAGAAAAGAAAACAGTAAAAAATCCCTTGTAGAGGTTATTTATTTACCAAGATATAGATGCATAAGCATCACTAGGAACTTATTGAGAAAATACAGATTGTCACTGTCAAAGGTGAACCTATCTGGACATTGTCATGGAGGTTGACCGTGCACGTTGTACCTGCAAGTGACTGGGACTGACATTCTATCACTTCATAGAGTGTCCACGATGTTCTCCCTCACAGTGAGAGACAACTCCATTTGAACAATTTCTAATACTAAACCCAAATTGTGTTATTGCATCTCCACACATGGAGACTTTAGAAAAGAGTCAGTGGGGTCTGGAAACAAGATGATTTTTTTGTTGTTGTTTTTGTACCCCATTAACCTTTCTTTCGCAATTATCTGTGTTGTGTGACTGGGCTGTGCCCCTGAAAGACTTCAACTTGTGGTAGATTCTGAAACACCAAACAGGGGTTTGGAAACATTTTCCTCCTTCTTTAATCCCATGGATATAGAGTAACTCCCCTGTCCTTTCTCCTCTCCTTGGAGTAGCCCCTACACTAGTCATGCATAGGCTGTACAATCCCTGGGAGAAGAGGAAGGGAAACCAGAGTTGTGAAAAGGGTATGAGAGCACAGTCTTCTCTCCAACTGTGCCCTGACTCTGGGAATGAGAAATAGCAGCTCCGGCAGAAGCACAGGAGAGCTGTACAGCAGAGAAATGGACCAGAAATTATTGTGCAGGCTCTGACAGGAAAGGACACAAGGCAAGTGTTGTAGTATGGGCTACATCACAGTGTAAGCGGGTAATAATTTTCATGTTTGGTATTACATACATTTACATTGTCATAAAGTCACAGAAACTGTCTGTCACTTATCAGCACTGTCAATGACTCCTGGTGCCCTGCCAGGTAAGGAAATTTGCCATAAAAGTTTACTTCTTATTCTGATAGGGAAGGTAAAAATGGAGAAGAAGGGCATCTGGACTTCTAGTACGATTTGTGTGACCTGCACTCCCTTCCGTGACCATGTCCCAGTGGTCTCTGAGAAAATGAGCAGTGGTAAGACTGTGGCTGTGGTGGTTGTTCTGGTGGGATGGATTTGTCTTAAAAACTGTAAAAAGGCTGTTGACAAAAGGTTAGGTGAAAAAAAAGTTGTAAAAATGTGAGTAATTTTTTAGATTCTTACTCAAATATTAACCAAATAACTGCTTGGATAGTTCCTCTTCCTGTTCAGATTTTTCTTTATTTCCATGTGAAATTACTACATCTACAGAATACCTTAATTTACGCTACCATGGTTTCATGGTTGTAATAAACATTGTTCAAAGGAATGCCAGAAGGATTATGTTCCATGTTGTTATGGAATCCATTTCATGGTCATATTCTGTCCTTGCCACTGCTTTTCTCTGCAGAGCAGTGACCACGAGAACCCAGAGGCAGTGTGTGGGAGGATATAGTGCCACTCTGGGCAGTTTGTATTGCCTTTTATGACACAGAAATCTTCAGGGTAGGCCTTAGCTGCTCTAGAACATCACCCAGCAACAAGGAGACAAAGGAATTTCTCATTGAAAGAACAGAATTCCTACTAGTAGCCCAAAGAAACTTCACCAATTTTTTCTTAAAAAGAAAAAAAAATGTATCACAACTCTTTTTTGGTGGTATGATAACATCTTGGTATCAGGTTTATGTAAGATTCAGACTTGAATCACTGCTTCAGACTCACATTGTCATAAATCAGGGGAGAACTTAGTCCTATTATTCCACAGATCTCAGGGAGTTTGAGCTAACTGGAAGTTTTGGTTTTGTTTTTTTTTATCTTACATAGATCTCCTTTCATGCATTGCAAGCTTCATTAAGGGGCAAAATCCTTCTCTTCTTGCTCACGCTACATGATGAAAATTCCTTTTTTGATTTCTTTAGCTCATCAAATCTGCAGTTCATTTCAACTTTAAGTTGAAATATCTCTATTTTCACCCTTGTGCTGTTACTATTTCCTTGAATTTTGAAAAAGTACTTCACTTTAGGGGAACTTTTAGAATCCATGTGAAAGACATACAAATCCAAAGTTCAAATCACATCCCTTGTGGAGGGAGATGCTTTAGAAACCTCAGATCCAAGTTTGAATTCCTAGCATCATCAAGAACTTATACAAGTTAAACCCAAAATCTGGGTTCTTTCTCATCTGAGTTTGTGTCAGGAGTTGTTAAGCAATAAATGACCTCAAGCTCACCTACCACTCCTCCTTCTCTTACAGAAAATAACAGCCTGTGGTCTTGTTTCTGGAAAAAGAGGTTTTGTAAGAGGTGCATGACCTACTCTTTACCTTGTCAGGGCACTTTATATGAGGAAGAGTTTAGGGACCACGTAGAAAAGGTTACCAGCCCTGGTAACTCAAAGACTTGAGATGTATTAGGTAATTGAAACCAAACTCTGAGTAAACCTTTGAACGTTTATCTGTTTACTCAAATTGAATCTGAATGTTGAGCCTTCTGAAGTTCACTTGTCCCTGTTTATTTGAAAAATGGATTATGATAAATTACTGAGCCATCACTAAGGGACAAAAGTTCAGCATGAGGCAAGCTAGCAAATATCCACTGGAAATTCAGTATAAATTACTGACCTCTAAAATTGTCACTTTGGTATCAGTTGACAATGTCATTTTTATGAGAAAATCTGCTTTTGTTCTCTCTCTCTTTGCTGCCAGTTGTAAAACCTTCTGACACCTGTGTACTTCCAGTAGGATTTACTAGTCTGTATCTCCAGCAACAGGCAGAACTTGCACTGCACCTGGCTGGCATTTCTCTTCGGCTGTCAGCAGGGATCCCTCGCTGTCTGGGTAGAGTCAGTATGAAAAGAAATGTTTGATTTGATGGAACTGTGAGGGAGTAGTTGAAGTGCTTTGTAAGGGACAGGAAGGTGCAAACTCTATAGCATGCTCACAGGTCCTGTGGCAGGAAATATGGCAATTCAAGTTGGAGAAGCAAATTCAATATATGTAATCAACTGTGATTTCTCCCTGATTATCTCTGGACTAATTAGGGAGTGTTTTTTACAGCTAATCAGAGGTATCTGGAAAGAAGTAATTTGCATAACTTCAAGTCAAATTATGTCATGAGGACAGCTGAGCTAATGTAAACTGGCATTTACTGTAAAATTAGCATGTATTGCACTCAGAAAGGAAACAAAGAAGCAATGGAAACCCGCCGACTGGAAACCAGGAAGAGCAGCAGTGACAGCGTGCAGAAGCTGTGCTCCATGAAGCATATCAATGCATGAAGCACAAGGAATGTAAATATGCAAAGGCCAAAACATTTGCAGAAGGGGACTCATTTTGCAAAATTGTAAATACCATGGATTCTGCTGGCTGTCTAACTGTCACTCTGTAACTGCATTTTGTCATGGCTGGTAGTTTAGTATTCCAGGGGAAAGAAAACCCTGTTTTCTCATTGTTCTAGTTTGAAAACAAACCAGTGGGAGGCACCAAGTCAGAATAACAATTTAATAGGGAAATAATAATAATGATTTTAAAAAAAGTTAAAGCCAGAAAAAAAACCCAGTGGGTTAAACTGACAGAGTCAGGATATAACCTGACACCCTGCTGATCAGGGTGGCAATAGCAGTCCAGTAAGATGGTGGCTGCAGTCCTCCTGAAGCGGTGGATGTGGC